>OVBL01000790.1:0-429081 GCA_900406555.1 Pseudoturritis turrita | reverse complement strand
GGAAGCATTAATTATGCAATTACGCAAGATTTCAGTCATCGAGAAGTTTGATTTCAAAATCTCCATGTCGAGGAAGAAACTATTTATCACGAAATTTTTGTTCCTAATTGTTCTTGGAGGATTCGTGCGTCGACTCTGTCAGTTTCATCTGAATCTCCAGAATTTCTCGTTCGGATATATAAAGAAGCTCATACATGCTCTGCTGTCTGTAGGTATTCTCGTCACCGACAGGCTAATGCAAAATGTATTGGAAAGATGTATGTTGATAGGTTTAGTGGTGGTAATGATCTTAAAGGAATCACGCCTAAGCATGTAATGAACTGTATTAAGTCGCTACATTGTCTTGACATAGACTATACGAAGCGCATAAAGCGTTGGCATATGCACGAGAGCTGGTCAGAGGCACTTTTGAGATGGGTTACCAGGACTTACCTTCCTATCTATACAAAATAGAGCAGGCCAATCCAGGTACGATTACAAAGCTTGAACGTGATGCTCAACAAAGGTTTAAGTATTTGTTCATTGCTTTTGGTGCTTCCATCAAAGGATTTGAGTTCTTGAGGAGGGTTGTTGTGGTAATGGAGCACATCTAACTGGAAAGTACAGAGGTGTTATGCTGGTAGCTGCAGGTCAAGATGCAGATTCGAGTATATTTCCTATAGTTTTTAGGATTGTAGACTCAGAGAATGATGCTTCATGGGAATGGTTTTTTACATAGCTGCGTGGTGTGATACTTGATGATAAAAATTTGGCCATTATTTCTGACCGTCATCTATCAATCGCAAAGGCCATTGAGAAGGTTTTCCCGCAGCTGATAGGGGAGTATGTTACTATCACCTCAAAAATAACCTCATCTTAAAGTTCAAAAGAACGCAATGCTCAGTTTGGTGTGTCGTGCTGCATATGCATATCGACGGTAGATTTTGAAAAATTATTTGGTGTGATTCGTCGTCAGAATAGTGAATTAGCAGTTTACTTGGAAGAGGCGGAATTTCGATTATGGGCTTGTGCACATTTTCCAGGAGATAGATTTGGTATAATGACGAGCAAGATTACAGAATCCATTAATGCCGCGCTTAAGGAAGACAGATCATTTCCTGTTAAACATTTCTTGGAGGGTATTAGAAAGTTGTTGTCAAGGTGGTTTGTGGAAAGGCGAGACAAAGCTGCCTCATTAAAAACAAATTTCCCCCCAAACGTTGAAAAGTTACTGCATGAAAGACACGGTAGCTTGGAAATTTTAAATGTTCATCATACTGATTCAAATTGTAGCCATGTTACAGGTGGAGATTATGATTGTGTGGTTGATCTACAAAGGTATGTAAGTTGTTTTTGCTATTTATCACTGCCAGTTTCAGGAAACGTATCCTGAGAAAGTCTGCCAGTCTCAGGAAACGTTTGCCTTGTGATCTGCTCTGAGTTCGATTTCTTTTTAAATTTATGATTGCACTGAGTTCGATTTCTTAAATTTTTGATTGCAGAGACTTTGTACTTGTAAAAATATGATGTCGAGAAGATTCCCTGCGAGCACGCGATTAAAGCAGCATTAAGTCGGAAAACTGATGAAGCTACCTGGTGGATGATCATTTCACAAAGGGCTACTTGTATTCAACGTACTCAGAACCTATAAAACCGTAGACGAAGATTTGATTCTACCACCACACGTAATTAGTGAACAATGTCTGCCACCAGTCATAAAAGTACCTTCCGGTAGACCGAAGGCAAAGAGATACCTTTCTGCTATTGAAAAGGCTAAGCGGTTCAAGCGTAATCAATGGAAAAAGAAAAAAACAGAACCTTCGCAGAGTACTCCATCCACAAAGCAAAAACGAAGCAGAGGACTCAATCCACAACGAATCAAAACGAAGCAGAGGACTCCATCCGTTACGAAGAAAACGAAGCAGAGTACTCCATTCAGCGATAATATTTCACCCACTACTCCATCCCCAAAGGTGAGAAGGAAACGATCTCGTAATTCTCCGACTACTCAAACACCAAATAAGAAAGCTAAACTTTCGCAGAGTACTCCACCCCCACAGATGAAAAAGAGTCTTTTCCAGAGTAGCCCAAAAATTCATCACAGGTGCTCAAAATGCCATAATGCAGGACACAATCGAAAAACATGCCCATTTTCTTGACTCTGGCTTCACTCTGGCTTTACTCTGGCTTCACTCTGGCTTCAAGTTTATTTAAACAAGGAAACAAATCTTGGTTTATAACTTTATTTATTTGTCCTTATTTATGGTGCCCGTTGTTTTATGTTAGTCTTTAGTTTGATGTGGGTATCATAAAATAGTCGGTATCGCAGAGTGTGCATCTGGTATCGCAGAGTCTGCATCTGTTATCGCAGAGTCTGCATCTGCATCAAGTATCGCGAAGTCTGCGTCTGATATCTGCATGAATCATCCAGTAATCTGCTATTAATCTTCCTGTGCTCTACTATAGATTTTACTTTTAGTTTCATTCAAAAAATATATATGCTCAACAAATCCGAGGGTAAAACATGTTATTCAATTAAAATCCACATCTTGAATTACGGAATCATAACTTTTCAAGGATTTATAAATACAGAAACAAATAAAATTAGAAGAAATAGTTCAAATCTCCTATATAATGCGGCAAAGCTGTCTTGCGAACCAATACAGGTAGCAGTTTTCGCATCCAGGTTGATATTCGTGCTCAGTGGCACAATTTGGAAAAGGCAAATCTGGACAGTCAGGGTATTGCCACGTTGATGCAAAAGAATGGTTCATGGGTGGATAGAAAGCTACAACCGCATCCAGAACCTCCTCCCCAAGCCTGGTGAGTTTATCAAAATCACCTTCAGCGTGTACGACGACACATAATTTGAGAAGTTGTGCAGCCCTTTTCGTACGTCCAGCACATACACACAGCATTCCACATAGATAAGTTGCGTTAGCACTGAAAGGGACAAGCCGTTCCAAAAGCTTCATGGCTGCGCTGATGACTTGTTCTGCGGTCACGAGTCTTGTAGCCTCATAATAAATAGCAATTGGGTTTCCGGCGTTTAAGCATCTTACAAAAAAGCTGCGATTCGCCCCGTCTAGGAGAATTTATCTGTGTCCTCACATAGATCATCGAGACTAAGTTCCTTGAGGACTTCATCACTGTACACTACATCTCTACCGATCCGCCCTATTCGGAGGATGTGTCCGACTCTCCACAAGGTGAGGCGGCCAAGTTTCGTGCAATGACAGAGATAATGTCCAAAGGAAGCTCTGGTATTTGCATGTTAACCTACGATGTGATGCGGTATTTGGATTTTGAAAATAATTAACAGGCACTCTGTTCGTAAACAATCTACTATTTTTATAGATAAGAAAAGAAATGAAAGGGGTCGATCTTCCTTTAAATTGTCTTGGAAAATAAAACTCAATTTATAGGGACATCGGTCAAACATTTAGTACAATCATTGCACGCGCCTCAGTTAATGGCTCGACACGAGAGGCATGCGGGATGATTACTGTGAACCGGTCAACTATCATAACATAAGATACTCTGCCTTGGAAAAGACAAGCGCGTAAGAAATGGCAGAGAAAGCGCGTAAATTTGCCGCGCAATAAATGGCGCGAACACCCATAAGAATAAAGGACAAGTCATTTTTTTACACATGAGGAGATGAATGACAACTCATTTAAAAAGTATACATCAATGAACATGTGTTTATTGCAGTAGTTGAAAACACATTTCCTAGTCTGCCAAACCTTAGAGTAACGCTTCGTGTTCATATAGGAGAAAGTCGTGTCTGTTTATCTCTACATCTATTTGTTTACCAAAGACACAACATTCATCATCTTCGTCTCTCTTACCAAGTTTGTGACCATGGGTTATAGTGTAAGGCGAATTAAAATGGAACTTAATTGGATCCAGAAGGATGTTCCTACACAGTTCATCAGGGCAGGTATAAATCTAGAACTCCCAAATCTTTTATGCAGTAGAGGTAGTATTATTTACGGATGATAATAGGAACTTTACAGATGTAGTATTATTTAGATTAATATCTGAGTTGAGTCTTATATGTTTTAGGTACCGTTGGTGATTGTGTTTACGAATGGGAAGTAGCTATCAATGGACCCCTTCGACAGTCCCTATGCCGGAGGGATTTTCTTGCTTACCATCCATTTTTCTCTGGATTATCCGATAAAGGCGCCCAAGGTTTGCTTTTTGCTTTTTCAGTTAATTGTTATTTGTTGCAGGATGAAACTTCACTCTTGATCATCTTGCTTTTCATCTTGCTTTTAATTGATATTCTCTTGTCTTGCATGCAGGTGGCTTTCAAAACAAAGATTTACCACCCAAACATCAACGCAAACTGAGCGATTGACTATGATATCTTGAGGGAAAAATGGTCTCCTGCTTTAACCATATCCCAGGTTTGGAATTTTTTTCAGATTTAACAAAGTTTTGTCGAAAAAATACTTCAGCCAAACATGTGTGTTAATGGGATGGATTTTTGTTATGGAATTAGGTTTTGATGTCAATTTGCGCGCTGATGACTGACCCAATCCTAGATGATCCTTTTCAGCCGGAGGTAGCCCATATTTACAAGACTGACAAATCCAGGTTCAAGTAAACTGCGCGAAGCTGGACGGAGAAGTATGCCATGGGATCAGAGTGAGGTGGTGGAGGCAAAGAAAGGAGCTATCTCACCTGTGTTTTCTTTAGTGTCTTTTCTATGTTTGCTTTAGTATCTTCTGAAGACTGGTTTGTTATAAGTGTTTCATTTTGAACTCGCGGATCAATTCTGTTATTGGTTATTTTGAGCGAAGGCGCAGTATCTGCTTGTACTCTGCATCTGAAAGCAGATGATGGGCGGATTCTACATTTAGGCTGCATTTGTGTGTTCTTTAGTGTCTTTTCTATGTTTGCTTTAGTATCTTCTGAAGATTGGTTTGACATAAGTGTTTCATTTTGAACTCGCGGATCAATTCGGTTATTGGTTATTTTGAGCGAAGGCGCAGTATCTTCTTGTACTCTGCATCTGAAAGCAGATGATGGGCGGATTCTGCATTTAGGCTGCATCTGTGTGTTCTTTAGTGTCTTTTATATGTTTGCTTTAGTATCTTTTGAAGACTTGTTTGCTATAAGTGTTTTAAGCGAAGGCGCAGTATCTGCTTGTACTCTGCATCTGAAAGCAGATGATGGGCGGATTCTGCATTTAGACTGCATCTGTGTGTTCTTTAGTGTCTTTTCTATGTTTGCTTTAGTATCTTCTGAAGACTGGTTTGCTATAAGTGTTTCATTTTGAACTCGCGGATCAATTCGGTTATTGGTTATTTTGAGCGAAGGCGCAGTATCTGCTTGTACTCTGCATACTCTGCATCTGAACGCAGATGATGGGCGGACTCTGCATTTAGGTTACATCTACATCGCTTACACTGCGCATAAACTGCATCTTCTCAACCTGTTTTCATCCTTCTCAACCTGTTTTCATCCACAAAGGTCTAACAAAACAAAATAAAGTATACATAAATTACTGAACTATTATAACGAGACATACATAAGTGTTACTCCGAGTCTCAAAAGATCGAGTACAATAACATTAAACAACACTGTTGACGAGGTTTATTTGGTTTTGTTATGACAAATAGGGTCATCAATGTATGCATCTTCAACCATTGAGAAACCACCGGTCTTAACAACCCTCAGTTGCTGGATTGCTTCTTCAACGGCAGGAATTGCTGGATTTATGAGGAGTTCAGAGAATGGGTAGAGAACCGAGACACGTATCTCACCTGCAATGCCAAAGAGTCACCTAGTCATATATGTTGCAATAGTTCTCTATGGTTGAATGAAGTAGTAACACTACCTAAAAAATAGTCCATATTCCAATTTCGTAGTATGCAGAATATGACCTTCCCAATTGGCTGAAGTCACCAGAAGTACTCAAATTCATCAGCAAATGTTCCCTTCGCAATACAGTTGATATTTTTGCCGCTGCAACTCACAAAGACGAATTTATAGTACTTCGTTCTCAAAATACATCCTAAACTATAAACATAATTAACTTACCTGAAATTCCTCAATGTGAAGTGTAGAACTTTGTGACCAGGGACAACGTAAACGTCATCTGTGAAGCCTTGATAAGTTTCTAATTTCTTGACTTTCACATTAGCACCAAGCAAATCAACTGTGTTATAGAGCAACATGAATATAGATTATTTGATCTGACGTGAAATGGAAAATCAAACAACTAATATTCCATCATCACTTACCAACACTAATCTTCTTATGCAATGAGCCGTTTAGAACTCTGTGAAATGGAGATAACGACACCATATGATTACCACAGATTCGTGCTACCTTTTTAATGATCGATTCTTCATGGAAGAAGATATGGAACTCATGGTGTGTTAGTTTCCACTGACCCGGCCTCGTCGTCACTTCAAAATCCCTAATCAAATACCATTCCCTTTAGCCACATCTTCAAACTTTGACAACAGATGATTTCGAATGGTTGTAGAGATCCGAACACCCTAAACCATAAAACCAAAGATTGTATCTATTCCTCTAAAAATTAAACAAAATCATGTATTCCTAAGAGACAACATAAGGACATCAAAGCATGCATTTATTACGGCGTGATAATCAGCGAGAAGCAAGTGTCTTTTAGGTTGAAAGCGTGCATAGTGCTCTCCAAATTCTCTTACGACTTGAACCAAGATTCTTCCACCATTCTTCATGAGTGACAAGTCTAGAACCATATCTAAATGAGCCATTTTTTTAGACTGAAAGTTTTAGAGAAAAGTTTGGAAGAAAAGTTTTGAGCCTGAAATGTTTGGAGAAAAGTCTTGGAGCCTGAGAAGTTTTGATTGTTTTGAAGAAACGATTGGATTGAAGAACGGTAAATAATCAAAACTGACTTTTTACGGTTCCAAAAAATGTTAAAGAGTCAAAACAATATCACATCACAAGTTTGGTTCGCGAAGCGCCACGTGTCGATAATCGCATGATGCAATACGAGAAACAAGGCATTGCCGTAATTGTTAGAATGCGCAGTGTCATGCATTTACTTACTCTGCATTTAATTGGTAAAACAAACAATAACGTATAATTACCATTATTCCGGAATAATATTTTAGATAAGTTATAGGAAAATATTTCAAACTTCCCTACTGCAGAGTACGAACAGATACTGCGAATTCTCTATGCCTAGTACTGCTTTGTCTCTGTATTTATCATAACCTTATATTAAACTTTCCAAAAACCAATATTATTTTTATTATCTGAAAAACATATACGATTGTGAATACATAATCATTACGTATACAATATAGTAAAAATGAAACTTACTTTTCACGGTTCCATTGATGAAGGGGACTTATTTGCTAGTTTCTACGATTCTTTATTATGGGGCCCATATTGATGGACACTCTAGCAGAGGAAGAGCGGACTTCTTTAATTGATACTACAATAACTTTTGATTCGACGTAGAACTACTTTTAAAAATAACTTTTTAGACGCAACTCAATAAACTTATTGAATTGGTCATTGGAGATATTTAGAAAAGTTAAGTATAATATTTCAAACTTCACCACAGCAGAGTACGAGCAAACTAATATACTGCAATTTCTCTGCGATTTCTCTATTTATAATTTGCTTATTAAATAATGTTAGTATTTACTTTGCTCTTACTCTGCATACGATAGAAGAAGAAGAACAGACCTCTATTTTTATTCTGCGTATTCTTTTATGGGGCCCATTTTGCTGGACGCTCTATCAGCAGAGGAAGAAGAAACTAATAAATGATGGGTCCGACTGGTAGCATGTAGTATCAAAGTTGAGTTGCAGTAGATGTTATATTTGATATAACTTGCAGTAAAAGTATGCTGTAAAACTACAGATTAATGTGGTGAGTCAAAGCAATATCAACTCACATCACATCGTGCACTCTTATACGGCCATACTCTGCAGCCATCAATGGCAAGATCGGGTTGCGCCAATTACTTTTGATTCGACGTAGAACTACTTTTATAAATAAGTTTTTAGCAGCAACCCAATAAACTTATTGAATCCGCAGAGTACGAGCAAACTTCATATACTGCTCTTACTTTGCCTACGACGTGTCGATAATCGCAGACATCTATTTTTAATCTACGTATTCTTTTCTGGGGCCCATTTTGCTGGACGCTCTATCAGCTGATGGGTCCGAATGGTAGCATCTAGTATCAAAGTTGAGTTGCAGTAGATGTTATATTTGATATAACTTGCAGTAAAAATATGCTGCATAAACTGCAGATTTATGTGGTGAGTTTGCTTTTACTTAGCATTTTACAGAAGAGGCTGGGAAAAGTCTCTTTGAATTCTACGGTTTAGGGGGAAAATTGAAAATTCAAATATCTTTGAATTTTTAAACATTATCAATCTCGTGGCAAATACGGGCTCATACCCATATATAGAACTGATCCTAATGGTACTGCCGAAAAAAATAAACGATAAAAAACACGTATTTGTTATATAACAGAAGAATCAAAGGACAACGTATATGTGTAGTGTTAATTATATTTCTATCCATTTGGCATATCTCTCCACGTCATCATCATTTAGTCGCAAACCAATGGCAGATCAATAGCAATCCAATGGCAGATCAATAGCAAACCAACGGAAGATCAATAGCAAAACTAAATAGATAAATGTGACAATTACAAAACTAAATCGATAAAAAACAGGTGATATTCTATGAAGTGTCCGAGGAACGGTCGCACTTCATCCCTCTAGAACTCCCAGGAACATCGCAGCCAACGTCGGCCGATCCAAACTCGCGACTTATACGATCCAAGAACCTTGACTGCTGGGTCAAAGTTGTTGCCACAACCCTAACCAAATCCACAGCCTCTCCACATTCCGAAGCCGAGTCTCCAAACCACATATTTTAGCACGTAGGGCTTCTCCCTCCAACTCCAACTCCTCGCAACGAGGACAATGAACATTAGTGATGCGAGACGGATACACGTTTTGCCAAGTAAGCCTAAGGCATCCAGGCTACCTGGACGGACCTCTGCTTCGTCGATATCCGCCTGAAGAGAACTCCCATCAACTGCGGCGTCTGAGAGAAGAAACTCAGGGCGCCGGTAAGGAGTGGAATCAAAAAAGGGCATTAGGAAAATCGGGATATGTGCGACGGTTCTGCTTTGTTAGAACTGATGAAGCGCAACAGAGAGAAAACGCATGTTAAAAGAGTTAGCTTGATCAATTCGCCAGAGTCTAATGAATTTTTTGTAAGAGGGAAATTACCTGAATCAGACCACAAGCGGGAAAGTCCGTCAGGACCAGAATGATGAACAAAGAAGTAGTGAATCTTGTCATCATCACCACCCTCAATTTGGAGGAAAGTTCAACTGGAGATCTGCAACCGTCACGAAGAACAAGTTCTATCTATTAGACCAGGGGTCTATACTCCTAACCTCAAAAGCCCCAAAAATCATAGCACTGGAAACAGTGATTCCAGATAAGTCGACAGTATTTGGAGGGCGTTTATCAACCCCATGAGCGGGCATTAAGCTGGCTGGGTGCAATCCGAAGTTCTTTACAAAATTCCATCATCAAAAAAGACAGGCGATGGCGAAACCTGCCCGAAATGAAGACCAATAGACGGTGATATAGCCTACCGGAGGAATCCGGGCACATCTTGTACCTCTGGATATTTGAACCAATCCGAATTCCTTGGCAGAGCAGGAATCACACTGTTGGGTTCGCTCCCGCCAGAGGAAGAAGAAGATGAGGAAAAGGCAGACATCGGATTCAAAGAAGATTGGTGAGACTGATGGGTAGAAAAGAAGAATAAAAGATACGCTTGCGTTCTGTAGCTTTTGGATTATCTTTGTTTTGCTTGTACACCCAAAGAAAGAAGAGATCTTTTATACTCGTTGAAGGGAAACCGTAGCGGTATGGAAGCCCTAATAGGTCATACTCTGCAGTAATTACTGGACGCCTCTGAGATGATGCTGCGCCATGCGAAGGGCCACGTGTCGATCATCGCATTATTGAACACGAGAAACAAGGTAAATTATTAATTGTTCTACTACAATACGTCATACGCCACATGTCGATCATTCATAATAGAACGCGTTAAAGAAGTAATGGCAGTGATTGCGACTACTCTTTTTATATTCTGCAATAAATTTAATAGTACTCTGCTTAGGCACCTTCTCTGCATATACTCTACGAAATAACGGGTTAAATGATGGGAAGGTGGACCGCTGAAATAATGGGAAGGTGGACCGTTGAAATGACAGCTAAGCGAAAAAACTGACGTACGTGGTTTTGCTTTATCCCTCTCGTCTATAAAAGAAAGAAGAACCCTCAAAATAACTTGCGGCTTTTCTTCTACTCAATCTTTTTTTTAATCTGCGCAGTTGATTTTTATTTTTAATAGGTACATTCTCTGCATTTTACTCATTTACAGGCACATATTCAAGACATCATGGCCACAGATCATTCGAAGAAAAAAAAGCACCAATGTCAGACCTGGAGTTGGAAGCAGAAGAGAAGCGGAATGATGCAGTTATGGAGGCGGAAAAGGAAGGAAAGGATCGCCTGAGGGTAATTCTCTGCTGTGCGATCTCAAATGAGAGCGAAGGACGAAGCTCACCGCGTCAAACTCAAGTTGGAAAGAATAGCCGGTAAACGCTCTATGTTGGAGAAGATGATGCATGAAGAACAAGTGTTCATGGATGCTAGGCGGCAGCAGTTAGCAGAGAAAGAAATGATTGCTGCGGAGGAGCTGAGAGGAATTACAGTTCCTCGTATTGATTGGTTAAAACTTGATCTTTCGTTTATGGAGGACTAAAGTTATGTAGAACTCTTGTTATCCTAATTATTTTACTTTTCTTAAAATTTCAACAACATTTAGTTTATTTGATGTTGTTTATCTTTTCTTGGATTTGTTGTCTATACTCTTTTCTTCGATTTGTGTTTCTGTGTGTATTCAAAACTTTCAAACTACATATCCTTTTAGATGCAAACTACGGTTGGTGCAGAGTAACCTACATCTCGTTTTGGATGCAAACTACGGGCATATTTTAGTGCAGAGTACAAATAGACTTAAATATAGAAGGAGAGTACCGAAAAAGTATGCCAAGCAGAGGACCTAGGTTTGGAGCATATTTTAGGCAGATTTTGAACTTATGTTTATATACGTACCATGTATGTTTCTGCAGATTCTGCGTTTAGTACTTCTTCTTCTCTGCATTTATAATAAACATCAACTTCTCTGCTGGAAAATGGGATGATTCTTCATATTCCTTTTCTAAATTTATTAGAAAAAAATTCGAGCAAAAACTGGTACACGTTCTTATTCGTCTTGATCATTGTGAAATACCTGGCGGATAATTTCCGGGATATGGGATATTTTGTCAAATCCAAGCTATTCCCATTCTGAAGGATGGGCCTCGAGCCGTTTTATAATCTTCTCGATTCTCTTCTGTTTCTCGTGAAGTTTAGTCTTTTTCTTCAAGATTTTCTCGTGAGTCTTGATTGCTCGGCGGTACTTCTCGTTAAGCTGCATAAAATAAATTATAGATACATAAGGAACAGCAATGGAAAACTCTTGAAAAACATGCAACACCTTTACCTTAGTTATGAACTCCGTGGATTGCTGAAAACTTATCGGGTTATGGTTCATGAGTAAAACTGAAGGAATCTTCAATCCGGATCGTTCAAATACAGTTGTTGAACTCGCGGAAGATTTATTATCATTCATCGGATTGAAGACAGAGGCTACATATGGCTCCATTAAAAGTCGGCTATATGTGTTCTGCAAATAAAGAAGAAGTGTTGAAGATAACCCACGTCATAAATACAAGAGTGGACCCAGTTACGAAATACAAGAGTGGACCCACTTCATAAATACAAGAGTGGTTGACGAAATCCACTTAAAATCACAAGAGTGATGACGACAGATATTCCAACTTCAATGAAACTCTGCTGATGTTTATGCTGAGTGTAAGCAAAGCAGATGCAGAGTATGAGCAGGTGCTGCGTATTCTCGGTTTACAATCTATCAGCGTAGTTTATGATGCATGTAAACGAAGAATAAGCAGAATAAGTTCTCTTCTACTAAGGAAGTAAAAACATAAATTCTGCTTGTACGCCGCAGAGTTTATGTTTTTCATCCTTAGTAGAAGAGAACTTATTCTGCCCATGTTTATGCTGAGTGTAAGCAAAGCAGATGCAGAGTATGAGCAGGTGCTGCGTATTCTCGGTTTACAATCTATCAGCGTAGTTTATGATGCGTGTAAACGAAGAATAAGCAGAATAAGTTCTCTTCTACTAAGGAAGGAAAAACTTAAATTCTGCTTGTACGCCGCAGAGTTTGGTTAATGTAATATTTACTAGAACAAATCTCCCTATTTACTATATACATATATTTACTAACCATGCAATTAAATTTGAACGTCGTAGGGATCATAGATACTTGCAATAATTTACTCATCACACATGCGTTGATCGGTATACGAAGATGTCTCATCCAACACCTCTGCAGCGAGCTTCGTCCTCCACGTCATCATTTTGGCATTACACAGTTCTCTTGCTGATAGCGGCAATCCTAACATGTGACACTCAATGTATTTGAGTGCGTATACTCCACAATCACCTACTTGTGGACGCATTTTGGGAACGTCTTTTACAATTGTGATTGTAAAAGCTGCTTGATCGTAGTCTTGAGGAAAGAACATGTGAATTGCGGCAGGAACCATTTCAGTAAAAGCCCTCGCCGCTGCCACAATATCTGATTCTGGAGTATTTAAGGAATCATATATGTAGACAACCCGGTCAACCAATGATATGACCGTTCCAACCAATGATTCGAGCTCACGTGTAGAACAAAGTATAACGTATCAATGTCTTTGCCCCAGGCCAAATTTGTTGCGGCATAAGCTGGAAGAATACCGTCTATATTCTCGTAAGTACCACCAGGCCATCTTTCAAGCTTACACCAGTCCTTGTACCGATTCTTCCAAAGCATTTGAAATGCTGCATCCAATATAGCAATCCACGGACTCTTGAAAGAACTAGGATTTCTCTTTAGCCTTAGTCTATACAAGTTCAGTGCTGCGTCAAGGTGCTGATAATAAAAGAAGGACAAATGTTAGGCACCAAAGCAGAGTCTACTAGACACACAACAACAACGGTCTGCCAGCTAAACATGAAATAAACACTTTTACCAGATCCACTGTTGACGAGGAAGAATGTACTTACCATATCGTGTAACCATTCCCTCGGCTTCAAAAGTAAGTTGAAAAATTCATGGGCCGTTGTTTTCCCTCCAAATGGATAAATATTTGTTCTGTCGAAGAAAATCAACATTCAAGTTAGCCTGCAAGATAAAATAGAGGATCTTATAGGCTGTGTGTACTTACTCATCGGCTTTGAATACGTTCATCTTGTCCACCAGTGTTTTGTCAACATCTCCAAATACAATTTCGTAAGCAGATTTCTGGGCCAGTGGTTTTGCGTTGTTGCTAGGTACAACAGGAAGCGTAGTCAATTTGCTTAACCTTTCACTCCTCCTTGTTGTTAGCTTGTTGGTCTGGCAAAGATTTCTGGAGCTTTCGTATATTTCGATTTGAGATGTAGTTGGGTGGACTGAATCCACTGATGGTTCAATGATATTAACTGGCTGAGAGTTTCCTTTTTCTCTTCCTCTTCCTCTTCCTCTTCCTCTTCCTTTTCCTCTTGCTTCAATGATTTCAGTGTCAATCACTGAGCCTTTACCATCTTCAGCAGTCGAAGCAACTGTCTCCATGCAGACGTTGGTTATCAATGCCGTAATGGGATCCTTAATGCATACATTAGTTTCATCTGCTGTAGCGGCATCCTTAATGTAGACATTGCTTTCATATGCGGGAATGGCATCCTCTGCCTGAAGGCATGCTTTGGGATCATTATCTCCTTTTTCTTCTTTGGCATCCTCTGCCTTTTCACTCCCATCAATTTTTTCAACATCTCCAACTCTACCATCATCTTGAAGATGTTCTTCTTTGGCATCCTCTGCCTTTTCACTCCCATCACTTTTTTCAACATCTCCAACTCTACCATCATCTTGAAGATGTTCTTCTTTGGCATCCTCTGCCTTTTCACTCCCATCACTTTTTTCAACATCTCCAACTCTACCATCATCTTGAAGATGTTCTTCTTTGGCATCCTCTGCCTTTTCACTCCCATCACTTTTTTCAGCATATCCATCTCCATCATTACCATCATCTTCAAGATGTTCTTCTTTGGAATCCTCTACCTTTTCACATTTGTATATTTTTTCCCCATGGAACATATCTTGAAGATGTTCTTGTTTGGCATCCTCTGCCTCGATGCCATCTGCCTTTTCACTGCAATCTATTTTTGCATCATCTCCTACTTGTTCTTGTTTGGCATCCTCTGCCTCGATGCCATTATCAGTTACTTTTTCTTTGCCATCTCTTACTTTCTCATTTGAAAAGGAGCCAGAGGCAACAACCTTGATTCTTTCTCCTTCGTTGTCTTTGCCATCTCCTTTGTTATCCACCGTCGTCTCTTCTTCGTCATTCTGCAAAATTTCAAAGTAATGACTGTTACATTAACTCAGCTTCAACTTCTTACACCTTAAGGGCATACTCTGCCGTATAGGATATTAAGGGATGCCAATGATGAATAGAATTGAATGCCATTATTAGTCTACCGTAACAATTACATGTCTCACATAAATGAATGATACAACGTAGGCAAGCAGAGTATGCCATGCCCCTCTATTGTTTTACCACATCTGATAGAGCATGATATCGCATATCATGTCAGTGCTTTTATTTCAACAATTGCTGAGTTGGACATATCATGCGATTGTGAGGTTTTAGTTTGTTGTAAGAGAAGTGAGTATCTTGCTCGAAACAAGTCATCCTCTCCATCAGCTTTCCAACGACCTGTGCCAACTTGTTTAAGGTTTCACCCAAAACAGTATGCTGTTCCATGCTGGTTCGTTGCTGTTCCAAATTTACTGGTTGCTACTCAAGTCTGGCGTTTTCAATTCTAGCTACAACTGCGTCAAACTTGGTCTGCTGTTTATCCAGGACAAATTCAATGATGTCGACGAAATCTGTTGAACCAGTAGATGTGATTTTAGCTACAGAGAACTTCGGTTTCGTGACATACCGTCCGTCTTCTTCTTCATATTCTTCAATTCCCTTCCGCTTCCTCTTCTTCTTTTCCCCATCCCGCTCTTTAATTCCCTTCCTCTTTTTCCCTTTTCCTCTCTTTCCTTCATTATCTACTTTTTTTTTTCAGTGCGGTTTTCTGGGACTGGCGACGTTTTTGAGACCCTCCATTTGATGTCCGACAACAGCTGGCCAGAGAGAATGTATTTGATGAGATTATCAAGCTTGACATCTATTACGTCATTACCTTTCCAACGTGGATAGATTTCTGCTCGAGATCTGTCACACATAGTAGTTACAATCACCTACAAAACAGTTATATGGTTACATAAATGTCAGCCAGAAGTCAGCCAGAAGTCAGCGTAACTCTGCCAGAAGTCTAGCGATGGTAATATGTAAACTTGTAGCAGAGTCTTTTTGCAGACGCTGCCACTGTGGCTTACTCTGCCAAAACTCTACATTTTTACTTCAACAAACTATGCCAAAGATATACATACCTCTTCACTCGAGAAGATCTTCTCCATATCGGGTCTGCCAACTTTTCCCTTGTATCTTAGCAGATGTGTACCTTCAAAAGCTATAGGCGTTCCCAAATTTTCTCCCACTTTGGGCACATAAGCATAC
Organism: Pseudoturritis turrita; assembly: GCA_900406555.1. Classification (NCBI taxonomy): domain Eukaryota; kingdom Viridiplantae; phylum Streptophyta; class Magnoliopsida; order Brassicales; family Brassicaceae; genus Pseudoturritis; species Pseudoturritis turrita. Next base: position 413,311 of record OVBL01000790.1, on the reverse strand, counting down.
GCCCAGCCCTGTAGAACTTGCACGAACCCCTTCAAAACATAAGAGTCTTGCCATATCTTCTCTTTAGTTACTAACTTAACCTGCTCAACAAGATCTTTGTAAGCAACCCTCCCCCAGGGATACCCTTCGAAAGTTGCCAAATCTATCACCAACCTAGCTAGGTTAAGGGGAATTTCGGTACGCCAATCAACACCCAACAGACCGTTAGACAGAATAGCTAGGTAACTAAGCCTAATTTTATCTTCCCTAGACCAAGATTTGCTTATATCTCCACCATGCTTCATACACAATTTCACTATGTCCTCAATACAAGGGCTAGGACGGCGTATTTTGAGAAGACCCCGAAAGCGATTCCAGGTTTAGTGATTAGCTTCAGAAGATACCAACCCATCCAACTGCGTAATTTCATTACAATTAAGACCTGTGATCTCTTCAAACTCGAAGAGCGAGAACCGTGCTGGCTGCCCCGCGATCAAAAACCACAACTCAAATGGGCTTTCACACTCCAATTGTTTGCAAATAAGATGGTGATGCACTCCATCCGAAACCCAACTTCTCAAACTTACAAATAACTCCTACCGGTGACTTGCGGACATAATCCCACACTTCCTCACCCACTACACCTTCGACCAGTGAAAGATGATTGAACTTCGAACTGTAGTTTATTCTGGTATTTGGATCTGGCTCGTTTCCTTTGGAAAAAATAATGGCAGGAAATTCCATCTCGTAATCATTCATATACATGATATATTCGAAGGACAAATATCGGAAAAATGAAAAGATCAGAGAATTATCGGAGAAATGAAGAAAATGAAGAAAATGAAGAAAGAGATCGACAAAATTGAAGATACGCTCCTCTGCTCTAGGGTTGCCGAGGGGAAGTAGAAGAAGAGTCAATGTTGTGTTTTCCAAGCTTTCTGGGCTTCATGGGCCTGAAACAACTGCTTTGAGGCCCGAATATATATTGTGGAAATATTTTTAAACTAATATTACCTAATTAAGACGGTGCCCCCTTTTGTCGTACAGTTAAGTCAGCGCCGCCTTTTTCTTTTAGTTGAAACTCTTCAAAAATGTTGCGCTACATCGGCATACAGTCTGCGAAACCCTAAACCACTCAAAACTCTTCAAAAACTTCGATTAACATTTGTTTAGCCGTCATAACTCCAAAGTGATCTTCAATCTAAGTGTTTAAAAGCTTATTTACATTGAAAACACAGAATGGAAGAAAAATCGATAACCATGGTAAATACCAAGGAAATGTTTCACGTAGTGTCGTGTTGAACAAAGATACACGAAGAAACATATGATAACGATTTTTTTGTCTGAGTTGTTCTTTTTAACATAAGTTTTACTTTGAAACCAGTAAGAATGTATAAAGGTAGTGGAAGTATATACAAACATACCACAACAAAAAATCACTACAAAAATCCTATATCAATCTGCATTCGATCTACCATTGGTGACATTCATTCAGTCTGCGATACCCTAACCACTCGGTTTTCACTGTGGAGTTTTTCTTTTTAACATAAGTTGTACTTTGACAACAGTTAGAAATTAATGAAATAATGTATAAAGGAAGTGGAAGTATATACAAATATACATCAACAAAAACTCTCTACAAACGAATTCTCCGATTGCGATCTACATTCGGTCTGCCGTTGGTGATATTCAGTCAGTCTGCGATACCCTACCCACTCGGTTTTCATACCCTACTCACTTCATTTTCACCGAGTTTCTCGAGTTTTCTGGTTTTGGCTTATACCGGTTAATGCACTCCTGGTGATTGTCTTCTGCCGTTGGTGACCTTAAGGGGTAGCACTAGTATTTTTAAAATTATTTTAGAACATAACTAAAATTAGGGATTATTTCACAACCACAAGCACTTCAACAAGAACCAGTCACTATTCTTTTCAAGGCACCTGCGATTTCGAGGAGTGGACACAAGAAGGGTTCAAGCACTTGAAGGAGTTGGAGGATATATGGACTACTTGACCTACCCTGCGCCAACCATGCATTTCCTTGCCACGGTGAAGTTCATTGAGGATGAAGCGAATGGACACATGGATATGTCTACTTCATGGTTGGGCCAATCCAATACTCACTCACTTTCGGCCTGTTTCCCTAACAACACGCTCGCATAGCGCTTCATGGATGAGGACGAGACGCCTTTGTGTTGTTTCTTCCACCCCTTCAAGATTACAACTCTGATCACTTCTAATAAAATTGTTTATGAGTTTATGTTTGTTTGTTTTTTTTTGTCGAGAGTTTATGTTTTATTATGAAGAAACATAAGTGCAAAGCTAATTGGAAGGAGTCAATGTTCAGCTCTTTTTTGTAATGAATTATCCTAAAGTCTGATACCAGTCTGGCTTTGGTCTACCGTTAGGTGGTTTGGTCTGCGAAACCCTAACTGTAAAAAAACACAGCAGTGTATACCAAATTTTTGCATAATACAAGTAGAATATAAACAGTGTTTGCGTATACTCTGCTTCCAACGGCAGAGACTGATAACGCTTTGTTTTTCTTCTGCGAGTAAAAGCAGAGACTGCGCATACTCTTTTCTCTCTCTACTTGTACTCTGCGTAGTCTACATTTACTTGCGTTGCAAATGTCAAACTGCAGACAGTGTGCCACCGGTCCGCGTTAACTCTGCTGGTCTTAAGGGGTAGCGCTGGTGTTTCCAAAAAAGTGTACTAGTTCTACAATTTTCTCTACGAATGTACCCCGCTTGACATTAAAGTTAGAAAACGCACCATTTTGAACTATTTCTTCTATATATAGTGGTAACATTAACATAATGTTATCACCAAAATAATGTAAACTTTCCTAATCAACTCTAACATATAAAAGAAATATACTTGTACAAGAAGTAATATAGAGATCTAGAATATTCTTCGGTTTGGGTTTCACGGGCTTCACTTCATAGTTGGGTTTTGATGACCCAAAGTAGATGGTTCGCAAGATACACATATTGCTCTCCAAGTTACCTCCAATACTCCCCCGCACGACAAACGTGGTACGCAAAATCATCAGGCAAAACACGTATGTCGTGGACATCATGTCGAGAACAGACAAAACAAGTCAACAGATTCCTCCGGATGTTATTAAATGATAACCAAATAGATAGTTGGGGCAGGATCTGAGATCATTCTTCGACAATCCTGAAAAAAATTAATCTTGAAAAGCGGGATGATAAACTTTACCTCGTCTTCGGTCTTGATAAAAAGGGAATAATAACATCCCATGGGTGCAAATCATGTTACTCCACAAACAATTGTCCTTGTTTCGGACAGTCCATAAATCGGATTAAAAATAAACTGAAAACATGAGCTCCCCCATAATAGTAAATTTTCATAAACAAACTCCCCCGTAATAAGAGAAACCAAAATACTGAGAAAAATTTAAACTCAGAAAAATAGAATTAAGAAGCCGTGAAAAATCATAAACCTTTAGAAATAATTTCAAAAGAAACCTCCCAAGTGATATTTTTTTATTTTAACCAAAAAGCAAAAACCTAATAGAAAATTAAAAGTAATAGAAAACACGAACTATAAAACCCATTAACTTAAGTAAAAATCAAAACACATGACTTTTTTTTCACGTCATCATCCGCTTCATAGTCATCGGCTTCACCGTCTTCACCGTCTTCACCGATAGTCACCGCCTCCATAATCTCTTCCTAAGGTAAGATCACAAAGACTTTTGATGCAGAATAATTAACTTCGACCCACTAGGTTTTGGATCGATCGCTCTGATACCATGATAAATCTTATAGAATATAATATAGAATATAATAGGTTATTGAGTTATCTTTGATATGAAGTCTCAACGTACATATATATAGTGGTAACATTAACATAATGTTATCACCAAAATAATGTAAATTTTCCTAATCAACTCTAACATATAAAAGAAATATGCTTGTACAATAAGTAATATAGAGATCTAGAATATTCTTCGATTTGGGGTTCACGGACTTCACTTCATAGTTGGGTTTTGATAATCCAGAGTAGATGGTTCGCAAGATACACATCTTACACTACAAGAAAATAGCAGATGCGTGACTACTTTTGTGACTCTTTATTTGGTCGCAAAATTTTGTGACTCTTTTATGACTATTTTGCGACTAATAAGCGACTACCAAATATTTGGAGGCTATATAGTCGCATATTTACGATGAACTGATGTAGTCGTTAAATAGTCGTAAATTTGCGACTGAAGTAAGACTATTCTTCGACTATGTAATTATTGTCACAAAGTAGTCACAAAGTGAGATCAATTAGCGACGCTTTTATTAGTCAGAAAACAGTCGCGAAAGTAGTCACAAATTGCAGCTACTTAGCAACCTTCACGTACCTAACTTTTATGACTGTTTTGGGATAGTCGCAAAAGAGTGACAAAATTTAGGTATGTATTTCATGTTTTAACTACGTATGTATATGTCTGTATTTTATATGATGTCACAAAAGCGTCTTTAAATAACCACTATTTTGTGACTAACTCGCAACTACTTTGCGAAAGTGTGACTGATTTGCTTCCGTTTACCAACTATCCGTAAGATTTTGGGAAATTCAACAAAAGAGTTTAAGTAAAACGATTTGATTTAAGTATCTTCATAGATGTGAACTACATGTTACACTTAATATATCATATAATATTAAAAACTTTAAAATTTCAATTTGAAGAACTAATATTTTCATTTTCCATAACATATCTTAAGATCTTACTTGTGTCTTCAATCTAATATTTGTTCAAGTGTAATATTTTCAAAATTTACTTGATTAGTATGTTTAATGTATATACTGAAGCAAACACTTAAGAAATATGTAAAAGACTGAATGGAAAGTCATATGTCTCACTTTTTTAGCTCTAAATGTTTAGGGTTTAGGGAATTGATTTATGACTCAAAAAATAATGTCACAAAATAGTCTCAATTTGCGACTATTTTGCTACTGTCTACCTATATTCGGGTTTCAAACTATTTGGGTTATTTGACCAAATAATTTGGGTTTTTTGGCGGGTAATTTCTCCTCCCAAAAATTATTGTGCGGCCATTTTGTGACTACTTTGGGACTCTTTGTTAATTACAAGAGTCGAAATCATATTCCCAAATCACTTTTGCAAACCCTAAAAAAATCTTCATCTCTCTCTCTCTCTCTCGATTCTCTCTTAGATCGAGAAAGCTTTCGTCGGTTGGGGAAGGAGGAGAAGGTGTTGCAATTTCAGAGGAAGAGCAACAACAACAACATCAAGAGACTGTCTTTGTGCCTGTCTCTCCTTCAGACATGCTCACCATGTTTTTTCAGGCACATCACTCTCTTCTTCGTCTTCTTTTTTGATTAATTGGTCTACTTAATTTGTGTCATTATCATCCTCAATCTCCATTTACGGATTGGTTAGTTAGTTACATTAGGCTATTTCGATTGATTCATGGTTATATCAAGTCTTAGTACCGAACATAATTGCACAATGGTATATATGAATTGTCTTCAAGATCCTATAAGTACAACTCTGTTGCAATTTCAAATGTGGCCTCAAATTGAGTATGATAACTGTTGGCTTTTTTTGGTCGATTTTGAAGGCTGATGGAACATTGAACGAAGCAGCTATTCCTAATGTAACAAAGGCCTTACAGGTAATACTTTGCTTTAAAATCTCTCCTTTAACTAGCAAATCTTTGTGGAGCGCGACGATAATCCTTGTGAATGCATCTGTTATCTTGGATTATAAATTCCCTTTTGGTTACTTGTTTAGATTCAATCCAATCTCTGTAGTTGTGTTAAACTCAAAGTTTCTGTGTTTACCCTTTAGCTTTCAAAAACAGTGAATAGGACTGGTTCTGTTAGTGCTGGATCAAGCTCATAACAACATCTATATGTTTGGTGTTTGAATCTAGCTTATATTATGGTCTCTGATGTTCAATGTGTGTGTGTGAAGCTTTCAAAGCAGACAACGGTTCAAGCAACAGGAGTGGCGTCAAGCTTGGTGGAGACTATACAAGGAGCTGGCTTTAAGTTGCAGACTTTGAATATGAGCTTTGAAGATGAAGATGAAGTTCTTGTCTAATTAAAATCATCTTTCTCTTCCATTTTGTGATTAAAGAACACACATTATGTTCAATTTAGGATTATCTTTCTTTCATTTTTTTGTTCTCGCAAGAAAACAATGCGGTAAATTACAAAAAGTGGGAATTAATGTTTTCATTGTTGAAAAAGAGAAATAGAAAAAAATATATATATATTAATTAAGGTGGTTGCAATCAAGTTGCTAATTAGCTTCTAACTTATCAGTCTCAAAAAAATCGCACATCTATGACTACAATGGTAGTTACAAATTAGTCTCAGAAATACGACTACCAACATCTGTCACTATTTAGTCTTTAATATACGACTACTAAATGTTGTCTCAAAGTAGTCGCTTATGTACGACTAAGTTTAGTAGTCACAAAATAGTCCGTAATACGCGACTAATTTGCGACCAAAATTTAGCGACTACTTTTTTTAGTCTCAAATCAATCGTTTATTGCAGATTAGCAACCATTTTGGGACTATTTAGGGAGTTCCTCATGCTCTGTTTTCTTGTAGTGTTACTCCCTAAGTTACCTCCAATAATTACATAGGTTTTTGCTCTTTATAGAGCTTGTACAATGGATAAGATAATGCCATCTGACTGTTAATAGGTCACACAGGGTGAGAGGGAATCAAATCTGTTGCTGACCACGATTTGGTCATAGTCCGTACGACAGCTCACCCTTTTTACACCTTCCTCTGCGTTTCCTCTGTTTTGTTGGTTTGTGTAGGATGAAAATGACCGCTGCTCACATGGCGGCTTGGGCTGTGTGGGCTTGTTCAAACCGAGGCCCAAGTCCTTTTCATTAATCTGTTTTTTCAAAGCCTTGTCGTTTTGACAAGTCTTCATGGCTTTGACCAAGATTGGTAAAGACTCTGGTCCAAGTGGAGTCTTTCCCTTGATAGCCCCCCCTCAAACTTGGGATAGGTGGTACAGCTACACCAAGTTTGAATATGAGAGATGTAAATACTACATAAGGGAGAGATTTAGTGCAAATATCCGCCAATTGCAGTGATGAAGGAATGTGTTTAACAACAATTGATCCAAGAGCCACCCTTTCTCGTATGTAGGGATGATCAAGCTCAAAATGTTTGGTTCTTGAGTGAAAGGCATGATTAGCAGTCATGTACACCGAGGATAGATCGTCGTAGTATAGTTCTGGAGTTGAGTGAAGAGGAATACCAAGCTCTTTAAGAACTATGCTAAACCAAGTAATTTCAGAAGCAGTGTCTGAAAGTGTTCGATACTTTGCTTATGTAGAACTTTTGGAAATAGTAGGCTACTTTTTTGAGCACCAGGATATGAGATTGTCACCTAGAAGCATACCCTCCCGTGGATCTTCTAGTGACCTTGCAGCCTGTCCAGTCGCTGTCACTGTATGTTCTCAAGGTGCAATATGTGCTTTTGTTAAAGGAAATTCCCATTGTAATGGTTCCCTTGAGGTAACGCATAATTCTCTTGAGTAGTGAGTAAACAGAGACAGTTGGAGAATGCATCCTTTGACAGACGAAATTAACAGCAAACTGTAGATCAGGTCTTGTTAATATCAGATATTGGAGTTTACCTGCAAGACTTCTGAAATAGGTTGGATTGGGAAACAACTCTGCTTGATCAGGAACCTTGTTTAATTGCAGAGGTAAAGGAGTAGGCATTGGAGAGCAATCACTCATGCCAGCTACAGCCAAGTGGTCTTTTGCATATTTTTGTTGTGAAAGGATCAACCCACCTTGATGAAACTGTGCTTGAATTCCAAGGAAATAATGCAATTGGCCCATATCTTTCATCCGTAATTGTTTGTTGAGCTCAGTGAGAAGAGTAGCAAGCATTGTTGAACTGTTCCCAGTGATGACCATGTCGTCCACATAGAGTAACAACATAGTGATGTCCTTGTTTCTGATAAAGATAAAGAGAGATGGGTGCTTTAAACTGCAGACAAAACCAAACTCAAGCAGAAAGTTACTAAACTTGTCAAACCAACAACTTGGTGATTGTTTGAGATCGTAGAGAGCCTTGTGAAGATGACATACATGATTAGGCTTGGCTTTGTCCACAAAACCTGCAGGTTGAGTCATGTAAATTGTCTCAGTGAGATCCCCATGTAAAAAGGCATTTTTGACATACATATGATTGATTTCCCATTGCATAATGGTTGCTACATAGAAGGACTGTTATCACTGTTGCTGTCCTAACAATGGGACTATATGTTTCCAAGTAATCAATACCTTCCTCTTGGTTGAACCCTTTTGCCACAAGTCTTGCTTTAAGCTTGTCCAAAGTTCCATCTGCATTGAGTTTGGCACGGAAAACCCATTTATTCCCAAGGACATGAATTCTTGGGCTGTAAAATACAAGGGTCCAGGTTTGTGTTTCTGTGCAATTATCAAACTCTTCATTCATTGCACCATTTCACCCTGGATCTTTAAGAGTTGTTGTAACAGTTTGAGGTTCAGGGTAAGAGATTTTGTGAGTGAGAAGCACATACCTTGGATTAGGTTTAGAGACTCTAGCCTTTGATCTAGTGATCATTGGATGTTTAGATTGGACAAAAGCAGAAGTAGAAGTAAGCAATGAATCTGAGACTGTGGTAGTTGATGTTACAGAAGCTGGTAAGGGAGAAGCAATTTCCTCTGTAGTATATGTCCTACTATCATATGATAAAGAGCGGTTGCCTATAGGAACATGATCTAAGCCTGCCGTACACCCAGGACTCCCCTCATCTGAAGCAGTAGACACAGTTGGAGAGATTGAGTTGACAGAATACGAAGATACAACTGAAGGTAGAGTGGGAAAGTTTTGGAATGTAAAAGAAGGTACAATGCCTGAAATAGTGTTTTCAGCAGTCGATGAGCTAGCTTAAGTGCTCTGAGCTGGAGTTAATGAGACTGGAGTAGATGGAGCAAAACATTGTTTCCAAACAGTGAGAAGAGGAGATGAATGTGTTGGTAATAGATGTTTATATGTAGTTGTAAAGGGAAAAGATGTTTCATCAAAGATCACATGCCTGCTTATGTAGACTCTTCCTGTAGAAGGCAGCAAGCATCGATATCATTTCTATTTTTCATTATATCCGAGAAAACATATTTCAGAGATCTAGGATCAAACTTGGAGGAAGCATAATCTCGTGGTGTAGGGAAGCGGGCACATCCAAAGACGCTTAAGGAGGTATAGTTGGGAGCATTGCCATAAAGAGACTCATAGGGACTGCAATGATTGTCGAGAACTAAGGTTGGAAGCAGATTGCTCAGGAAATTAGCAGTGTAGAATGCTTCCACCCAATACTTATGAGGTGTATGGCTCTGATACATCATAGAGAGACCCAACTCTGTGATATGCCTATGCTTTCGTTCTGCTATACTGTTTTGCTGTGGTGTGTAAGGACAGGAAATAAACTGTTGAATGCCACATTGTTGCAGGTGATTCAGGAAGATGGTGCTTGTGAATTTTCCACCACCATCACATAGAAACACACCAATTTTATTTTAAAGTTGCTTTTCCACCAATTTCTGAAATGCTAAGAATGTTGAGTAGAAATCAGACTTCCTCTTGAGAGGGTAAAACCAGCAAAAACGAGAATGATTATCAATGAACACTACATAATAACGGAATCCTTGAACATATACAACTGGAGCAGGACCCCATAGGTCACAATGGATCCTTTTCAAAGGTTTAGAAGCAACAAAAGGCAAACGAGCACTCTTCCCAAGTTGACATGCTTCACACAGTCGACTTGTGCTTTTATTGATGCTGGTTGCTTTATTTGAAGAGAGAAATTGCAAAACTTGAGGATTTGGATGTCCAAGTCATTGACGCCAGATCGCAGCACTTGGAAGTTTGGATATTGTAACAGATATAGTCCATCACGGTTTCTTTCCAGAGTGAGAAGCTTCTTGGTTTCCTTATCATTAACACAAACTTCATCACAATCAAACTCAAAGGAACAAGGGTAATCCCTGGTTAATTTAGACACAGACAAAAGAGATTTGGTAATTACAGGACACACAAGAACATCCTTTAAAGGTAAAGTACCTGAGGTAGATGGTAGAGATGCTGAGCCTGTGTGAGTGATTGACAAGAAGTTGCCATCTCCAATCATGACTGTATCATTCCCAAGATAAGGCTGAGATTGCTGCAAATGATGGTGAGAACTCGTAACGTTTGCAATTGCTCCATTGTCAGGGTACCACTCCTGACCTGAAGTGTCTGAGACCTCAGTAATCCTCATGGAAGCTAAGGTTGTAGGCATTCCTTCATACTGATAGCTTTTGCTGAATCGATGCCAGCATCGGAGAGCTTAATGACATGGTTTACAGCATATTTGACAAACTGATGAGGAGTCTCCATTTGAAGATCTGGAAGAAGACGAGATTTGTTGATGAAAACATCTTCCTCTTGTAGAGAAGAAGCCTTGACCCCGACTGTTACCAAACCGTCCTCCAGATCTGCCATAAGTGTTACCACGACCACAATTATTGTTGTAATAGCCAGAAGAGTCTTCTGATTTGACTGTGGTGAAAGCAAGATGTGGAGACACACTGGATCCGACCTCATAACTTTGGAGACGATCATCAAAAGCAGTTAACCTTGGAACATCATCTTCAAAGGTTGGACTTGGAAAAGTATCAATAGAGCCTTCAATGCTGGTTTTGATAGGTTCATACTCTTTCCCAAGGCCATTCAAGGCAGCAAAGATCTTCATTTTCTCAGTGACAGGGCTTCCAATAGCAGAAAGTTGATCACAAAATTTTTTAACTTCTCTAAGGAAGTCACTCATAGATTTATCACTTTTGGCAGTTGTTTGTAAACGACGTTGCAACTCAAACAATCTAGAGGATGAAACTCGATTAAAGTGTTTAGCGAGAGAGATCCATACCTCCTGAGATGTTTGGCATCCAACCACATCACTGAGAATGTCTTCAGAGAGAGATCCAAGCAACCAAGAGTGAATCACTTGGTTAGATCGAACCCAGGCTTGATAATCTGCGTTTGGGACATCTTCAGTGAAACCTTCAATATGAGGAATCAGTAGGCTCTGTATCAGTTGCTTGATAGCTCAAGTGATGAAACCGAGTAGACCTTGTCCAAAGAGAAAAGCTTCGACCTGCAGCTTCCACACAATATAGTTTCTTTGAGTAAGCTTCAGAGTAACACATTTTGAGATATTTAAAGGAGGATAAGAGTATAGATCCATGGTTCGTTCCATGGCTCTGAGACGATGAAAGATTTTTGCTCTTCATAGATAATGCCATCTGTCTGTTAACACGTCACACAGGGTGAGAGGGAATCGAATCTGTTGCTGACCATGATTTGGTCATAGTCCGTACGACAGCTCACCCTTTTTACACATTCCTCTGCGTTTCCTCTGTTTTGTTGTTTTGTGTGGGATGAAGATGTCCGTTGCTCAGATGGCGGCTTGGGCTGTGTGGGCTTGTTCAAACTGAGGCCCAAGTCCTTTTCATTAATCTGTTTCTTCAAAGCCTTGTCGTTTTACAAGTCTTCATGTCTTTGACCGAGATTGGTAAAGACTCTGGCCCAGGTGGAGTCTTTCCCTTGATAGACAAAACAGAAGAATCAAAAGATGATGGCTTTGGATTTGAGAAGAGAAACAAGGAGCATTGTAATCACAAAAAGGTGAAGAAGCAGGCATATGTCTCTATTTGTCTTCAGGTGCATACAACATTAGAATCAGGCAAAAGGTATGGTTAGAAGAAAAAAATGAAAATCCTTTTGATGAGTTTGTTTAAACTTGAACCTGTGTTTTCCTAGGTTTTGTTTTGTTTCTTCTCAATGTCAAGATGTTAATTAGAGAGTTTAATCATATATTATAAAAATTGTTCTCTTTGAAAATAAGAATATACAAGAAATTATAAAATCTCCATCATTCAGTTTTGCTGGAGATGCAAATTCATCTTTTCCCACGCTAATTGGTCATCTTCGAAGGCTTTAACATTGGGCCTATCTCTCTCTATCTCTAACGGCATAGCTGACACAGTTTCTCCGACATTGACTCGCCTGAAGATCAAATGCTTGCGCTTTCCCAGATCAATACGGTGAGGGTCAAGCTCCATTTTCTGTTTTCATATAATTTATTCCACATTTTACCTGGAATATGTTCTGCTAATTAAGCTGTTACATCTCCGGATCATGCAAACATGTATTGGTTGATCATTTTATATTTCACTATTTTCCCATCGGTGGTTGGTTACACCATGACGTATGCTTGGGTTGGTCAATCGGGAAAACAGTGATCTATCTTAGTTTTAGATAAAAATTAGTCTTTTGGGATATATGATAAGAGCATGTAAATTAGTTCCTATTATCTCATAGTTTGAATTAGAAACATGATCTATCTTATTTTTAGAAGATTTTTCTTCATCAAATTTATTCGAATATTAATAATGAAAATTTTATGAAGTTTTTTTTACGAGGAATACCCTAAAATACCATCAAAATATGTTTTAGTTCCAATAATACCATAACAATTCTAAAGTTCTTTAAATACCACAATTTAACAAAAAATTTTATGAAGTTCATGTGGCAAGCTCTCTCGGGATGTGTGGCAACATATCAGCGTCTTACCTACCGCCACTTGGGCACGAACATGACTTGCCCGCGATATGGTGCGCCGGAAGAAACAATAAACCACCTCCTCTTTGAATGCCCACTAGCTTTACAAGTGTGGGTTGCTTTCCGAGTACATCTTTATACCGAAATATGGACTTCCTATTTTGGAGAACAAAAAGAGGCCGGACTCACCGAACCTCAAAGAGACACCTTTCCATGGATCATCTGGTATATATGGAAGGCAAGAAACCAATTTGTTTTCAACGGGAAAAAGATTTCCCCGAGAGACACACTTCAACTCGCGACACTGGAAGCGAAAAGTTGGAACATAGCAAACCAAAAGAACGACGAGGAAGAGATAGAGGGTTCACAATCCCAGAGTAGACCAGGAGAACCCCCGGAGAACCCTAATCCCGACCTGTCAAATCGATGCCTCTTGGATCGATCATGTACTGGTAAGTGGACTAGGGTAGTTTTTCCGGGATAACATGGACCATACTACACTAGGAGCGAGAGGATGCCATAGAAGCATATCGGCACTACACGCAGAGCTGGACGGGTTCCTTTGGGCGATGGCTTGCCTTGGAGAGAAGAGAGTCGCTTCGGTAAGGTTTGAGACGGACTGCACAATCTTGATACAAATGACGGAGAATCTTTTCGATTGGCCAGCTGTGGGAGTCGAAACTCGCACAACTAAATTTGGTTAAGAAATTAGGGGAACATAAATCTCTAAGTATGAACTGCAGAAACAGAGATCCAAAGATGGTTTTTATTGCTGATTTCATAAGCTTTTGAATACAAGATTTTGCTAAAGGAAAGTGTAAAGTGTTTTGCTTTGTGAAAATTGCGGATCCTTTTTTTGAATGCCCTCTTCTTCTTTTATAGACATAAGATTCCGCCGCCTCAGTGAGAATATCAGAATCTTTTTTTTTCCTTCTGGGACTTGTTTTTCTTTTTCTCCTTCGGCCGACTTTATTTGTTGGTTCGGCCCAACGAAAACCTTGCCTCGGCCCACGAAGACGTCGCCTCGGTCCGCGAAGACATCGCCTCGGCACACGAAGGTTGCCTCGGCCTGTGAAGACGTCGCTTTAGCCCACGAAGGTTGCCTCGGCCGAAGATGCCATTGCCTCGGCCGAAGATGCCATTGCCTCGGCCCACGTTGTTTTTGGGCTTCGTCTTCTTCGGCTATGCCCAAAGCTTGTTCGATTATGTGAAAACTCATCGTACGTCTAGCCATTACTTAATCATTTTTATGTTGATCTTGTCAAGGTGAAAACTGACCCAACACCAGTCTTTCATTCGGAGTTACACCATTTTTATATTCTTAAGAGATCTTTTGAGGTTTTTAGTTTGAATTTTATTCCTCGGAGTAAAAATGTCTGTACCGATGCCCTTGCAAAAAGAGCACGAGCATGTGGTTATCCATTTTCCTATATAAGTTAAACAGATCCGGAATGGCTTATTTTACGGTGCAATCACCATACCGTTTAAAATTGATTTAATATGTGGTGCTCGTTGACAAAGAAAATGACTAATTTATCTCTGTTAATAAAAATCTAAAAGAAAATAAAAATAATTCTCTTTTTCTAATCTCTCCGTCTCCTCCGTCAGTGATCTCTCTGTATTGGTGATCCCTCTTCGTCGGCGATCTCTTTCCAACGGTGATCTATTTCCATTGACGATCTCTCTTGCCAATCTATCTCCATTGTCACTCACTCATTCGAAGAACTCTCGATGATCTCTCTTGCCAATCTGTCTCCGTCATCGATCTCTATCCAATTCCGAACTGCATCCCATACCAATCTCTCTCCTCTTGATGTCCAATTTTCATATGGCACTTGATTGAAGAATCATCTTTATATCTTCATATTTGTTTACCTTGATGAAGATGGGATCTCTATTTCGAATTTCAGTTAGACCGATTAATCTTCATCAAAAAGAGGTTAAGCTTATCCCCTAAATTCAATTTTATTTTCGTTATTGCAGAAAAAAAAATTTCTAGATAAGAGATGTGATTGCTAAAATACTTGAAATTATGAAATGGTTTATGCATCTTTTGTTTTTATGGTACATCAAGTGAGATTTTAATGTGATATTGTATGGAATATATGAAAATACAGATATGAATGTGGTGGCTGTTTTCGAGTGTTTAGATATGAAGTGCAAACTAAATTATAGTAAAGGGTAAGATTGTATCTTTAGTTGACATGTTTTGATCCTATGTGCACTTGTATTTCTGGAGGTTCACTTAGAAATCGGGGAATTTTTTTGAGGAGTGAGGACAGTGGAGCAACTTTGTGGAGAATAAAAAAACTAGACTTATTGAGGAAGAGGGATTACAAGTACCATGCCTAGTGAGGAAGACTATTAAATCATTATCCAAGCCATTGTTCCTAAACGATGAGTCATTCAACTTTGTGGCTATTCAGTTGTATACAGATTTGATGTTTTAACATGGTACAAAATAAAGCAGTGACCTAAGATTTGTTTTGTTTGTAGTTTAATATTTGATCATGAGTTAGATATTGAAAATTTGAAATAGAGCATATCTAAATTTTGTTGTAGGTTGATGATTTGATCAAGAATTAGATAGTTATATGTATCAAACCATAAGATTCAACTTTTTCTTGTCTCTTATGTTATGTATTTATGTTTGTGATCTTGTGATTAATTATGAGGCAGTGAATTTGGCGAGGAAAAAAATATGTTGATGGTATTGACTTCTTAAAAAGATTTCCTGAATACTTAAGAAAGTCTTCCTAAATTTAGGAAGGTTTCATGAATATTTAGGAAGACCTTCCCAAAGTTAGGAAGATTTTCCTAAATATTTATTAAACCTTTCTAAATATTCAGGAACCTTAAAATAAGAGTTACTAGGGACTGCCCACGGGTTGCGTGGATTTAAAATAACATGGTAAAATATGTAATAATTTTTAAATTATTGATTATTTGTGTATTTAATATCAGAGAGATTTGGTGTTTATATAAATAATTATCTGGGTTCGAAGAGTAAGCATTTATAGCAAATTATTGGACATGTCACATATTCAATGTTATATGTAAAAAAAAAAAAGAGACCGTTCATTAATAAAAATGTGTATATGAATTGACATAAACTTATAACAGATATATATTATGTGAGTTAATACAAATGTAAAGTTAATGGATTGCGGTTACAGATTTAGGTTGTTTGAAACATATTATGTGAGTTAATACAAATGTAAAGTTAATAGATCGCGGTTACAGATTTAGGTTGTTTGAAACATATATTTATATATATTTGGTCATAGTATTTAAACACTACCATTAAATATGTGCACACTTAAATTGATTTTGACTTTTAATTACCCAATTAAAAAACCGAGCAAGAAAAAAAAACAATTAAAACTAATATTTTGCAGTAGTGTTAGTTAAAATTTGATAGGCCAGCGTTTGACCTTAATAATTGTTTGTTTGGCTGAGACGTACGCATTGATCACCAGATACATTGATAGGAACAAATAACAATCTTTGTGCCGAAAAATCTCGCTCTAATCAAGTACTTAGTTCCTCAATGTACATCCAAATAGCTAAATTACCAAACGAAACATAATTTGCCCTGAATAAATGAGAATTTAAGGGCATTAAATATAAAAAATCAATTTACGTATTAGAGATAATGTAATTGTTGTCAATAAAGGAAAACGAATATTCTATGGCTTAATTAAAATTTAAGCGAAATAAATAAAATTCATGAAAAAATCAAACAACTCAATTACATTTGTTTTAATATATTTTATTATTATAGTATTGGCTTTCAATTTTTTCTTCATTTGGAACTTATGATCATAAGTCTATTACATGGTAAGGTTGGAGCCTCTCCTCATAGAGATGATTTAGTAGTGTTCTTCTTGAGAAGCTACCATCGAGGCTTCTACTATACATTACATCTATTTTTTGTACTATTCAAGAAATCTAAAAATAGGAAAATAAGCTAAAAATGTCTCAAAATTTTCAAAATGTTTAAACGTATATAACTTACAGCATATGGAATACATCTTCTTTCACACAAATCCGTAACCTATATGTCTTTATCAAAATTCACAAATGTTTCCTAAAAAGAAATATGTTTAGTCTTCTTTTTTCTTGCATCAAACACGTTTATAAAGAAATCTATTGATCGGACAAGTTGTAGTATGATTGGCTTCTACCGAGACATTGGCATCATCTCAACAGAGATGTTGGAATGCATATATGTGTTTATTTCATTAGAACTTTGAATCATAAGAAGAGAATAATTGTTTCTTGATTGTATTTTTGTCTCACTCTCTTGATGGTTTTGCTGTGATTTTTATCTTTCACATCGATTTATTGGTGAAGTGGATTCTGTTTTTTCTCATGATGAATACAGTAATGAAGGAAAATAAAAATAAAAAGAGTTTTTATGGATTCACAATTTGTGGTGGAGTAGGGTTTTTTTCGAGAGTCTTGGTTAGCAGATAGTCCTGTCAATTTTGTTCTTTAACCGCAGGCCCCGCCCTGTTTGACCCGCTGTGGGGCGGGTGCGGGTCAGCAAAATGAAAACAAACCGAAGTCGCGGGTTAAGCGGGTCAGAGTGCTAATAGCAGCATTACTTTCTCCAACACAAATTATTTAGCTTGTTTTAATTGTTTTTTTGTGTGTTATTGACGGACAAATTCCAAGCGGTTATAGTGCGTGGCAGGACTTGAGTTTAGAATTTTTTTTAAAAAATAGTATTTTTTGAATATAGT
This sequence comes from Pseudoturritis turrita, assembly GCA_900406555.1. Classification (NCBI taxonomy): domain Eukaryota; kingdom Viridiplantae; phylum Streptophyta; class Magnoliopsida; order Brassicales; family Brassicaceae; genus Pseudoturritis; species Pseudoturritis turrita. The sequence goes on along the minus strand of OVBL01000790.1, from coordinate 395,930 downwards.
ATATTGTTGGGTTTAATAAATAAAATATATATTTTCTAAACCGTTAAAAGTTCACAATAATACATTTAATTTGCAATCATAATTTTTGTGGGTATCAAAGAAAGAAAAAAAGATAACGGCTAATATATATTGTAACTTGTTGGAATTAATTAACATTAGGATTAGCTATTAAATTGGTGGAACTAATTGTCAAAGTTATTAAAAAAAGGACACATAATTTTCTTTTTGCTCTTCAATAAACAAATTAAAAAGACAGATGTCAAAAGAATAGGTGACACATGTTTAAAATATTAGTTTTTGAGTATAGTATATTGTTGGGTTTAATAAATAAAATATTTATTTTCTAAACCGTTAAAAATTCACAATAACACATTTAATTTAGAATCATAATTTTTTGTGGGTATCAAAGAAAGGAAAAAAGATAACGGCTAATATATATTGTAATTTGTTGGAATTCATTAACATTAGAATTAGCTATTAAATTGTTGGAATTAATTGTCAAAATTATTTAAAAAAAGGACACATGTCAAAAGAATAGGTGACACATGGCAGCCTCTCAAAACTTGAATTTAGAGAAACATTACTATATTATATAAGATTTATCATACATTCAAGAGCTTTCATAAAAATTTGAGAAGCCATCTTATTTTCGAAATGATCACCAAATAAGAACTTTTATCAAAAAGATGAACTTATTCATTTGTGTCTAACGTTGAGTCACAAATATAAGAGGGGTGTATTCAATCTAGCATTTGAAGTGATTTATATTAAAATGACAAATCTCATGGTTTTAGGTGAGATTTCATAGAATTTTAATAGCAAATCATAAAAACTTTTCTAATTCATCCAAAATCACCTAAAAACTCATTAAAATTCAAATCATTCCAAAAATTTTCAAATATTAGATTGAATACACCCTCCTAAGTGAATAACTATTCTTACATAGTCTCCAGAACTTAAGTGTACATTCTTTATTAATTAATGATTTAGAAAAGTTTTCTTAAATGCTTATGAAACTTTCCTAAATATTAAAATTCAGGAAGGATTCTTATATTTGAGGAAGACATTTGTAAAAAGACAGCAACTCTTGTAATTTGTTACGCAGCATACACCTACACACTGTTCTAAAATACGGTCCAGGCGTCTGCGTATACGGCATCCAGACGTCTGCGTATACGGCATCCAGACGCTATACATTGATTTATCGTACCGTATTTATGCTATATGTATTTTTAAATAGAAAAAATTATGTTCGTGTATACACAATTAAATAACCAAACTTATAGTTTTAGCACATAGATTTTTTTAAAAAACAAATAAAACGATGTTTTTTTTTCCAAAAACCAATTAAACTTATATTGCTTTTTTAAATTATACATAATAGGAATGTAAAATGTTTTTCATCTCATTTAGTAGTTGATATAATTGTTTTTTTGTTACTTGAAACAAATTTTCACCTATGTTATTTTACTATTCAAGTTAAAACTACTATGTCAATGTTAATTATTTAGTTTTTAATAATATTTGTGATAATAACTTTTCTACTATGTATAAAAACAAAATATATATTTATGAAAAATATCCACCGTATATATCCCGCGTAAACATCCGCGTGTCCGTCTATACGCTATACGGTGATCCACCTCCCGGCTAGCGTATAGCGTATTTTAGAACATTTCACCTACATGATTGAACAATTACAAATTGTTAAAGTATGTATAAGATTTTCTTATCAGGTTTAGGTAGCTTTAAAAAAAAATTAGGAAGCTTCTCAACAAATTTAGGAAGATCTTCCTAAATTTAAGAAGCTTTATTAAAATTTTAGAAAATGTTTTAGGAAGACCTTTCTAAATTTAGAAAGCCTTATCAAAATTTCAAGAAGGATTTCTAAATTTTAGGAAGGTCTTCCTAAATTGCATGTAACTCTTCTTTTAGGTGATCATTTAAAAAATAGGAAACATTCAAGTAATACATTTGCATTTTTATAAGTCTGAAGATTCAAAATTAGTTTCATAAAACACAAAACGACATAAAACATCTTCATTTATAAATATAAAAACATGAAAATGAAAACGGAAATACAAGTCATTATTTTTCTAGGAAATATCAGCAAGGTCTTCAAATATATCAATGGCCAACTGGATTTTATGTCTTCTGCAACTTCATTACGCAACTTGGGCATATCCTTGATCCAAATAGAGTGACATTCAATCATCTTAAAAACGAAAGGATCACAATTGGCATCAATTTTTGTCGTGGAAATATCTTCTTTCCCTATAAAAATATACTAGGTTTTTACGCGCGCCCAGCGCGGACATTACGATTTATAATAGATATTTTATGAATAAATTTTTGTTTTATATAAATTACTATATTTTGTTGTTTATATGTCTACATTTTACATTTATATCAAATTAAAGGAAACTAAAATAGTAGATACTAAATCCTAACATGTTTAGCAAATTATATTGTATATAAATCTATCATTAATTTATCAAGAAAATTAAAGGGTAATAAACCCTAATATGGAAGCTTAAAACCTCATAAATACACGTACAATAAATAAATAAATTATATTTCTGACAAATTTAGGAGTACTAAACCCTAATATGAAAGCTTAAACCCTCACAAATATATGTAAAATATTGAATGATTTAAAACGATCGGTTTTACTCAATTTGTTTTTTATTTGTATTTCTTACGTATTGAAAATATTATATGAATATGCCATTAATTTTTTTAACAAATTAAAGGGTATTAAATCATAATATAGGAGCCTAAACCCTCACAAATACACATAAAATAATTAAAACAATTTTTATTTATAGCAAATTAATGGGTACTAACCCTAATATGGGAGCCTAAACCCTCACAGATGCACATAAAATATTGAATGATTTAAAACGATCGATTTGACTCAATTTCTCTATATTTTGAAAATATTCTATTGAACTTTCCGAAACAAACCGAATATAACTACGATTCGGTTTAGTTAGAATGTGGGTAGTTAGGTTAATTTTGATTAGTCGGTTTGGCGTGAATATAAATATGATTTCACAAATCAATGCAACGTATCTTCATCTCTTTGTATAAATTACTATTTTATGGTTGTATATATGTCTACTTGTTATATGTATATCAAATTAAAGGGAACTAAAATAGTGGATAATAAATCCTATACCATATTTAGCAAATTATATTTTATATAAATCTATCATTAATTTATTAAGAAAATTAAAAGGTAATAAACCCTAATATGAGAGCCTAAACCCTCACAAATGCACGTAAAATACTGAACTATTTATATTTCTTGCAAATTAAGGGGTACTAATCTCTAATACGTGAGCCTAAACCCTCACAAATGAACGTAAAATACTGAACAATTTATATTTCTCACAAATTAAGGGGTATTAAACCCTAATAGGTGAGCTGATATCCTCACAAATGCACGTTAAATACTGAACAATTTATATTTCTCGCAACTTAAGGGGTACTAAACCCTAATAGGTGAGTCTAAACCCTAACAAATGCACATAAAATATTGAATGATTTAAAACGATCGATCTGACTCAATTTATCTATTTTTGCATTTTCTACGTTTTGAAAATATTCTATTGAAACCATTCGAAAAAAAAAAAAAAAAACTAAGATTCGGTTCAGTTAGAATGTGGGTAGTTATGTTAATTTTGACCAGTCGATTTGACGGGAATGTTAATATGATTTTACTATTCAATGCAACGTATCTTCGTCTCTTTGAATGAATTATGATCTTATACTAATATGTTTATATGGCATGATGAGAATATCACAAGTTATAGACCCAAATGGTATCTGTAACCGATTGTGGTCAGAGGGTCCATGATTCCGTTGGTGGCTGAGTCGTGACTTCCTGGCCAAACAATCTTGTTAAGGGTCAGTTTATTCACAGGGAAATGAGCCATCCAGTTTTTCCGGTCCGACGTGTGGTAGTCGTGGCCAGGGAAATACGAACCGTTGGATTCGTGGACATTGTCTAAGATCTGTTGTTGCTCAATGATGCCCCATGGCCGCTGGATATGGCTTTTGATGAACAATACCGTTGAATTTAGCACTTCTTGTACAAATGATACTGTCGGATCTACAACTTCTCTTGCAACAATTTTAGCAGCATCGTTTGCAAAAGATACTGTCAGATCTACAATTTCTTTTACGATAGTTTTAGCAGCTAGAGAGGTACCGGCGTCCAGCGCGGACATTAAGGTTTTAAGAATTATATTGTATATAATCTACCATTAATTTTTCAGCAAATTAAAGGGTAGATTTAAACCCTTATATGGAAACCTAAACCCTCACAAATGCACGTAAAATAGTAAAAATAATTTATATTTTTTGCAAATTAAGGGGTACTAAACCCTAATAGATAAGCCTAAACCCTTATAAATGCACGTAAAATAGTGAACCATTTAGATATACTATGTTAGTTATGATCGGTTTGATTCAGTATGTAGGTATTTTGTATTTTTCGTATTAAAAATATTCTATTGAAACTTACCTAAACAAACAAAATAAAACTACGATTCGATTCGGTTAGATTATGTAAAATTTCGGTCCATATATAATGTTGCCGAATAAAGCTAAAATATTAATTCGACTTGATTTTTAGTAAATAAATCTCAATTAATTATGGGTAGTTAGATTAATTTTGATCTGTCGGTTTGACGGGAATATAAATATAATTTTACAAATCTATGCAACATATGTTCGTCTTTTTGAATGGGTTATGATCCTATAGTAATCCGTTAACATAGAATTATGTGAATATTATCCGTTAATATGGAATTATGAGAATATTATAACTTGTAGACCCAAATGTTATCCATTTATGATCGTGCGTTGCTTTGTTAGAAAATAAAAAAGAAATTGCGTTTAGTTGTTATTTACTAAATGGTCTAGTGATCTCACGAAGCTAAAATAAAGGCATAAATATATATTAATTAGATTCGATTTTGTACCCGCGTTCAGTGCGGACATTAAGGTTTATAATAGATGTTTTATGAACAAATTTTTATTTTATATAAATAATTTCTGTTTTTGTTGTATATAAATATACCTATCATTGAACAAAGAGGAAGTGATAAATTCGAATCTTTTAATTAATAAAATTTTATACTATGATTGACTATCTACCTATACAAATTATTTTTTAATAATTACACATCAACTATTTAATTATATCCATATTTTCTCTTATGAGTCAACAAACATACACATGTATTTAAACTTGGATTTAAAAAAACAAAAAATGAGAATATTTATAAATATGTTTCGTTAATTAGTCATTGGGACTATATTAAGTCATAAATAACGAACTATAACTAAAATTAAAAATAGAACATAAATATCCACTGTAAACAATAATAAGTAAAAAAATTTTAAAAAAAAATCGTATCAAAGCACAAAAAAAAAAGAAAAAAAAACTAACTTAATATCCAAAATAATAGAAAAAGATTAAAACTAAAACGATTTTCCATCAATCCGAGCTTTCTTTGAGACTTGGGAAGATTCCGAACCAACATCATCACCGCCATTTCCTTTGCATGAAGTTCGTCATCAACAATTTCTATAATCAGTGGCTATTAAAAAAAAAACAGACTAAAAAAGTAAACCAACAAAAAAAAAAAAAAACAGAAACAATAAATGAAAATACCTTTATATGAACATACTTTCGAAAAAATTTGTGCAATGAAAGTCTCAATGAGTTCGTCATCACGTGAAAATTTCTCCATAGTATACGATTTCTTAATGCCCGTAAAATGGTCGTTCGTTATAGAAATCTTAAAAAGCATATCCTTCATAACCAAATTCTCTAAAAACTCAGGCAAAACAATAGGAACCTGATAAAAACAACAACAAAATCAAAAACTTAGCAGGTTAATGGATAAACTAAAAAACTATACCATTTATTTTAAATTTTATCAACAAATTACATCTATACCTCCGCTTTTTCATCAATCAAATCATTTGCGGTTTTTTTAATAAGCTGTTGAGCAAGACCATCAAAAAACACAAATATTGCAGAACCCTCAGATAGATCATAGACATTGAGAGAGGAGATAACTAAAAAAAATATAAACCGTTAAAACATAAATGACCAAAAAAAATATATTAATAACATTCAGAGAGAGGAGATAAATTTAAAAAAACGAAAAAAGTAAACTAACCGAGCAATGACATTAGAAACAGCCTTGTCGCATTTAGCACAACGGTACATTATGGGACCGTCATTATCATCAGATTCTTCCGACATGGGAAGTACTGTATTCTTGCAAACAGCACATATAGTATAATGCCAATTAGTCTTTACTCCAATAGACTAAATAGTAGCCACGGTAACAAACTTGCCGACCTACAAACAACCATCAACAAATAATTAAATAAAAAGTCAAATGAATTATTAACTAACAGCAAAATCAATGAAGAAATTTACACAACCTCATCAAAACTAAAAATCTCCTTGATAGTCTTCCTTTGGTTCCTAACAATAAACTCATCATATATAGAAACCGAAGACACACTGGACATGGTAATATTATCATTAGGAGACAGATGAATATCACATTTTGATAACCTAAAACCAAAGAAACAAAAAAAAAAGAATTATTGAAAAATATAATATTAATAAAATACAAAAGTAAATAAATAAAATTAAAAGAACAAAAAAATGTAAATACCTTGCTCTAAACTCTTGAACAGCTTGTGCTTGTGAATCAAGCAATATATCGGTCGAATTAAAAGCATTTGATATACTAAATTCACCTAAGAATAAAAATAATTACTCAATAGATACAATCCATAAGAAAAAGTTAAAAACGAATTATAAAAAAATAAGAAATACCTCTCCATTCTTTGATACATGCCATCCTAAACAAACACAAAACAATAGCTGTAGGATTGAGACACACATAATCATTAACTTGTTTGGCATGTTCTCCCCAAAGAGTACAAGACAAAGGCACATCACTGAAAAGAAAAAAAATTGCAATAATACATCAGGAGTTAAAAAAAACAAAAACAAAATTGAATTACACAAATACGATATCAACTCACGATGTGTCTATTAGATCAATAGTAAGTCTACGATTATTATGGTTGAGTATATATATGAAAAGAGAAAACATGTTTAGGAATTAGGGTTGCCGTATGACATAATTATCAAAATACAAATTAAAAAAAATTATCATGATATTCGATTATTATATATATCCATAATAAAAAAAATTATAAAACAATTATCAAATATCGCATTCGATTGTTTATATATATATATCCATGATAAAAAAAATTTATAAAACAACTATTGAATATATCTATTATATTATTAGAGAAGTAACTATGCACCAAAATAAAAGTTGAGTTTTGGATAATCTTATTACAACTTTAATGAAAATACTCGATTCTTATTGGTTTAAAATAAAAGTTGAGTTTTGGATAATCTTATTACAACTTTAATGAAAATACTTGATTCTTATTGGTTTAAATAGTCGTTTTTTCTATTATTGTTTCACGATTATTTTTTTGTTGATATATGGCATCGAATATAATGTGCTTTGTTTTATAATTTTTTTAAGTATAGATATATATAAGAATCGAAAATTATCATATATAACAAAATCACTTTCGCATATACATTTAATATAGGAATACATATAAATGGTTTAACAAAAAAAAAAAAGACCAATCATTGCAGCTTCAAAACTATTTTCTATCAAAACTCAAAATTTAAAGATATCCAATAATACATATAGCTGCAACATATGTATAGAGTTAATTTTTTTATGTCTAAAAACTTAAATTGTCGATATGACCATTGTGTTTTCTTTTTTCGTATGGAATTTTTTTGTTTTATCCTAATGTTAATAAAATCTCTTTTTATGTACTCTCGCATGGGTTTTTTTCTTATCTTCACTCTCACAAAATATCATTATTAAATCAAACATAATGTAATTAAATATCAAAATCAAACATAATGTAATTAAAATATCAAAAATGTTATATTTGAGACTAGCATGTCATATAAATCAGTCAATAGTGCTTAAAATATTAATTTTTAGTTTCCACAAACTAACGATTAATATTAATCAATAGTACTTATATAACCTGTTACGTTTAAATAAGTCAAATAAAATTTTATATTTAATTATAGATCATATTATATAATACTAAATTAACTTTTTACTTATTATTAATGCCCGCACCGTTATAAATTATATTATATAATATTAGAATTAACTTTTTATTTATTATTAATGTCCGCACACAGTGCAGGCCAATCACCTAGTCCGTTTAAAATATAACTTAAAGACAAGATTAAAACACGATGTAATAAAAACTCAACTTTCATTCTGGTGCATAGTTACTTCTCTAATAATATAATAGATAAGAAGATGGATCTAGTTAGAAAAGAGAAAGTGACTTCAATAGACATGACAAACAGAAATTCATTGAATTCAAGTTGTGATATAATCAACTTTAAAACAATCATCAAGCATATGAAAATCTTATAAAGTCAAATTATTCTTGTTTTTAACGGTCGAAGGCCTTTCTAAAATTTTAATAAACTTCTCTAAATTGCCAAAAACTGTAATTAAAACACACATAAATCAATGGCCGAACCTAAATGTTATTTCAGAAATAGATTCTTTCTCAAACAAACGTTTTGAAAAAGTGCAAATTGATTCGTTTTGTGATTTTCTTGGCCAACAGCTCCACACGGTTGATAGAGTTGCAAAAGATAATGGATTGGTTCATTTGCTTACGTTTTCTGCGCCTCCAGGGTTACAACAATAATTACCTCAAGGGAAAAAACGTGAACGAAGATTTCTTGTAGTGGAACTATTGCTCCATATTCACTCTTGAGGTTGCATCAAGCTGAGAAAGATGTAGCATCCATGGTACAAATAGATGAGAATTTGCTCTTGGGAAACGATGGAGATTCTGTAGAATGCATTGCAAAGTCTACAAATGGTGATTTTAGTAAATCATATAAAGACAAGGGTTGATGTAGGAGATTAAAGAAGCTTGTTTTCTTTTTTTTCTTTTTCCTTTTTGGCTTTTTAAGTTTTTTTCTTTTTTCTATTAGGTTTTTACTTATTTTGTTTTTCCTTATTTCTATAGGATTTCCTATTTTCTGTTTGGGTTTTAGCTATATATAGGGATCCTAGGTGATCTGTAATAGATATCTTATTATTCTTAATTGAAACTTTGAGAGTTTTTCTCTTTTGTGGTGGATTCCAAAACCCCTTTCTGGTGGATTCCAGAGTTTATCCTTCAAATTCATCGCTTGGGAACTTGATTTTGAACTACGTTTAGCGCTTGCTATTCTTAGAGTTTTCCGACTGCGTCAGGTGGTATCAGAGCAGGCTTTCTCCTGTCTCTTTTCGTAGCTTGATCATGGGAGATCAACCATTGACCAAAGCAGATCTTAAGGGTTTCACGGTGGCTTTAACCACGTCCCTAACTATTTTGACCGATCAGTTGGCAGCTTTACCTAATCAAATTATTAACGCCATGAACAATGCCAACAACAACAAACAACAAAGAGGCAGAGGAAGGGAACTAAGTAGGGTTCTAAGGGATGCAAACAATAAGTTTGTAACTGATTTTACTAATCATATGACGGTGATAATAAACAAGATTAACAATCGACAAGGAGACATAGGAGAAGAACTAATTAGGGTTCCAAAGAATGAAGACGATCATGTTTTCATTGTTGAAAGTTCCAACTCTAAAAAGAAGAACCAATGAAGAAAGAGATTGATCAAAGGAATCAACAGAATGAAGATTTTCGCATGAAGGTTGATATTCCATTATTAGACACAACTTCAGAAATAGAGGATACAATAGTTCTTGAAGGGGGTACTAGTATTCCAAAAAGATATCAAGGAGCTGATTGCAGAGGAGACAATAGTTCTTGAAGGGGTACTAGTAATCCAAAAGGATATCAAGGAGCTGATTGCAGATGAACAAGAGAAGAATAAGATTTTTGCTAAGAAGGGTAAGAGAACCAAAGTGTTCAAAAAGGAAGAAGATGTAATGTTGATCCTCAGTAAAAAGTTTCCAGTTGGCAGGTTCAACCAGTCTCAACCTAGCAACTATAGTTTTCCATTCAAGGCAGATGTGATTCATTATCCAAAAAAGAACTCGAGGTCGAGTTCTTCGGAAGTGGAGGAGTCTGATGTAGGAGATTAAAGAAGCTTGTTTTCTTTTTCTCTTAAGTTTTCATTTTTTGCTTTTTAGGTGTTTTTCCTTTTTCTATTAGGTTTTTACTTATTTGTTTTCCTTATTTATATAAGATTTCATATTTTCTGTTTGGGTTTTAGCTATATATATATATATATAGGGATCCTAGGTGATCTATAATAGATATCTTATTATTCTTATTTGAAACTTTGAGAGATTTTCTTTTTTTTGGTGGATTCTAAAACCCCTTTCTGATGGATTCCAGAATTTATCCTTGTTTAGACCCAAAAAAAAATAAGGTAAAAGATTGTAATCCTTGTTTCGACCAAACAAAAAAGTTGTAATTATTGAAGATTTGGGTATGTAAACCTAATTCTGTTCAAACTCAAACGATTTTTACACGTGTATTTAATATTCTAATGAGAAAACATGCTTGATTTTGTGCCTTATCTATTTATATTCAAAATCAAAATATATGTAAACGTGTATAGATGTAACTTATCTACTAATTTTTTTTATGAATTATTAATTAGAAACTAATTGGAAAACGTTGGTATATGTTGTTTTATATAATAAGATTGATAAATACAAATATATAAGAATTTTTTTTAAAATAAAATTTGTTTGACACATGTCAAAATTTTATTGGAAAAAACAATTTTACACGTGTCAAAATCTGATCGATTGATTGACACGTGTCACGATCGTGTTAAATACAACGTTAGACACATCAAGATTTATATAATAAGATATATATGTGTGTACATACTAGTTTTTACATTTACGTAATTTAGCATAAAGAGGCGTATCTAAATTAGGTTAGAAACTCTTGTATAAATATATGGTCTTGGACCTAAGAATCAATAACAAACTATTCTATGATATTGTTTTCTTAACATGGTATCAGAGTCAAACACACGTCGCCCATTAATCCGGTCAAGAAAGTGGCTGATCAAGCCCGCTAACTGATGGCCCAAAGAGAGGCTCAGTTCCATTGAGATAGCTAGAAAAACATTTATCTTGAAGGAACATGATGGATTATGTCAAGATTAATGGTTAGAAGAGCCGAGGGGCCGTGTGGAGAAAAGATCCCACATCGAAAAGATGGGAAAGGACATGACTAATATATAAGGAACATGAGCCTCTCCACTAATTGCCAATTGGTTTTTAGTTGGAAGCCCATGAAACTTAACATGGTATCAGAGTCCTACTAGGGTTTCTTTCTCTTAGAACGGCGGCTGATTATTCATACTCTTGATCGGTCTCCTTTCTTTCTCATCGGTGGTTTTTCATTCTTCTAAAACCCTTGGTGCCTCTTCCTTTAAACCATGAGTGACTTGACGAAGATGACCACAGACGATGGAACATCTTTGGTTCAAACTAAAACGAAATCGAAGGTGAGTGGGGTTGAACGTTGAACCATCTCTCCCTTTGACATGAGTTCAAGCGATAATGCAGGGAGTATTATCTCTCAACCTTTGCTCTGTGGACCAAACTATGAAGAATGGGCATCAAGCCTTCGTCTTTCTTTGAAGGCATGAAAGAAGTTTGGTTTCGTGGATGACACGATACAACAGATTCATGAGATCTAGAAGATCTAGATCAAACTCACAATTGACCCGGCTATTCGCTCCAATCTCTCACATCGTGACGTGGCTACTAAATTGTGAGAGCAGATTCAGAAACGCTTCTCTGTCAAGAATGGATCCAAGATTCAGAGGATCAAAACATAGATAGCCACAGCGAGGCAGAAAGGACAACCGATTGAAGCCTATTTTTGGAATTTAAACAAGTTGTGGAAAACGTTGGCGGACTATCGACAGCCAAAGAGATCAAAGTGTAGTTCATGTACTTGTAATCTTAATCTCGAGCTTGAAAAGGATCGGGATGAAGATCGAGTTCATGAGTTCTTGCGTGGAATTGATGAAGTATATGTTCCCACCAGATCAGCACTTCCTTCACGTGTGTCGTTTCATCCTCTCGCTGACGTGTATAATGCTTTGACACAATGACACAAGAAGAGGACACACGGATAGGGATTCAACAATACTCAGAGCAAACTGAGGGTGTGAGTTTTGTGATGCAAGCACAACCTCGTTCACGTGCTCAGACTGATGATCGTGGCAAGAATGGAATTTGTTCAAGCTGTGGTCGTATGGGTCACGTGGCTGAGCAATGCTTTCGTCAAATTGGCTATCCGTCTTGGTGGGGAGATCGCCCACGTAACCGTTTACCACCATCTTGTGGCAGTGCTCCAATGGCTCTAAAGAACAAAGGAAAAGAGATTGCTCTCATGAATGCAATGACACAGTGTCAATCTTGGATCTCCGGTGGCTGATTTTTCGGGGATCTTTGACTCTGATTGGATTGATTTTAGTGGATTGAGTGAGAATCAATAGTGGACTCTTGTCGAAAACCATCATCCTTTGATCGCTTAATGGGTACGTTTTTCTATGAATATTGGATTATTGACACAAGAGCAACAAATCATATGACATGCTCTAGAGATTATGATTGAGATACATGACATAAATCTGATTTCTATTAAGCTTCATGATGGTCAGTTTACAGTGGCTGTTCATAGAGGTTTGGTTAGATTGGGTAATTGAATTAGTTTGCAGAATGTGTTTTTAGTATAAGGAATACAATGTCACTTGATGACACGAACAGTTCTTGTATCTTCCAGATTACTGATAAGCTTTGCACTATTCAGGACCGCATCACGAATATCTTGATTGGAGCGAGTGAGCAGCTTAATGGACTTTACTTCTTTAGAAGTGTGGAAGTAGCAGTGGTGGTGACTGGGTGCACGGATCGTTTATCTCAAGACGTATGGCATCAACTCTTATGCCATCCATCTTCTAAAGTTGTTATGGTTTTTATAATTCTGATGTATTAGATAATAAGCGTGTGATGTTTGTATCTGCGCCAAACAAACACGAGATTTTTTCCTACAAGTTTTAATAAGACTACTGCTACTTTTGAATTGATTCATTGTGATTTATAGGAACCGTATCGTACACCAACTCTTTTTGGAGCTCAATACTTCTTGAAAATTTTGGATGATTACACTCGAGCTCTCTGGTTATATTTATTGCCAAATAAGCAAGCAGCTCCAATAAAAATCAGATAATTTTTATCCTTGATTAAACGACAATTTGATGCAAAGATACGAACCTTTGTAGTGACGACAGTGAATTTATATGCCTTACTGATTTTTCGTGACAATGGTGTGATTCACGAGACTTCGTGTGTAGATACTCCAAAACAAAATGGAAGCATAGAACGAAAACATAGGCACATTTTGAATATTGCGCGTGCTTTTCATTTCGAGGTAAATCTCCCAATTGAATTTTGCGGAGAATGTGCCTTAGTAGCTGGCTATTTGATAAACCGGACACGGTCAGATGTGATGAAGGGGAAAACGCCCTTTGAGATGTTGTATTCGAGAAGGTGATAAATTGGCTAGTAGAAGCAAGAAGTGTGTGTTCATTGGCTATCTTTTTGGGAAAAAGGGATGGCGTTTGTATGATATTGAATCTGGTACGGTTTTTGTGTCTCGTGATGTTATATTCTTGAAAGATGAATTTCCTTATAATACAAGGTCTATGGAGGATCTGGACATCACTTTGGAGTTTGATTTCACACCAGATATACTTGATCAACCCGATGAGGTAGAAGAGGAGGTGGACATACATGTTCAGGTTGATGACGGTGTTGCATCGCCTGTGTTAGCACTTGTGTGAGTCAAAACTCGCACAACTAAATTTGGTTATGAAAAATAAGGGAACATAAACTTCTAAGTATGAACCACGAAGAACAGAGATCCAAAGATGGTTTTTATTAAGCTGTTTCGTTAAGCTTTTGATATTAAAAAAATGTAAAATAGATGACAATTGTTTCAGTAGGTAAAATTCCAGATCCCTCTTCCGAATGACTTCCTCTCCTTTTATAGATTCGCTTTGCCGCCTCTCCGAGAATAATGGAAGATATTCTCGGAGATTAACTTCTATTTTCTTTATGCAACCGTCTTTCACGCGATCCGGTTTTATCTTGTTAGGGCTAACGATGATCTGGATCGGCCCATGAGCCTTATGCTTTGTTGCCTCGGCCCATGGAATAAATGCGCCGCCTCGGCCCGATCGTTGCCTTGGCCCGATCGTCGTCTCGGCTTGAACATAGATGGCTCAGCCCGCGGTGCATTACTTTAGCCCACCGACGGCTCGGCTTGTCGCCTCGGCCCAACAAGGATTCCGCTCGCCGCCTCAGCCCATCGAGAGCTCGACACATCGCCTAAGCCCAAACAAGGCTCGGCCCATAGCTTTCTGGTTCACTCTGAAACTTTTGGCTTGACCCAATTTTCATAGTTAGCCGTTTTTAGCTGTTGATTTCAGTGGGGTAAAATCTGACCCCAACAGCACCTGTTGCTAACGTTGTTGCACTTTCTGTGTTAGTTTCTATTGCTGACGCTGAGGTACATCTATCTTCACCGGTTGTTGTTGAATAAGTGATTGATGTATTCACAGAACCAATTGAAATAGAGACGTCTCTGTCTCCTTCCGACGAACCTGAGCCAATTGAGACTCCTCCACATGAGTCGATAGCGATGACTCCTCTTTCTCCTCATGAACCGATCATTGAAGAATTTTTGGGTCGTGGTCGTCGTCAAAATATGAAGTCAACTAGGCTCAAAGACTTTATTGCTAATACGATTCATGAAATGTCTTGTTATCTTCTTGAAGATTTTATGTCTTATGATCAATTTTCAGAAAATCATTGTCACTTCCTTGCAGCAATTTCGTCGCATACGATACCACAACATTACTCTCAAGCTATGGAGGATCCATATTTTCGAGATGCTATGAAATATGAGATTGTTGTCTTGGAAGACAACGATACTTGGACAATGGAGGAGCTCCCTCCGAAAAAAGCTCTTGGATGTAAATGTGTATATACCATCTAATACAAATCGGATGGTTCCATTGAATGGTATAAGGCTCGTCTGGTTGTTTTTGGAAATCATCAGATTGAAGGAGAGGATTTTACTGAGACGTTTGCACCGGTGGCCAAGATGACAACGATGAGATGTTTTCTTGAAGTGGTTGTTTTTCGGTATTGGGAAGCCCATCCAATAGACATGCATAACGCATTTTTACACGGGGATCTCAATGAAGAGGTTTATTTGAGATTACCACCGGGTTTCCGGACGGATGACAAGAATAAAGTATGTCGATTCAAAACTCTCTTTATGGACTTCGACAAGCACCTAGGTGTTGGTTTGTGAAGTTAACAAGTGCTTTAACAGATTATGGGTTGGGTTTGTTTAGATGGTTCCGGATTATTCGCTCTTTGTTTTTGATAAAGATGGTATTCAAATTTATGTGTTGGTTTATGTCAACGATATGATCATTACTGGTAGCTCTTCTGATATCATTTTTTAATTCAAGTCCTATTTGAGCTCGTGTTTTAAGATGAAGGATCTTGGCATCCTTAAGTATTTATTGGGTATTAAGGTAGCTCGGAACATGTCTGGTATATATTTATGCCAACATAAATACGCACTTGATATCATTACTGAAGCAGGTCTTCTTGGTCCTAAACCCATTTCTTTTCCGTTAGATCAGAATCATAAGCTTGCTTCGGCCATTGGTGACGTCATTTTGAATCCATCTCGTTATCGTCGTCTCATTGGCCGACTGATATATCTTGGGTCAAGAGACCTGTTTTATCTTATGTTATTCATGCAGTCTCACAATTCATGAATGCTCTGTAACAGGCTCATTGGGACGCAACTATACGAGTTGTCCGCTAGCTTAAGTGGAATTCTGGACAATGTATTCGTCTTCAATCTGGGCAGTCTCTTCTTCTCTCGGCCTGGGGCGATGCAGATTGGCCTTGATGTCCAATCACACGACGATCTTTGGCTGCTTGGTTTATTCAGCTTGGTAATTTTCTGATTTCTTGGAAGACACACAAACAAGATACAGTTTCTAGGTCTTCAACGGAGGTTGTATATCGGGCAATGTCAGACACGATTGGTGAACTTCGATGGCTCATCAGTCTTCTTGGCCACTTGGGGTTGTGTTTGATGCCCCAATACCGGTTCACTTTGATAATCTTTTGGCTATTCGTATTGCCGCTAACCCGGTTTCTCATGGACGAATGAAACATGTCGAAGTTGACTATCATTTCATACGCCCAACGGTATGATATTGCTTCATGTTCCTACTAAGATGCAATTGGCTGATATCTTAACGAAAGCTCTTGGGAAGAAGGAATTTGCTTCTTTTTCTCAATTTAGGAATTCAAAATCTACATTCTCCAACTTGAGGAGGTTTACGATATATATGTGTATATATTCATCAGATATACATTTACGTAATTTAGCATAAAGAGACATATCTAAATTATGTTAGAAACCCTTTTATTAATATATGGTCTTGGATCTAAGAATCAATAACATAAACTATTATACGATATTGTTTTATGAGAATTTGTTATTAAAAATTTCACATTTACGTAGATGCTAATCTAGTATATATATATATATATATATATATATATATATATATATATATATTATTTATTTCAATAGTATATATTGATTAGGTGCTTGGCAATCGGGTTACCATAATGTTAGATTTAAAGAACTGTTTTAACAATATATATCAACTTACCAATGTTAAAACGTAATTAGGTTAGAAAATAATTTTTCATGTTTTCTTTTTGACTATAAATCGATAAGGAAATAAATTAAAATATTATATATTTTTCATTTTTGACTTTAAAAAAAAACATTTTTAATGTATGTTTGTGCTAGTATATATATTACTAGTCCAACTGAAGAAAAATCAATAAAAATTAAGAAAATATCATGAAAATGGCTATTACCCTTAAAACATTAGTTGTTTTTGTTTCTACTCTCCTCTTCATCATATCTTATGTTCATAGCCATACGGAATCTGCTCCTAGTCCAGGTATTGGTTTATTCTTATACCCCAATTCTTAATTACGAACATGATTTTGTTATTTTTTTTTTATTCTTATACCCCAATTTTTGTTTATTATTTTTTATTATTGAATATTATATTGGTTTAATGAATTTAATTAATAAATAGGTATTGAAAGAGAGCAAAAGGTGATATGCTTCCCTCCAACCCCATGTGAAAAGGGAGGGAGTCCTGAATGCAATAATTGGAGTTATAAAAATTGGCATTTCCCTGGCTTTTGTACTCTGAACAACAGATGTTGTTGTCATTTTTAAGGATTTTTAATCAAATGTATTCGTATCTGCTTGAAACAAATAAATCAAATAGTTTTCAAAAAATATATATACTTAAGATCTCGAGCATAATAATTAAACTTTACCAAATTGAATTTAGATTGATTATATACGAGTAATATCTTTATTGCAATTTGAATCGTAATACAACTTAATGAATATTGAAATATAAAATAAATAGAAAATCCGTTCGATACGTTTTTACATATTAGACATGTCCATTTGGTAAATGTGTTGTATTTTAATAATTTAATCTAATTTAAATTTTCATCACTAAATTAATAGTTTTATCATGTTACAACAAATTAGGTGATTATCCGCGTCTTGCGCGGACAGAAAGTATATATATATTTACTGACTTTTTAACAAATTATAGTAAATTTATGAATGTGTTTTAATAATTATTATGTGTTTTTCGTTTTTCATTTTTATTGTATTCTCGAAATTCTCGAATCTCCATCATTCAGTTTTGTTGAGGAGGTGAAAGTTCCTCTTTTCCCACAGCAATTGGTCTTCTCTTCGAAAGGCTCTACTAATGAAACTTGTCATCTTCGAAGGCTTTAACATTGGGCGTGAAGGAAAAAGACTTGTAGAAAATCTGAATTGAAAAGGGGAGAATTACTAATAAGTAACTCAAAACATTTAATGATGCAAAACTAACCTAACTCCAATGGATAAGAAAATTACAATATCATCTTTGTGACTTGGAAAAAAAAAAAATTCAGGTCAAATATATATTATCTTAGTAGTATGCGAAGGTAATAGAAAACTTTGCTTTGTATAATACAAGTAAGTTGTTTTGACCATAAGAAAAGAAAACTGTTTTTCCTCAATGGACTTAGAAAAACTTACGTGTATAAGCAATAATCTCAGGGAAAAATCGTGCTTCATCCGGAATTGCAGCTATACTTTTATCTAATAGTCGAACTTCACATTCGCGTTTCAAGGTTCCAATAGATCTTCATCAAAACAGCATGTGCAACATCAACCGTTGAATTACTTAAATAAACTGGTATCATCACCAATGTGACATCGATTTACATTTGAAGCTCTTGATAAGTGTTTGCGAGATGTGCTCTCAATGACAGATCCAGATGCAGCAAACAAAACCTTTGGTGGTAAAACAATGTTTCTAGGAGGTGATTTTAGACAAATTCTTCCAATCATACCACAAGGCAGTAGGCAAGACACTGTTATGGCAACAATCAATCGTTCATATCTATGGAACTATTGTTCTATATTCACTCTTGAGGTTGCACCAAACTGAGAAAGATGTAGGATCCATGGTACAAATAGACGAGAACTTACTCTTGGAAAACGATGGAGATTCTGTAGAATGCATTACAAAGTCTACATATGATTATTTTAGTAAATCATATAAAGACAAGGGTTATCTTATGGAACGTGCAATTCTTACTCCAAA
Source organism: Pseudoturritis turrita (assembly GCA_900406555.1). Taxonomy (NCBI): domain Eukaryota; kingdom Viridiplantae; phylum Streptophyta; class Magnoliopsida; order Brassicales; family Brassicaceae; genus Pseudoturritis; species Pseudoturritis turrita. Next base: position 377,007 of record OVBL01000790.1, on the reverse strand, counting down.
AAATGAGACAGTAAATGAAGTGAATAACTACATGTTAACTTGCCTAGAAGGTGAAGCAAAGGAATAATTGAGTTGTGATAGTATCGGTCATGACAAAGAAGAAGTGGCAAAACAACATATTCTTTACCCCACGGAGTAGTTAAATTATTTGAGAAATTTTCAGGTCTTCCTAACCACGAACTAACTCTGAAGATAGGTGTGCCAATAATGTTGTTAAGAAAATTAAATCAAAGAGAGGGGCTTTGCAATGGTACAAGATTAGTAGTAACTCGGCTCGGCAAAAGGATTATCGAAGCAGAGATACTTACTGGAAGTCATGAAGGTGAAACGGTTCTTATTCCTAGGATAATTCTCACACCAACAGATGCGAGATGACCTTTCAAATTAAGAAGACGTCAGTTCCTAGTACGAGTTTGTTATGCAATGACTATCTAAAAGAGGGAGTGTTGCTGTGAAGTCTTAGCTGATGATGGAACAAGACTAAACGCGTTGGAACAAGGAGCAGCTAATGACGTGGACATCAATATGACGTGGAAAAAGCGCACACCTGAAGGAAGATTCAAAGATAGTGACGATGTGAAGATATGGAATGGAGATATTCACCTAAGAAGATACGGTGATATCGCATTGAAGAGGCTGGCCTAGAAGATCCCTTAGCTCCATGAATATAGGAGTGGCAAGGGAGTCTTGTAGGATTAGCCGTTTTGAAGCAAAAGTCGCATAAAAGCTTTTGTGTTGTTAGAGGGTTTTGTTAACTCTGTTACGGTGAACAAGATTAGTAAGGATAGAAAGCTAGATCTTGTTTAGGTTAGAAATCTTTGGTGTCAAGCTACGTGAAGCTTAGGGTTGTATAAAACCAATCAAAGGTTCTTTTATCAGATTTCTAATAAAAAGGATAACTATGGTGTTCCGTATTGTAGAGAATTCTTGGCTTAGTTCATCTGCTTGATAATGAGCCAAGGTCAAAGCTGGAATAAAGTTGGTTTAAATATTTGCCAAACCCAGTGTTTTCTCACGAGCAATTATCCGTTGCGTTATCAAGGGTGACAACTGTCACGAGTGTCCCAGGAATTTTTAAATTTTTGCGCGAAAATTTTTATTGGACCGAGAACGCAAAATGGGTTAAGGAAATAAGCCTATTAAAAGGACTTAAATGGTGTCGGCCCAATAGAATAATTTTTTTCCCAAAGCCCATAAACCCAATTCCATAATTAACTAACCTAAACCCCAAATTATGTTTAGCAACATAATTATCAAAAGAGAAAGAAAGAAAAGACGCGTGAGAGAGAAGGAGAAAAACGGCAGAAGAGAAAGAGAGAAGAGGAGAGAGAGAGGAAGAAGAAGAGGAGAGAGTGGTCTGTGATCGTAAGGAGGAGGAGAAGAAGAGGGGAAGAGAAGAAGAAGAAGGTGCCGAGAGGTGGAGAGGAGAAAAGGAGACAGAGACGTGGAGAGCCTCGTACGGAGACAACGGCTACAAGGACGGAGGTTGTGGTGGCGGCGACGACTCGCGGCAGCGGATTGGTGACGTCGGGGAGGCCATGGCAGAGGCTGTACATGGCGGGGAGACGAACCCGTACGTGACAGTGAAGGAGGATCCGCCGCCGTTGGTGGAAGGTGGTAATGGAGGCAGAACTGTCCCATTCTGGAGAAGGAGAGAAACGGACGGGTGAAACAGATCGGAATCAAACGAAATTGTATGGGTAAGTAGTCAACTCTTAGATCTAGTTATAGCTGAAAGCTTTTTGTCAATCGGAGTTACGATCTGAAAGTTAGTGGAGTTTTTGTGGAACTGATCTGTGCAGAGTTAAGCTGCAGCCAACCGACTTCGTAGGTGTTTTCCAGACAGATCCGATGGATTTAGGTTATGATCTTTATATCTGTGGAAATATCTTCTTGTCTAGTCTCTGGATCAGGTTGCCGATCTCAGATCTGAGGTAAGGTCAATCCGAAAATCGAGTTTAAATTTGGTATATGATATGTGATGGATTTAGGTTATGATCTTTATAGATGTGATATATGATATGTGATGTGTGTGATGTCGGACTGAGGCCGAGGACATGACGATCCCGCCGAAGCCCGTAAACCGGCTGCCTAGCCAAAAGTGGCATACGACCTTTCGAGTTGACGGCCAGCCCAAGCGTCATGGACTTCGTGTCGAGATATGTTGATATGTGATGATGATGATTTATGTGATATGTTTGTTGATGAGTTAAAGTAAGCATACTTGATTGATGTTGTGATAGATGCAGGTTGTATGTTGCATGAATGTTGTTAGGCTTAGTATATTTGGTCATTGGATTATATTATTGTATAATGTGGATTATGTGGGCAGACATGATCTCCCTCACTGAGTAACCTAGTTGCTCACTCCTCTTTTCCCTTTTTTTTTCAGTGTATGCAGGTCTATTTTTTGTGTTACAAGTTAGGACGCGAGACCTAGGGTTCAAAGTGACCGGGAACGGGCGTTACAACTACTGCGGAACTCAAGATTCTGAATGTTGGAGCAAAATCATACGACAATGATGTTTTAAAGAACACTGTATATCAGGAAGTTTTCAACAACATATGAATTCAAAGACAAATTTTATTGGCTTAAAGTAAGTTAATTATATTCACTCTATTACGTCATAACCGACAATCTTGCAAATCGAAGACAAACACAAAACTGAAATCAACACTAACAAACTGATAAGAAATTTCTACACAACCAAAAGGAAAATTCAAAGATAATAGCAACAGAGAAAATGAGATAACGAACCCCACGGAGATATATGAATCAAGAGTACTGTCCCGTTGGAGAGAGAGAAAGCTTCGTCATCGTCTCGATCCCAAGCATTCACAAAACTAAAATTATGTAATGGGCCTCATCTTTGTTTTCATTATTAAGAAGTGCACGTTTTGGGATGTCAAAGATGGGACTAAGGGATCGTGGATTTGGAGGAAGCTTCTAAAGCTTCGTGACCTCGCGGCCTCATTCCTTCGTCATGATATTCATAATGGGGAAACCACTTCATTCTGGTTCGACAACTGGACCGCACTAGGCCGGTTGATCTCTGTCACGGGAGAGGCTGGCACGCAAATCAATAGCATTTGAGGAGGTGTAGAGGTACTGTACTCACCACTGTCACAACCAACATGTGCTGTAGCCGGTGCCCATGAGGTGCTCTGGCGTCGGGGCCGGACTCATACAAGAACAGTTTCTCGACTTGCCATATATGGGATTAGGTTAGAGATCATTCTCCTAAGGTCGTTTGGCATCACATCATATGGTTCCCACAAGCCGTTCCCGTTACTCGTTTATTGTTTGGCTGGCAGTCAAGGATCGATTGGTGACGGGAGCTAGAATGCGAGCTAGGGGACAAAATCAACCATGTCTTTTCTGTGTAATCGAGAGACGATCTGTTCTTGTTCTTCGCGTGCCCGTAGTCCTATACTATTTGGTCGAAGCTTTGTAGGGGTCTTTTTGTCACTACTCCGGACTGAGATGAAATGCTAGTCCGGTTGGATCGTCTTCTACTAAAGATGGCATTTCAAACAACGGTGTACCATGTGTGGAGGGAAGGGAATGGGGCAAGGCACAACAATGGGTCTTGATACAATGAGTTTTAAACTTAAATATCACTGCAAGTGGACAGAAAACGGAGTAGTAATTAGGGATCGAATCCACGAGAACCAAGTGAAACACTACGAATTCTTATGAATGAAATTAAGTTAAGATGGCAGTAAAAATGTTGATAGCAATAAAAAATGTAACTAGCAATTTAAACGGTGTGAAATCTATTAAAAGCAAGCGTTAAGTCTAGGGTGCTTCGCAGGATTTCAGAGATCATGAACCAGACAATTATTCAGGGAACGATAAAGCGCAGTCTCAACTCAAACATGAATGTATAATCAATCCACTTTCGTGGTATCACTACTTTATCTAGCAACCTAAGAATCTAAACTGTCGTTTGATCTTAAAATTCTAAACAAGCATTAACGAACAGGTTTGATATGTTCACAAATTGCCTTAACATCGGGTCGTTGGTTAAGGACAAATTGCTCACCTATGCTCTATCAAGCAACCTATAACACTTTTGATGAATAGATTTAACCTAAAATCAGAGATTAAGTGATCAAATTAATCTAAGCAATAAGAACAACGATAGGTGAAGACGATATAAATTCCTATCTATGTCTGATTCAACGATTCATAAACTCCTTTGAAAACCCTAAACTCAACTATGGATCTACTCAGAAATGGAGGAAATCAAAACAACAGCAAATGAGGAAAAGCTCATAATAAAATAAATAGGGTTCAGAAATCTTCTCAACGATTGAAGAGTCAGAGATTCGTCTCCCACGGCTTACAGAATTGCAGAAAACTGAAAATCTCAAAAGTATGAAAAAGCTTGGCCTAAACAATGGCTTAAATTCTAATATATATCTAAAAAACGTTGGTGAGAAAAAACGGCAAAACCCTTTGAAAATAGGAAATTAAAAATTCCCTTGTTCTGGCCCAAAAAAGCTTGGATCGATCGATCTGATAATAGCACGATCGATCTGAGCTTCTCACGTCGATCCAAAAAGTCTCGGCATATTGGATCGATCGATCTGGTCTCATCAGATCGATCCAAAAAGTCACGATGCTTTGGCTTGAGACTTGGATCGATCGATCTGAGCCTTTTTCCACTACTTTGCTCTAATCCTTGCTTCTTATGCCTCTTTTATCATCCAAACATGTCCTGACCCTGAAAAGACACTGAAACCTATAGAAATGACTCGAAAAACCGTTAAAACACATATGTTAGAATGCGTAAAAACGCAATACATCAACTCCCCCAGACCTAGCATTTTGCTTGTCCTCAAGCAAACACTAATTATAAAGTCGAAGTTTGAAAATCACAGGAACTCACCTTCTCTTTAAAATGTTGTAATGATCATTCACCTTATAATCCACATATTGCAAAACCAATCTTAATCGAAGCATCATGTTGTCCATAAGCCTTTCATTGCTGGGTCTCATCTGTGATCTCAATGTCAAGAATCTTATATACTCATTCCCGTCCAATGCCATGACAACCATCCACACGATCATTGGTACTCTTTCTCTCCCCCAGACTTATTCTTTGTTTTCATCCTTTCTTTGCTTCCTTTTTTTATTTTATTTTTATTTCAAAGGCGTATGCGAATAATGGTATCACGGAAAATTTTTAGAATAAGGGAGAGGAGTACCATTATGTTTCACATAGGATGTGTTTGCCAGGCAACGAACAAGGAGTCAGACCCTATGAGCATCAATCACGTCTGATGAGGTAAAAGGAAGAGCTCAGAAATTAGCTCGGGCTTAGTGGATTATGTTGGAAATGTGGATGTCTCTAGTAAGCTGGTCAGCTTTTGGATTTTTCATTGGTCAAATCTGAAAGGATTCTGCAACAATGGCCACTAAGATAGAAAAACCAGACATCAAATCAAGAGAAATATCATAATACCCAACAGAGTTTTGACTCAATAAAACATCTTGGACTGACTCAATAAAAACATCAAAATGGCTCAAGATAAACAAAACAAAGAAAAATGGCGTTAATCCCAGCAAATAGCCTCCCCCAGACTTACTTCACACCGTCTCCGGCGTGAAAATAAATCAAAAGAAGGATACGACTTACGCAAAAAGGTATATAAAAAGAAAAAAAAATGAAAAAGGGAAAAAGTACAAGGGAGATAGAGAGGATACTGCAATCAAAGGCGGTCATCTGGGCTGACACTCTCTCGTACTCCTGGTGCTCTCTTACGCCTAGAAAGGCGTGGTCCATCGTCAGACTCATCCTTATCAGGAGTCCTGTGTCCAACAACAACAGGAACTGCAGTGGTGGGGGCTGGTCTACCGGTAGGGGGTGCTCTAAAACAGGATGTGGTCGTGGGCATGTAAGTCTAGAAAGCGCTCCCCCAAATCCTCTGCATCATCGAGTTGTTGGTCCGCTGGGACTCAACCATCCAGGCCCAACGAGCCTCATCTGAAGCATCTACAGGTAGAGGGGGAAGATCGTACTGACCAGTATATGCGGGCAGCAGCTGCTTCATCGTAGCCTGTGCCTGAGACGTCTGCTGTGCAGTAAAGTCTGGCACTCTATCATACTCCAGGTGAGGCTGTGAAGTGCTGGCTCGCGAAGAGCTACTCCTGCGTCTAGGTGCGGCGGCGGTGGATGAGGCTGAGTATAGGAACTCGGGTGCAGGTAAGAACTCCAGGTTCTCCCTGGATGTGAGTGCCGTCAGGTTTGGAAGTGGAAGCTGGCACAGATGAGAGACGCCAGCGCGATCATGTAACTGATACTTGAGGCCCGCCTTCAGAATGGTGCTGTGCCGGAAGTACCGCTCATCAAAGAAGTCAAGTGTGTCGACACACTCGGTCGCTGTGAGGTCAATCCCATGGTACCTGAAAATAGGGGTCAAGAGACTCCCCACAGACTCCGTCCTCTGTCTCGACGTGTTAAGCCCCCGAAACTTCTTCTGTATCAAAACTGCAGCAAAGATTGCCCCGAAGTTCGTGTTGAGCTCAAATCATGGTGGCACGCAGTAGATGTCACAAACAAAAGAAGAAAGCCCGTAGTCCAACATCTGCAACTCATCAAAACTCAAAGATCCTACCTCCTCCTTAGCGAACAAGCCGTGCCCTATGATCTTAGCAACCACTCAAATCACCGGGTTCTGGATCAATGACAGCTTAGCCTCCCGTGATGTGTAAGGTCCGGAACCAATCAAATGCCACAGTTCAGCAGCCTGTGGAAAGTCAGTCGGGAACCTGCAACTCTCTCTATGAGTGTCAAAGTCATAGAGGAGACCACTGGAGAAGTATGAGAGCTTCCCTTCACTCGGGACATTGATTGCGATGTCCTCATATTTGATCTCTGCAGAAGCGAGGAATTGTCGGACCAACTCTGGGTAAAGAGGATACGTCTGATACGCAAGTGTCCCTAAACCCATCCGTTGCAATATGGCTCTCACATCATCTGCGATGCCCATCCTCTGCAAAGTCCTCTCACAAATGAACTTAGTGGGTGCCATCTCAACCCGAAGTAGACCGTTGTAGCAGGTGCAATTGTGCATTGCCCAGGCATCTCCATACCGACGGTTCATGTAACAGGAGGATCTCTGCATTTCTCCAATCGTCATGTGAGGAATCTCTCGAATCATTGGTCCCATAATGGGAGTGTTGTCTGGTCTAGGCCACGAAGCGGTTGTTCGCTCCACTTCTTCCCCGTTGACTTCGTCTTCCTCGACATTAGGGACCGAAGATTGGGCTATGTCTTTGTCTTTTCGTCGCCTCGAGGTTTGCGCGTTTGGATCAACTTGTGGTCGTGGCGGTAGTGCTGATCCCCTTATTGGGTTTTTCCTAATAGGGCCTCCTGTTTTACCCATTCCTGCAAAGATCAAACGAGTCTATATTTATCGAAATTTTCCGAAAACCCAAAAAACAAGTAGAAATTCGCAAATATCTATCATCATGCAGTATCACAAGAAATTCCAACCACCAATGCAATGCAATGCTCCACAACCAACACATAGAGCAAACAATTTCGAAAATCTTCACAAATTTCCAAAATTTCTCTTTAAATTCCAAATTTCCATTCCAACCACACTAATCAACAAAAGAAAGCATGGCGGGGTTCAAAATCATTCTAGAATACTATAGCAAGCCACGAAAATCACTAGGAACAAACCACAAATCCAAAAATCCAAAGTTTCAACAAAAATTTCGGACTGAAAAAGTGGAAAAAGAGGGGCATGCCTTTGCAGATAGAGCAAGTGAGTGTTAGAAACAAAAAGGGGACGAAAATACGAGTGAGATAGGCACAAAAAAATCGTTGAAATCCGTCAAAATTTGAGAGAGTTAGGGATTGTGCAAAAAACTCTCAAGAACACCACAAAAATCGCAAGGGAGAAGAAGATAGAAGGATTTTCGGGTGTTTTGATTCGGAAAATCGTGTGTATGGGATTTAAATCGTGTTTTTCGGTTTAGTTTAAGTGAAATAAACCGAAAATTCGAAATAGGAAACGTACCTGGGACTTGGATCGATCGATCTGGGTATGGATCGATCGATCTGTGGTTGGATCGATCGATCCTCTTCAGATCGATCGATCTGAAAACTCTCGGATTTTTGACTGGGTGACTGGATCGATCGATCCAAAATGTTTCGCATTTTTTTCTGAGCAGTGGATCGATCGATCTACAAGGGGATCGATCGATCTAGCATCTTTTTTTTTTTTTTTTTTTTTAGAACCTGCAATGGTGAAAACCAAAACTAAAGATTAGAAAACAAACGATTAGTTAAGTATGTACACTTACCGGTGGGTTGCCTCCCACCAAGCGCTTGTTTTAAGTCATGAGCTTGACTTAGTTGCCGTCTAGGCTTGAGGCGGATCACTGAAAGGAATGGTGTCGCCTTCAGTGATTTCTGTGTCAGCGAGATATGGCTTTAGGTGTTGACCATTAACCACAAATTCTCCTCCTGCAGTGTCCAGCAACACAACAGCTCCATACGGTCTTACCTCTTTGATGATGAACGGACCAGACCATCGCGATTGTAGCTTTCCAGAGAAAAGTTTCAGGCGAGAATTGAAGAGCAACACCTGATCATTCGCAGCAAAATTCCTTGGAATGATCTTCTTGTCATGGTAGGCCTTAGTCCTCTCCTTGTAGATTCTTGAATTCTCGTAAGCCATATGACGAATCTCATCAAGCTCGTTAAGTTGCATCAAACGTCTCTCAGAAGCATGCTTGATGTCAAAATTTAACAACTTAACCGCCTAAGCTGCCTTGTATTTGGGCTCCACTGGAAGATGACAAGACTTTCCATAGACGAGATGGAATGGTGTCATTCCCAAAGGTGTCTTGTAAGCAGTCCTATACGCCCAAAGAGCGTCGTCAAGCTTCAAGGCCCAATCTTTCCTTGTGGTGCTTACAGTCTTCTGCAGAATGCTCTTAATCTACCTGTTGGAAATCTCGACTTGCCCACTCGTCTGCAGATGGTAAGGGGTGGCTACCTTATGCTTTACTCCATGCTTCTTTAGAAGACCTTCAAAGACCTTGTTGATGAAGTGAGATCCACCATCGCTGATTGTGGGAGTATTAATCCACGCCAATCGAATTTGTCACGTCTTTTCGAGAGATCCAAAACTTCTGAATAAGAACCACCCAAAACACAAACAGAGATCCAAAGATGGTGTTTTATTAAGCTGTTTAGAAAGCTTTTAGCATGAGAGCAAAAGTACAGAGTTTTGCTAGGTGAATTGCGGATCCCCTTCTCTTAGGGTTTACATGAGTATAAATACTAAGTTAAGTCGGCTAAGTTAATATCAAAAGAGATAAGGAAGATTTCCTAATTCTTCGGGATTTCTTTTTAGCAAAACCTGTCATCGTCATGGGCTTCGATTCATGGGCTGTCTTTGTCATCTCTTTTGTGGGCTTGAATCTGTGGACTCGTTGTCTCGGCCCAATCTCTAACCATGGTTCACGGCTCGGGTGACACCATGGTTCGCGGCTCGGGTGACACCATGGTTTACGGCTCGGGTGACGACATGGTTCACGGCTCGGGTGACACCATGGTTCACGGCTCGGGTGACGTACTATGGGTCGTGACCCCGATCCATCTGTCGTGTCATGGATCGGGGTACGCGACCCAGCTTCTTCACCATGGGTCGTGACTCCCGATCCGTCTATCATACCATGGATCGGGGTACACGACCCAACTTCTTCACCGTGGGTCATGATCCCCGATCCGTCTGTCGTGCCATGGATCGGGGTACAGGACCCAGTTTCTTCACCGTGGGTCGTGATCCCCGATCCGTCTGTAATACCATGGATTGGGGTACACGACCCAGCTTCTTTACCGTGGGTCGTGATCCTCGATCCGTCTGTCATACCATGGATCGGGGTACATGACCTAGCTTGCCTTATCACGGTTCGGGGTACCAGATCCAACTTTCCCTTCGCAGTTAGGGATCCCGATCCAACTCACGGTTAGGGATCCCGATCCAACTCCCTTCACGGTTAGGGATCCCGATCCAACTTCCTCTTCACAGTTAGGGATCCCGATCCAACTCTCTTCACAGTTAGGGATCCCGATCCAATTCCCTCTTCACAGTTAGGGATCCCGATCTAACTCTCTTCACAGTTAGGGATCCCGATCCAATTCCCTCTTCACAGTTAGGGATCCCGATCCAACTCTCTTCACAGTTAGGGATCCCGATCCAATTCTCGTCACAGTTAGGGATCCCGATCCAGCTCCTCTTGTCACGGTTAGGGATCCCGCTGCCAGTACTTTTTCATACTTAGCCATTTTTCAATCGTTGATCTTCAAGAGGTGGAATCTGACCCCAACACTGATTACAACTCGAGGCACCTCGAAACGCGGAAAGATCACAAACTTGAACATCTTCAAAACCACCTTGGCATCATTGGTTTGACTAGCCAGTGCTTCAACCCATTTAGACATGTAGTCCACTGCGACAAGGATATATTGATTCCCATAAGAAGATGGAAATGGACCCATGAAATCAATACCCCAAACGTCGAACACCTCAACCTCCAAGATAAAATTCTGAGGCATCTCGTTCCTCTTGCTTATGTTCCCTTGCCTTTGACATGAATCACACTTGGAGACGTAAGCATGAGCATCTCTAAACATAGTTGGCCACCATAACCCAGCTTGTAGAGCCTTGGACACCATAACCCAGCTTGTAAAGTAGCAAAGTGCCCTGCATAATTAGAACCATGGCAATGAAAGAGAATACCATGGACTTCTTACTCTGAAATGCATCGTCTGTAAACTCCATCTGAACACTGCTTGTACCAGTATGGCTCATCCCAGAAGTAGTGTCTGATGTCTCTCAAGAACTTCTTCTTCTTATACCCAACAAAGTTCTCGGGTTCCTTTTCTGCAGCCAAGTAGTTCGCAATGTCACCAAACCAAGGGATCTCAGGAAACGTGGTGTCGCGAGAAGGTGTGTAATGGTCCATCTTTCCAATGGTGATGGCATACACGTGCTCCTTAGGAAGGCAATCGTCCAACGGGACATCCTCCTCTACACGTAGTCGAGACAAATGATCTGCAACGCCGTTCTCAATGCCTTTTTGTCTTTAATCTCCAAGTCAAACTCCTGAAGCAGTAGAATCCATCGTAGCAATCTAGGTTTGGCATCCTTCTTGGTGAGAAGATACCTCAAAGCAGCATGATCCGTGTGTACAATCACCTTAGACCCAACAAGATAGGACCGGAATTTCTCGAAAGCAAATACTATGGCAAGAAACTTTTTCTCTGTTGTAGCGTACTTGCATTGAGCATCATCAAGAGTCCTGTTCGCATAGTAGATGACATGAAGCTTCTTCTCTTTCCTTTGTCCCAAAACAGCTCCTACTGCATAGTTACTAGCATCAGTCATTACCTCGAAAGGTAGCTCCCAGTCTGGTGGTTGGACGATTGGTACGCTAACAAGTGCTCCCTTGATTGTAAGAAAGGCCCCAAGACAAGCGGTATCAAAGTGAAACTTCACGTCCTTGCACAAAAGCTAAGTCAAAGGTCTAGCAATCTTGGAAAAATCCTTGATGAACATCCTATAGAACCCAGCATGTCCCAGAAAACTCATAATCCCTTTGACAGAATCAGGTGGCTGTAGACTTGTCATCACTTCAATCTTTGCCTTGTCTACCTCGATGCCACTTCCTGAAATTCGGTGTCCCAAAACAATCCCATCTCTGACCATGAAGTGACACTTCTCCCAATTCAACACAAGATGATTTTCCTCACAGCGTCGTAATACCTTGCACAAATTAGAAAGACAAACAGAAAAAGAAGATCCATAGACAGAAAAATCATCCATAAAAACTTCCATTATGTCCTCAATCATGTCAGTGAAAATCGACATCATGCATCTTTGGAACGTGGTTGGTGCATTACACAAGCCGAATGGCATTCTGCGATAAGCATAAGTGCCATAGGGACATGTGAATGTGGTCTTCTCCTGATCGTCTGGATGGATAGGAATCTAAAAGAAAGCAGAATAACCATCTAGAAAACAGTAGTAAGCGTGGTTAGCCAACCTCTCAAGCATTTGATCAATGAAGGGCAAAGGAAAATGATCTTTACGAGTAGCAGAGTTCAATTTTCTATAGTCGATGCACATACGATGGCCTGTGACCGTCCTAGTTGGGATCAACTCGTCCTTATCATTCTTAACCACAGTCACTCCACCTTTCTTTGGCACAACATGGACCGGGCTCACCCATCTACTATCAGAGATAGCGTATATGATGCCCGCCTCTAGAAGTTTCATTATCTCCTTCTTTACAACATCTTTTAGATTCGGGTTTAACCGTATATGATGTTCTATAGAAATCATCGACTCATCTTCTAGATGGATCTTGTGCATGCAAAGATCGGGTGAAATGCCTGTGATATCATCCAGTGAATAGCCCAAGGCCCTGCGATACTTTCTAAGTTGACATAAAAGCAAAGCAGTCTCCGCATTATTCAAATCAGCATTGATGATCACAAGGTAAGAAGAGTTAGGACCTAGAAACGCGTACCTTAGCCCGGCTGGAAGTGTTTTGAGCTCTACCTTAGGAGCTTTCAGCTCGCTTCATGGGTTAGATGGTGAAGGAAGTGTTGATACTGGAGACTTCTCGACAGCCTCGTCCAAGCTCATGTAGGCGACCATCTTCCCCAAAATCTGGCCCGAGTTCAACATTTCTGCATACCCAGTCGCGACATCATTCAAAAATCCATGCTCGTTTGCAGTCCTTGTCAAAGCAATCTCCAATGGGTCATCGACTAGGATCTCTTCTGCAGCCTCATTAGAGATCTATAGTGAGTCATCGACCGAGAATGTCTGCCCATCCAACATAGGCTTTTTAAGCAGGTTTTCCATCTCAAACTTCATGATAATGTCTCCCAGGTGGAGATTTATTCGCCCATTCTTCACGTCTATGATAGCTCCAGCAGTGCATAAGAAAGGTCGTCCCAAGATGAGAGGATCCTTTGGCTCTTCTTCCAGCTCCAGAACCACGAAATCTGCAGGAACAAAGGCATTGCCAATCCTCACATGTAAGTCCTCCAGAATCCCAACCGACAACTTCACAGAATGATCGGCAAACACCAAGGAGATTTTGGTTGGCTTGAACTTTGTGAATCTAAGTTGCTTAGCCACGGAATATGGCATCAAGTTGACACTTGAACCTAAATCACACAAAGAACAAGCAAACGTCATTGCTCCAATCTGCACGGATAAAACAAACCTCCCTGGATCTCCAAGTTTCTTGGGCATCTTGTTTTGAAGGACGGCTCTGCAGTCTTTTGAAACCTGCACAAAGTCATCTTCTCCATAAACTTTACTTGTCACCAAGCCTTTCACATATCTCTTCATCGCAGGTATCATCTGGATTGCATCGACAAGGGGGAGCTTCACTGTTAGATCATCTAGCATCTCCTTGCATTTCGCCTCTTCTAAATCCTTTCGCGACTTCTTGGGGCGAGTAGGGTATGGAACCCTTAGAGCATAGACACGCGCAGGTAGTGGTTCCTTTGCAGTCATGTCACTTGCAGGTTCTCTCACCAGATCAGCTTCTGAATCGTCCTTCTCTTCCAAGTCAATGACTTCATCGGCATTTTTCTCTTTTTGCACAGCAGACTCTATCACTTTTCCACCTCTGAGTGTAATAGCATTGACAAACTCGTTCCTAGGATTCTGCTCTGCCTTTCCTGGAAGGACTCTCTGTGGTCTCTTAATTGCTTCGGCCGTCTGAGCTACCTGAGTATCCAGCTTTTTCACATGAGCAAATAGTGACTCAAACTTGCCATTGAGATCACTGTACATGTTATCCACCTTAACATTGATCTCGTTGGCAGATTTCTGTTGGTTGAGCAAGAATTGCTACATGAGAACCTTGAGATCATCACCAGAGTTGTTCGCAGAGCTCATAGAGGCTTGGAATGGGGCTTGTGTAGTCGGTTGGAAGTTGTTGAACAGCTGTTTCTGTGGAAATCCCCCCTGAAATCTATTCTGGCCCGGATTTTGCACGAACTGATTTCCCTGAAAACCCTGTGAGAAGTTCTTCTAGAAGCCCTGATTTTGCACGCCAGTCTGTCCTGAAAATCCCTAAAAAGTAGGAACGCCCGCGTTTTGTACGGTTGATTTTCCCTGAACTTGTTGACCCTGGATGTTGGCTTGCTGTGGGTAGACTTGATCTTGTGGATTTTTGACGTTCGTGCTCCGATATAACAGATTCGGGTGATTTCTGTAATTTTGGTTAAAACCTCTGTTTTGCACGAAACCTTGTCCGTTCACATAGTTCACCTCTTGCAACTCATCAGCCCCTTCTTCAGCAAACTCTTGAGTAAACTCTTGATAGAAAACTGGATCTGCTCCATTCTCTGCACGCCTCTCTGATTCTGACTTATCTTCAAGAGCAGATTCACCTTTCCATTTAGCTCGTCGATTTTCTGAGACTCGACGATGTTGACACGCTTGGACCTATCATACTCCGCACATCGATTGTTGGAACTTGCAGCCAAGTTCTCAATCAATTGGTAGGCTCCTTCCTTACTCTGAGTCATGAAGTCCCCATTGCTAGCAGCGTTGAGAGCGTTCTTATAATCCCACTCGACATCATCATAGAAGATGCTAAGAATTTGCCCATCCGAGTATCCATGATGAAGACACTCTCTGCGATACTCCTTAAATCTTTTCCAAGTTTCACAAAAAGACTCTCCTGAATGTTGTTGAAAAGCAGTGATCTTGTTCTTCAACGAAGCCGTCTTGGACTTAGTGTAGAAATGATCCAGGAAAGCGGCTCGACATTCACTCCAAGTGGTGATAGACCTAGGAGGCAGAGACTTGAGCCATCTCGATGCCTTGTCCGCCAGAGAGAAAGGGAAAAGTTTGCACATAATGTAATCGGCGGGTACCCCATTTGACTTGGTAGTGCTGCAAATCTCCTCGAAGTTCTCTACATGGTCCATTGGATTTTCAGCGGGTAAACCATGGAATACGTGCTGCTTCACCAACCCTATCATCTGTGGCTTGATCTCGTAGTCATTCCTAGCGATGGCTGGTGGACAGATAGCAGCCCTGTTCTGGTAGAAAGTGTGGGGAGTGTCCGCATCCCCAATTGCAGGTGGTCTCTGCTGGTGTTGTTGCTGTTTCAGCAACTGTTTCACATGTTGTTGTAGCCTCTGAAGTTTGGCCGCAGTAGCTAGTGCATTGTTGTCGATTTGATCACCCATTGTGACTTGATTCGACCTTGTCTTCCTGTTCTCCCTTTCTAACCTTTGAAGTTCCTGGTTATCGAAGTTGAAAAGGTTGTCAGCTCCTTTGCTTCTTCTCTGCATACACCTGAAACGTGCAAGAAAGAAAGTTAGTAAATCTTAGTCTAAACTTCAAACTTAAATTCGAAGGTAACGCAATTGGTCCCCGGCAACGGCACCAAAAACTTGATACAATGAGTTTTAACCCTAAATATCACTACAAGTGCACAGCAAACAGAGTAGTAATTAGGGATCGAATCCACGAGAACCAAGTGAAACACTACGAATTCTTATGAATGAAATTAAGCTAAGCTGGCAGTAAAAATGTTGATAGCAATAACAAATGTAACTAACAATTTAAACGGTGTGAAATCTATTAAAAGAAAGCGTTAAGTCTAGGGTGTTTCGCAGGAATTCAGAGATCATGAACCAGACAATTATTCAGGGAACGATAAAGCGCAGTCTCAACTCAAACATGAATGTATAATCAATCCACTTTCTTGGTATCAACTACTTTATCTAGCAACCTAAGAATCTAAACTATCGTTTGATCTTAAAATTCTAAACAAGTATTAACGAACAGGTTTGATATGTTCACGAATTGCCTTAACATCAGCTTTCGTTGGTTAAGGACAAATTGCTCACCTATGTTCTATCAAGCAACCTATAACACTTTTGATGAATAGATTTAACCTAACATCAGAGATTAAGTGATCAAATTAATCTAAGCAATAAGAACAATGATAGGTGAAGACGATATAAATTCCTATCTATGTCTGATTCAACGATTCATAAACTCCTTTGAGAACCCTAAACTCAACTATGGATCTACTCAGACATGGAGGAAATCAAAACAACAGCAGATGAGGAAAAGCTCATAATAAAATAAATAGGGTTCAGAAATCTTCTCAACGATTGAAGAGTCAGAGATTCGTCTCCCACGGCTTACAGAATTGCAGAAAACTGAAAATCTCAAAAGTATGAAAGAGTATGAAAAAGCTTGGCCTAAACAATGGTTTAAACTAGAATATATATCTAAAAAAACGTTGGAGAGAAAAAACGGCAAAACCCTGTGAAAATAGGAAATTAAAAATTCCCTTAATCCGGCCCAAAAAAGCTTGGATCGATCGATCCATGCTTGGATCGATCGATCTGAGCTTCTCACGTCGATCCAAAAAGTCTCGACATATTGGATCGATCGATCTAGCCTTGGATCGATCGATCTGGTCTCATCAGATCGATCCAAAAAGTCACGATGCTTTGGCTTGAGACTTGGATCGATCGATCTGAGCCTTTTCCACTACTTTGCTCTAATCCTTGCTTCTTATGCCTCTTTTATATCCAAACATGTCCTGACCCTGAAAAGACACTAAAACCTATAGAAATGATTCGAAAAAACCGTTAAAAACATATGTTAGAATGCGTAAAAGCGCAATACATCAGGTCTTACCCTCAATCCTATCTCCTGGGAATAATTGAAAAACCCATCCAAGACCGTATATCAAGTTTTAAGATACGCTTCAGATGCAACGCTTGGCAATCTCCTCCAAAGATGACTCGAGACAAGACAAACCTAGTTCAATAACTTTTTGTTTTGTCCGACTTTGATTCAATACAAGTTTTAATTATGTTGTCGAACCAGGCTTGTAAGTCTGTGTCTCGATGCCTTGTGAATATTTTTCTTTAGTTGAATAATAGATTTAAAATTTCAAAAAAAAAAAAAAACGCATATTGGGCCTCTTACTTTTCTTAATTAAAAACTACAAACATGCATAATCATTTACCGTTTGTATTTAAATTTGTTTCCTTAAATAAATGTATATTTTAAACATCAACATAAAAAACAATTTTATCATATGTTGTATGTATTGTATACTATTGTACATATGCATTTAATCAAATGTTCCGAAAACTCCAAATTTTTATTAAAAAAAACATTTCTCAATTATTTTTTAATTTTAAGATAGTAGGTGTTTTTTTAACTTAAATTCTTAAAAACTTTTACTTAAGATGATCATACATATGATAACATAAACATATATAAACGATATTGAATCTTGGTCAAAGATCGAAAAACATTTCTCAATTAACTTTTTAAGATAGTATGTATTTTTTTAGTCAAAGATTAAAAAGCATCTTTCCATTTATTTTTTAATTTTAAGATAGTAGGTATTTTTCAACTTAAATTTTTAAAAACTTTTATTTAAGATGATCATATATATATAATAACATAAACATATATAAAAGGTATTGAATCTTGGTCAAAGATCAAAAAACATTTCTCAATTAATTTTCTTAAGATAGTATGTATTTTTTAATGTATGTTTCTGCTACTATATATAGTGTTACTCCAACTGAAGAAAAATCAATAAAAATTAAGAGAATATCATGAAAATGGCTATCACCCTTAAAACTTTAGTTGTTTTTGTTTTCACTCTCTTCTTCATCGTATCTTATGTTCATAGCCATACGAAAACTGCTCTTAGTCCAGGTATTGGTTTATTCTTATACCCCAATTCTTAATTACGGACATGATTTTGTTATTATTATTTTTATTCTTATACCCCAATTTTTATTTTTATCTTTATTATTGAATATCATATTGGTTTAATGAATTTAATTAATAAATAGGTTTTGAAAGAGAGCAAAAGGTGATATGCTTCCCTCCAACCCCATGTGAAAGGGGAGGGAGTCCTGAATGCGATCGTTGGTGTCGTAGAAATTGGCTTTGCCCTGGTCTTTGTACTCAGAACAACAGATGTTGTTGTCATTTTTAAATATAATTATATATGCGACCATAATGAAATAATTTAATCAAATGTATTCGTATCTGCTTGAAAAAAATAAATCAAATAGTTTTCACATATTATAAATATCTAGACTTAAGATCTCGAACAAAATAATTAAACTTTAGGAATTCAAATTTAGTTTGATTAAATGCGAGTAATATCTTTATTGCATTTTGAAAATCGTGATAAAACCTAATGAATATTGAGATATAAAATAAATAGAAAATCGGTCCAATATGTTTTTACGTGTTAGACATGATCCATTTAGTAAATATGTCGTATTTTAATAGTTTAATCTAATGTAATTTTTCATTACTAAATTAATAGTTATATCATGTAACAACAAATTAGGTGATTATCCGCACTTTGCATGGAAAAAAAAAAAAAATATATATATATATATATATTAACTTTTTAACAAATTTTGAATGAATTTATCATTATGTGTTTTGTATTATGAGATATACCTAGATAGTGAAAAAATTATTATACATATTCATTCAAGATTTTATTTGGAATGAAATTGATATAGACAGCTACAAGTCTGTTTTAAAATACTATATAACCCATAAAATTTAAATTAATAGTTTTATCATGTAATTTTCATCAATAAATTAATAGTTTTATCATGTAACAATAAATTAGGTGATTATCCGCACTTTCCGATATATATAAACTTTTTAACAAATCATGAATGTATTTTTATAATTATTATGTGTTTTTAAATTTTTATGAGAAATTTCCTAGAATACCATCAAACCTAGTTTTAGTTCCAAATCTACCATCAATTTTTAAATGTTCCACATGTACCATTATTTTGCAGCACAAAGACATTTATGTCCTCACCTAATTACGAATAAAAAGGGTGAAAAAAAAAGAAAAAGAAATTAGAGCAGAAAGATAATCGGCGATCTCCAATCGAATCATCACCGATCTGACTCCGTCTCTCCTCCGATGATGTCGATCTCTTATATTCGGAGATCGCTCTCGTAGATCTCAGTCACTATCTTGAAGCTTATGTTTACGATTCCATATTTAAAGCTTTCATTCACGATTCCATCTCGAAGCTTCTGTTCGTGATTTAGATCTCGGAGCTTCCGTTCGCGATTCAGATCTCGATGCGTTCGTTCGCGATCCCTGGAAAGAATATGGGCGATCCCTGGAAAGAATATGGACTGTGATAAAGTTTGATTTCGATTTGATAAAGCTTTAGTGAGATTTCAAGAAGAATACAGTGATAAAGTTTATCTCATTGTTACAAATCCATGGAAAGACAGTGGTTCCCAATTTTACTAGGAAATCTTAAAGGAAGATGAAGCTTTATGCTGACCTTGTCAACAAACTGTTCTAATGCGCTTTTGCATAACTGTATTCAAGCAGGAGGAACAAGAGAACTCTAAAAGTGGATCTGTTGTGGTACCAAATACAACAAATTTAAGTTCAAGCATCTGGAGTTCAGCTACAAACGGAGCAGGTCCAAATTTTGATACTGGTAAAATTGATGCAGTTAAATCAAAATTTGACCGGAAAAATGGAGATGATGACCCTTGGGCCAATGGCGGATGGGAGTTAAAGGTTGCTGTAGCGGAAGAGCCAAAGAACGATTTAACAAACAAGGTACAAGCCTCATTTTATAAAAACAATCCTTGCATTGGCTTATGGTAACTTTATTTGCCGCGTGTTTACAGGAATCTAACGGCTGGGGTTTCGGATTTGGATTTGAACCTTCTTCTAAAATTGAAACAGCCAATTCTTTTCAATCAAACTTTGAGAAAGAGCCGCAAAAGAGGGAAAATGCCTCGATTTTCTTTACAAGCAATGCAAATGCGAATTTTGAAGAAACTTCTTGGGATTTTAAGCAGCCATCTTTGGAAAATGGAAACGAGAGAGAGGTAATTTATCTTATAATCTGCATAGTGATTGATCAGAATGTGGAAATATGTGGTATTTTATCTTTCCAGGAACAATGGGCTTGATAGATATTTTTTCAGGTGGCTTTGAAATGAATAGTTTTGACTTTTGATGGTATGATTACTTTGAGCTTGGTTAATCTGTCATATTTGTACTAATAATGTGCTTTGTTCAACATGCTATTCATCTGTTCTTATCTTCGTAATTAACATTAATTAAAATCTCTAACTTTGCTGAACCTGCTAATGGTTTATTTATACATCTTACTAAAAACATTGATTAGGTGATTATATTTAAAACTGCTATTAAGATGTGCAGACAGACAAGCCCAAGGGAGTCTTGCCACTGTCTTTTTTTGAAGATGAGAAATTGGGAACCTCTTGAGATAAAGCTTTTGCCACTGTTACTAATCCATGGAAAGGAATATGGACTGTCATAAAGTTTGAATTCGATTTGATAAAGCTTTTGTGAGATCTCAAGAAGAAGAAGAAACAACGTGAAATTGAGGAACAAAAACAATTACATGTAAATTGAAGAAATTTTCAAAAATGATTCGAGGAGCAGGACATGATCTATAAAACGTTTTATCTAGTATTGATATCAATCTATATGAAAGAAGCTGAAGATTAAGATCCAATATCTTATTCGTATGAGTTTAAAATTGGATCCGATTTTCAAATATTTTCGTCTTAACAATGTCTTTATGTTATGATTGTATCATAATGACTACTGCTCTTTGATATTTGTAGCAGAGAATGATTGACTATTGTTACATAGCTTGCAAAATTTAAGTGTGTATTCTTTGTTTATTAACTATTTAGGAAAACATTCTGAATTCTTTAGAAAACCTTCCGAAATACAAATTTAGGAAGCATTCTTGATTTGTTCGGAAGCATTCCTAAATATTTCGGAAAGCCTTCCGAATTAGGAAGACATTCCTAAATATGTAGTAATCCTTTATAAATAAATATTTTATAAAGGTGTCTTAACTTAACAACAACAAAATTTGTGATGATATAAACATTGCCACTTTTGGTTCTGATGAACTTGAATTTTTTATGACAAAACCATCATTCATAAATGATAAAACATCATACATACGTTCATAAGCCTAAAAATACTCAAAGTGACAAGATTGTCATATATACATTCATAAAATAATATACATACGTTCATAAAACCAAAATATTCAAATTGACAAAATTATAAAAAGATCATCCTACATAGGTTTTGCAGAGAAGCTAGAGATAGCTAATTCTGCTAAGCCGTTGTATCTCTAAACTTTATCTTTTGACTCCAAACTTTATCTCTTGATTAATAATACTTAATATTTTTTGTATGCATCACATGCTGGAGCAATTGTTTCCATTGCATCGCCTACGTCAATTTCTCCATTATCCTAATTAGACTTCTTTATTTGATAACCTTTTGTCTATTTAATCATCTCATCTAGCTCTGCACCTTCCATATTTTCTAATGATAAGAATCTTTCTCATCTTCATCAAGTGCCGGTAGGATGCATGTTACACTTAACTGCAAAATAAAATACAATAGAATCAAAGACAACAAAATTTGAAAAAGCAAACTCTTTGTTTCTTGTCTTTTTAGGAAGACTTTCCTGAGTACGTAGGAATCATTCCTGAATAATTATTAAGGCTTCCTAGATATTTATTTAGGAAGGATTCTTACATATTTAGGAAAGTCTTCCAAAAGTATCAAGAAACATGGAAATTATTAAGAAAAAGAGATGATAGAGGACAACATGAATTTACGTTCTCTGATGCCTCCATGTTTACAACTTGAGTAACATTTAGCATCTGTATATGCACAAATCTCTCGCAAATAAAAAAAAATGTTAGCTTTGGCCCATTGATAAGCAAACATTACAAGTATAACTGACATAAACATCACCTAGTAATGATTACTAAACTTCTAAGAAGTATTACTAAACTTTTAGGAAGAGTTTCCTAAAATCGCTTATAACCATTAATTAGATAAAAAGAGATCTTGAACTGATTCTTTTGTGTGTAACGGTGAGTAACTAATGAAAATGAATGATATGCTTTGTTTATTAACGATTAGGAAGTCTTCTGGCTTCCTAAAATCGCATGTAACTTTTCTTTTAACTCAATTTTTAGTGAAATCTTCATAAACGTAATATACATTGAAGATTAAACCTTTTAGTAAATTCATACAAAACAAACTTACAAAGAGTATGCTAACATAAGAATCAATAAGCGAGAATGGAGGAGTGTCTTGTTAGCCAATGTGCTAAAAAGGCTTTATGTAGTCTCTTTGACTCGTCTATACAGTTGCCGAGTAAAAAAAAAAAACTATCTCATGACTTTCTCTTCTCTTCTGTTACTTCTTCTAGCTTTCTCCTTAACCTTCTACTAAAAATAATATATCATTCACACATCAAATACATTCAAATGAACAAAAAGAAAAACAAAATTTCCTTGTTTTACCTAAATGATTTCCATTTCTTACACAAATACCAATATCAATCATTTGTTAACAAGAATCTATGAAAATCAGTCATACCACACCACCAATTACAGTTAGATAGTTGTGACTAAATTAGTTAGAGATGAAAGTGTCTAATATGGTAGATTTGAGAAGAGATTAACACCTGATTTCATTCGGTTAGAATCGGACTGTAGATTATTGGATGTTGAAATTTGTAGAGGAGTTGACCGGACTCCTACAGGTTGGGTCGAAGAAGCTCCCATGTTTGAGTGTAGAGCTGTCAGTGCAGGGGATATGGAATTTGAGATTATTGGCTCAAATTCCTCAACGGTTTTTTGGCAAGGATTCCTTTTGATTCAGAAGTTTCGGCGAATTTTGGCGAGGTTGTTTCATCCAATTGCAATGCTGTTAGATGAGGGAGATGTGAAATCTCAGTCTCAATTGTCTCCAAGCTTCGACTCTAGGGGAATTTCGTGGATTTGTGAATTCGGAGGTTCGATAGAAGCTGATATCGCGAGAGAAAATGAGCGAGTAGTCGTGACGACGATGACGAATAGTGAGATCAACGACGATGAGCGGCATCAACAGTGATAACGATGGCGATGTAGCACGGAGATGAGATCGACGGAGACGAATATGAGATTGACAGAGACGGATATGAGATCGACGGAGACGAAGATGA
Organism: Pseudoturritis turrita; assembly: GCA_900406555.1. NCBI lineage: Eukaryota > Viridiplantae > Streptophyta > Magnoliopsida > Brassicales > Brassicaceae > Pseudoturritis > Pseudoturritis turrita. Next base: position 353,878 of record OVBL01000790.1, on the reverse strand, counting down.
GATCGACGGAGACGGAGATCAGATCGACGGAGACGGAGATGAGATCGATGAAGAAGACGCGCAACCTTGATTTCTGGTGATGATCGTTCTTTCTCCAGCGACGAGAAACCTCCTCCGGTGACGAGTAACCGACGGCGACGAGAAGAGCAACGAAGAGAAACAAATCGCGATTTCCAATTTTTTTTTGTTTGAGTTTTTTTTTCTTTTTTATCTATTATCTAATTAAAAAATGTTATTTTAGTCATTTCGTTATGAATTTGTGGTTAGAAGAGAACATTTCAAAATGAGTGCTAGATTTGGAAATAAAACTTCATTTGGTGGTATTTATGAAAATTGCCCTTATTTCATTATGGTCGCATATATAATTATATTTAAAAATGACAACAACATCTGTTGTTCTGAGTACAAAGACCAGGGCAAAGCCAATTTCTACGACACCAACGATCGCATTCAGGACTCCCTCCCCTTTCACATGGGGTTGGAGGGAAGCATATCACCTTTTGCTCTCTTTCAAAACCTATTTATTAATTAAATTCATTAAACCAATATGATATTCAATAATAAAGATAAAAATAAAAATTGGGGTATAAGAATAAAAATAATAATAACAAAATCATGTCCGTAATTAAGAATTGGGGTATAAGAATAAACCAATACCTGGACTAAGAGCAGTTTTCGTATGGCTATGAACATAAGATACGATGAAGAAGAGAGTGAAAACAAAAACAACTAAAGTTTTAAGGGTGATAGCCATTTTCATGATATTCTCTTAATTTTTATTGATTTTTCTTCAGTTGGAGTAACACTATATATAGTAGCAGAAACATACATTAAAAAATACATACTATCTTAAGAAAATTAATTGAGAAATGTTTTTTGATCTTTGACCAAGATTCAATACCTTTTATATATGTTTATGTTATTATATATATATGATCATCTTAAATAAAAGTTTTTAAAAATTTAAGTTGAAAAATACCTACTATCTTAAAATTAAAAAATAAATGGAAAGATGCTTTTTAATCTTTGACTAAAAAAATACATACTATCTTAAAAAGTTAATTGAGAAATGTTTTTCGATCTTTGACCAAGATTCAATATCGTTTATATATGTTTATGTTATCATATGTATGATCATCTTAAGTAAAAGTTTTTAAGAATTTAAGTTAAAAAAACACCTACTATCTTAAAATTAAAAAATAATTGAGAAATGTTTTTTTTAATAAAAATTTGGAGTTTTCGGAACATTTGATTAAATGCATATGTACAATAGTATACAATACATACAACATATGATAAAATTGTTTTTTATGTTGATGTTTAAAATATACATTTATTTAAGGAAACAAATTTAAATACAAACGGTAAATGATTATGCATGTTTGTAGTTTTTAATTAAGAAAAGTAAGAGGCCCAATATGCGTTTTTTTTTTTTTTTTGAAATTTTAAATCTATTATTCAACTAAAGAAAAATATTCACAAGGCATCGAGACACAGACTTACAAGCCTGGTTCGACAACATAATTAAAACTTGTATTGAATCAAAGTCGGACAAAACAAAAAGTTATTGAACTAGGTTTGTCTTGTCTCGAGCCATCTTTGGAGGAGATTGCCAAGCGTTGCATCTGAAGCGTATCTTAAAACTTGATATACGGTCTTGGATGGTTTTTTCAATTATTCCCAGGAGATAGGATTGAGGGTAAGACCCATTGTTGTGCCTTGGCCCATTCCGTTCCCTCCACACATGGTACACCGTTGTTTGGAACGCCATCTTTAGTAGGACACGATCCAACCGCGTGAGAGAGCTTGTCCTAATACACAATAGCGTTTCATCTCAGTCCGAAGTAGTGACAAAAAGACCCCTACAAAGCTTCGACCAAATAGTATAGGAGTACGGGCACGCGAAGAACAAGAACAGATGGTCTCTCGATTCCACAGAAAAGACATGGTTGATTTTGTCCCCTAGCTCGCATTCTAGCTCCCGTCGCCAATCGATCCTTGACTGCCAGCCAAACAATAAACGAGTAACGGGGAACGGCTTGTGGGAACCATATGATGTGATGCCTAACGACCTTAGGAGAATGATCTCTAACCTAATCCCATATATGGCAAGTCGAGAAACTGTTCTTGTATGAGTCCGGCCCCGACGCCAGAGCACCACATGGGCACCGGCTACAGCACATGGTGGTTGTGACAGTGGTGAGTACAGTACCTCTACACCTCCTCAAATGCTATTGATTCGCGTGACAGCCTCTCCCGTGACAGAGATCAACCGGCCTAGTGTGCGGTCCAGTTGTCGAACCAGAATGAAGTGGTTTCCCCATTATGAATATCATGACGAAGGAATGAGGCCGCGAGGTCACGAAGCTTTAGAAGCTTCCTCCAAATCCACGATCCCTTAGTCCCATCTTTGACATCCCAAAACGTGCACTTCTTAATAATGAAAACAAAGATGAGGCCCATTACATAATTTTAGTTTTGTGAATGCTTGGGATCGGGACGATGACGAAGCTTTCTCTTTCTCCAACGGGACAGTACTCTTGATTCATATATCTCCGTGGGGTTCGTTATCTCATTTTTTCTGTTGCTATTATCTTTGAATTTTCCTTTTGGTTGTGTAGAAATTTCTAAGATCTCTTACCAGTTTGTTAGTGTTGATTTCAGTTTTGTGTTTGTCTTTCATTTGCAAGATTGTCAGTTATGAACGTAATAGAGTGAATATAATTAACTTACTTTAAGCCAATAAAATTTGTCTTTGAATTCATATGTTGTTGAAAACTTCCTGATATACAATGTTCTTTAAAACATCATTGTCGTATGATTTTGCTCCAACCAGTGGCATGCTTAGATTTGTACGGGCTCGAGGTGAATTAAAAAAATAAGGATTCTTTTAATATAATTTTTTTAAACGATATAAAGTGTTCAAAACAAAACGATAAACGATAATATAAATATAAAAAGTTTAAGACATAATCTTTCTTCTTTCTTTTTCAATAAAGTCTTTTACCAAACTCTCATAATCTAAGTTCTTAACTAGTTCTCTTTGTAAATTGTAAATGTTATTTATAAACTAACAAAATTTACAATCGATTCCTTTTCAATCTGAGATTATGATTTTTTTTTTTTTAGGATTAGGATCTAGATTTCCTTTTTGATTGGAATATCGATCTCTTTTTTATTTAAAGTCTAAATTCCAAAAAAAAAAAAAACACAACAAAGACTCAAACGTAGATTCTATGAATGAAACTTACTCTCAATACCACTAGGATACAACATATTAACAAAAATAAGAAACCCCTAAAATTTTATATATTTTGGAGACCCTAGGCAAATGCTTTTTTTTAACTCATTAAACACGGCTCTGACTCCAACATTCAGAATCTTGAGTCCCGCAGTAGTTGTCACCCTTGATAACGCAACAGATAATTGCCCGTGAAAAAACACTGGGTTTGGAAAATATATAAACCAACTTTATTCCAGCTTTGACCTTGGCTCTTGCTGATAATGAAAAAGAAGATGAACTAAGCCAAGAATTCTCTATTATCCCTTTTACTAGAAATCTGATAAAAGAACCTTTGATTGGTTTTATACAACCCTAAGCTTCACGTAGCTTGACACCAATAGATTTCTAACCTAAACAAGATCAAGCTTTCTATCCTTACTAATCTTGTTCACCGTAACAGAGTTAACAAAACTCTCAATTAACACAAAAGCTTTTATGCGACTTTTGCTTCAAAACGGCTAATCCTGCAAGACTCCCTTGCCACTCCTTCTATATTCGTGGAGCTAAGGGATCTTCTAGACCAGCCTCTTCAATGCGATATCACCGTATCTTCTTACGTGAATATCTCCATTCCATATCTTCACATCGTCACTATCTTTGAATCTTCTTTCAGGTGTGCGCCTTTTCCACGTCATCTTGATGTCCACGTCATTAGCTGCTCCTTGTTCCAACGCTTTTAGTCTTGTTCCATCATCAGCTAAGACTTCACAGCAACACTCCCTCTTTCAGATAGTCATTGCATAACAAACTCGTACTGGAAACTGACGTCTTCTTAATTTGAAAGGCCATCTTGCATCTGTTGGTGTGAGAATTATCCTAGGAATAAGAACCGTTTTACCTTCATGACTTCCAGTAAGTATCTCTGCTTCGATAATGCTTTTGCCGAGCCGAGTTACTACTAATCTTGTACCATTGCAAAGCCCCTCTCTTTGATATAATTTTCTTAACAACATTATTGGCACACCTATCTTCAGAGTTAGTTCGTGGTTAGGAAGACCTGAAAATTTCTCAAATAATTTAACTACTCTATGGGGTAAAGAATATGTTGCTTTGCCACTTCTTCTTTGTCATGACCGATACTATCACAACTCAGTTATTCCTTTGCTTCTCCTTCTAGACAAGTTAACATGTAGTTATTCACTTCATTTACTGTTTCATTTCTTGGAGTAAGAATTGCACGTTCCACAAGATAACCCTTGTCTTTATATGATTTAAAATCATCATATGTAGACTTTGTAATGCATTCTACAGAATCTCCATCGTTTTCCAAGAGTAAGTTCTCGTCTATTTGTACCATGGATCCTACATCTTTCTCAGCTTGGTGCAACCTCAAGAGTGAATATAGAGCAATAGTTCCATAGATATGAACACACGGATAGGGGTTCAATAATACTCAGAGCAAACGGAGGGTGTGAGTTTTGTGATGCAAGCACAGCCTCGTTCACGTGCTTAGACTGATGATCGTGACAAGAATGGAATTTGTTCAATCTGTGGTCGTATGGGTCACGTGGCTGAGCAATGCTTTCGTCAAATTGGCTATCCGTCTTGGTGGGGAGATCGCCCACGTAACCGTTTACCACCAGCTTGTGGCAGTGCTCCAATGGCTCTAAAGAACAAAGGAAAAGAGATTGCTCTCGTGAATGCAATGACGCAGTGTCAATCTTGGCTCTCATGCGGCTGGTTTTTCGGGGATCTTTGATTCGGATCGGATTGATTTTAGTGGATTGAGTGAGAATCAATAGTGGACTCTCGTCAAGATGTTGGATGAGCGAAAACCATCATCCTTTGATCGCTTAACGGGTACGTTTTTCTATGAATATTGGATTATTGACACAAGAGCAACAAATCATATGACATGCTCTAGAGATTATGATTGAGATACATGACATAAATCTGATTTCTATTAAGCTTCATGATGGTCAGTTTACAGTGGCTGTTCAGAGAGGTTTGGTTAGATTGGGTAATTGAATTAGTTTGCAGCGGTGGTGACTCGGTGCACGGATCGTTTATCTCAAGACATATGGCATCAACTCTTAGGCCATCCATCTTCTAAAGTTGTTATGGTTTTTCTGATTATGATGTATTAGATAATAAGTGTGTGATGTTTGTATCCGCGCGAAGCAAACACGAGATTTTTTCCTACAAGTTTGAATAAAACTACTGCTACTTTTGAATTGATTCATTGTGATTTATAGGGACCGTATCGTACACCAAGTCTTTGTGGAGCTCAATACTTCTTGAAAATTTTGGATGATTACACCTGAGCTCTCTAGTTATATTCATTGCCAAATAAGCAAGCAGCTCTAATAAAAATCAGATAATTTTTATCCTTGATTGAAGGACAATTTGATGCAAAGATACGAACCTTTCGTAGTGACGACAGTGAATTTATCTGCCTTACTGATTTTTCGTGACAATGGTGTGATTCACTAGACTTCGTGTGTGGATACTCCAAAACAAAATGGAAGCGTAGAACGAAAACATAGGCACATTTTGAATATTGCGCGTGCTTTTCATTTCAAGGTAAATCTCCCAATTAAATTTTGGGGAAAATGTGCCTTAGTAGCTGGCTATTTGATAAACCGGACACGGTAAGATGTGATGAAGGGGAAACGCCCTTTGAGATGTTGTATTCGAGAAGGTGATAAATTGGCTAGTAGAAGCAAGAAGTGTGTGTTCATTGGCTATCTTTTTGGAAAAAAGGGATGGCGTTTGTATGATATTGAATCTGGCACGGTTTTTGTGTCTCGTGATGTTATATTCTTGAAAGATGAATTTCCTTATAAGACGAGGTCTATGGAGGATCTGGACATCACTGATTTGGAATTTGATTTCACACCAGATATACTTGATCAACCCGATGAGGTAGAAGAGGAGGTGGACATACCTGTTCATGTTGATGACGGTGTTGCATCGCCTGTGTTAGCACTTGTGTGAGTGAAAACTCGCACAACTAAATTTGGTTATGAAAAATAAGGGAGCATAAACTTCTAAGTATGAACCACGAAGAATAAAGATCCAAAGATGGTTTTTATTAAGCTGTTTTGTTAAGCTTTTGATATTAAACAAATGCAAAGTAGATGACAAGTGTTTCGATAGGTAAAATTGCATATCCCTCTTCTGAATCACTTCCTCTCCTTTTATAGATTCGCTTTGCCGCCTCTCCGAGAATAATGGAAGATATTCTCAGAGATTTACTTCTATTTTCTTTATGCAGCCGTCTTTCACGCGATCCGGTTTTATCTTGTTAGGGCTAACGATGATCTAGATCGGCCCATGAGCCTTATGCTTTGTTGCCTCGGCCCATGGAATAAATGCGTCGCCTCGGCCCGATCGTGACCTTGGCCCGATCGTTGTCTCGGATCAAACATAGATGGCTCAGCCTGCGGTGCGTTACTTTAGCCCACCGACGGCTCGGCTTGTCGCCTCGGTCTAACAAGGATTCGGCTTGCCACTCGGACCATCGAGAGCTCGGCACATCGCCTAAGCTCAAACAAGGCTCGGCCCACAACTTTCTGGTTCACTCCGAAACTTTTGGCTAGGCCCAATTTTCATAGTTAGCCGTTTTTAGCTGTTGATTTCAGTGGGATAAAACCTGACCCCAACAGCACATGTTGCTGACGTTGTTGCACTGTCTGTGTTAGTTCCTGTTGCAGACGCTGAAGTACATCTATCTTCACCGGTTGTTGTTGAATAAGTGACTGATGTATTCACAGAACCAATTGAAATGGAGACGCCTCTGTCTCCTTTCGACGAAACTGAGCCAATTGAGACTCCTCCACATGAGTCGATAGCGATGACTCCTCTTTCTCCTCATGAACCGATCATTGAAGAATTTTTGGGTCGTGGTCGTCGTCAAAAGATGAAGTCAACTAGGCTCAAAGACTTTGTCGCTAATACGATTCATGAAACGTCTTGTTATCTTCTTGAAGATTTTATGTCTTGTTATCAATTTTCAGAAAATCATTGTCACTTCCTTGCAACAATTTCGTCTCATACGATACCGCAACATTACTCTCAAGCTATGGAGGATCCACATTTTTGAGATGCTATGAAATATGAGATTGTTGTCTTGGAAGACAACGATACTTGGACAATGGAGGAGCTCCGTCCGAGGAAAAAAGCTCTTGGATGTAAATGTGTATATAACATCTAATACAAATCGGATGGTTCCATTGAATGGTATAAGGCTCGTCTGGTTGTTTTTGGGAATCATCAGATTGAAGGAGAGGATTTTATTGAGACGTTTGCATCTGTGGCCAAGATGACAACGGTGAGATATTTTCTTGAAGTGGTTGTTTCTCGGGATTGAGAAGTCCATCAAATAGACGTGCATAACGCATTTTTACACAGGGATCTCGACGAAGAGGTTTACTTGAGATTATCACCGGGTTTCCGGACGGATGACAAGAATAAAGTATGTCGATTCAAAACTCTCTTTATGGACTTCGACAAGCACCTAGGTGTTGGTTTGTGAAGTTAACAAGTGCTTTAACGGATTATGGGTTTGTTTAGATGGTTCCGGATTATTCGCTCTTTGTTTTTGATAAAGATGGTATTCAAATTTATGTGTTGGTTTATGTCAACGATATGATCATTACTGGTAGCTCTTCTGATATCATTTTTTAATTCAAGTCCTACTTGAGCTCGTGTTTTAAGATGAAGGATCTTGGCATACTTAAGTATTTCTTGGGCATTGAGGTAGCTCGGAACACGTCTGGTATCTATTTATGCCAACGTAAATACGCACTTGATATCATTACTGAAGTAGGTCTTTTTGGTCCTAAACCCATTTATTTTCCGCTGGATCAGAATCATAAGCTTGCTTCTGCCATTGGCGACGTCATTTTGAATCCATCTCGTTATCGTCTTCTCATTGGCCGACTGATATATCTTGGTGTCACGAGACCTGTTTTATCTTATGTTATTCATGCACTCTCACAATTCATGAATGCTCTGAAACAGGCTCATTGGGACGCAACTATACGAGTTGTCCGCTATCTTAAGTGGAATCTTGGACAAGGTATTCTTCTTCAATCTGGGCAGTCTCTTCTTCTCTCGGCCTGGGGCGATGCAGATTGGCCTTGATGTCCAATCACATGACAATTTTTGACTGCTTGGTTTATCCAGCTTGGTAATTTCCTGGTTTCTTGGAAGACACACAAACAAGATATAGTTTCTAGGTCTTCAACGGAGGTTGTATATCGGGCAATGTCAGACACGATTGGTGAACTTGATGGCTCATCAGTCTTCTTGGCCACTTGGGGTTGTGTTTGATGCCCCATACCGGTTCACTTTGATAATCTTTTGGCTATTTGTATTGCCGCTAACCCCGTTTCTCATGGGCGAATAAAATATGTCGAAGTTGACTATCATTTCATACGTCCAACGATATGATATTGCGTCATGTTCCTACTAAGATGCAATTGGCTGATATCTTAACGAAAGCTCTTGGAAAGAAGGAATTTGCTTGTTTCTCAATTTAGGCATTCAAAATCTACATTCTCCAACTTGAGGAGGTATTACGATATACATGTGTATATATTCATCAGATATACATTTACGTAATTTAGCATAAAGAGACATATCTAAATTATGTTAGAAACCCTTTTATTAATATATGGTCTTGGACCTAAGAATCAATAACATAAACTATTCTAGGATATTGTTTTATGAGAATTTGTTATTAAAAATTTCACATTTACGCATATCCTAATCTAGTATATATATATAATATATATATATATATATACATATATATATATAATTTATTTCAATAGTATATATTGATTAGGTGTTTGGCAATAGGCCGGGTTACCATAATGTTAGATTTAAAGAACTGTTTTAACAATATATCAACTTACCAATGTTCAAACGTAATTAGGTTAGAAAATAATTTTTCATGTTTTCCTTTTGACTATAAATCTATAAAGAAATAAATTAAAATATTATATATTTTTCTTTTTTGACTAAAAAAAAACATTTTTAATGTATGTTTGTGCTAGTATATATATTACTAGTCCAACTGAAGAAAAATCAATAAAAATTAAAAAAAATATCATGAAAATGGCTATTACCCTTAAAACATTAGTTGTTTTTGTTTTTACTCTCCTCTTCATCGTATCTTATGTTCATAGCCATACGGAATCTGCTCCTAGTCCAGGTATTGGTTTATTCTTATACCCCAATTCTTAATTACGAACATGATTTTGTTATTTTTTTTTTATTCTTATACCCCAATTTTTGTTTATTATTTTTTATTATTGAATATCATATTGGTTTAATGAATTTAATTAATAAATAGGTATTGAAAGAGAGCAAAAGGTGATATGCTTCCCTCCAACCCCATGTGAAAAGGGAGGGAGTCCTGAATGCAATAATTGGTGTTATAAAAATTGGCATTTCCCTGGCTTTTGTACTCTGAACAACAGATGTTGTTGTCATTTTTAAGGATTTTTAATCAAATGTATTCGTATCTGCTTGAAACAAATAAATCAAATAGTTTTCAAAAAATATATATATACTTAAGATCTCGAGCATAATAATTAAACTTTACCAAATTGAATTTAGATTAATTATATACGAGTAATATCTTTATTGCAATTTGAATCGTAATACAACTTAATGAATATTGAAATATAAAATAAATAGAAAATCCGTTCGATATGTTTTTACATGTTAGACATGTCCATTTGGTAAATGTGTTGTATTTTAATAATTTAATCTAATGTAAATTTTCATCAGTAAATTAATAATTTTATCATGTTACAACAAACTAGGTGATTATCCGCGTTTTGCGCGGACAGAAAGTATATATATATTTACTGACTTTTTAACAAATTATAGTAAATTTATGAATGTGTTTTTATAATTATTATGTGTTTTTCGTTTTTCATTTTTATTGTATTCTCGAAATTCTCGAATCTCCATCATTCAGTTTTGTTGCGGATGTGTAAGTTCCTCTTTTCCCACAGCAATTGTCTTCTCTTCGAAAGGCTCTACTAATGAAACTTGTCATCTTCGAAGGCTTTAACATTGGGCGTGAAGGAAAAAGACTTGTAGAAAATCTGAATTGAAAAGGGGAGAATTACTAATAAGTAACTCAAAACATTTAATAACATGCAAAACTAACCTAACTCCAATGGATAAGAAAATTACAATATCATCTTTGTGACTTGGAAAAAAAAAATTTCAGGTCAAATATATATTATCTTAGTAGTATGCGAAGGTAATAGAAAACTTTGCTTTGACCATAAGAAAAGAAAACTGTTTTTCCTCAATGGATCTGGCGGCACAAGAAAAACTTACGTGTATAAGCAATAATCTCAGGGAAAAATCGTGCTTCATCCGGAATTGCAGCTATACTTTTACCTAATAGTCGAACTTCACATTCGCGTTTCAAGGTTCCAATAGATCTTCATCAAGACAGTATGTGCAACATCAACCGTTGAATTACTTAAATAAACTGATATCATCACCAATGTGACATCGATTTGCATTTGAAGCTTTTGATAAGAGTTTGCGAGATGTGCTCTCAATGACAGATCCAGATGCAGCAAACAAAACCTTTGGTGGTAAAACAATGCTTCTAGGAGGTGATTTTAGACAAATTCTTCCAGTCATACCGCAAGGCAGTAGGCAAGACACTGTTATGACAACAATCAATTGTTCATATCTATGGACTATTGCTCTATATTCACTCTTGAGGTTGCACCAAGCTGAGAAAGATGTAGGATCCATGGTACAAATAGACGAGAACTTACTCTTGGAAAACGATGGAGATTCTGTAGAATGCATTACAAAGTCTACATATGATGATTTTAGTAAATCATATAAAGACAAGGGTTATCTTATGGAACGTGCAATTCTTACTCCAAGAAATGAGACAGTAAATGAAGTGAATAACTACATGTTAACTTGCCTAGAAGGAGAAGCAAAGGAATAACTGAGTTGTGATAGTATCGGTCATGACAAAGAAGTGGCAAAGCAACATATTCTTTACCCCACGGAGTAGTTAAATTATTTGAGAAAATTTCAGGTCTTCCTAACCACGAACTAACTCTGAAGATTGGTGTGCCAATAATGTTGTTAAGAAAATTAAATCAAAGAGAGGGGCTTTGCAATGGTACAAGATTAGTAGTAACTCGACTCGGCAAAAGGATTTTCGAAGCAGAGATACTTACTAGAAGTCATGAAGGTAAAACGGTTCTTATTTCTAGGATAATTCTCACACCAACAGATGCAAGATGGCCTTTCAAATTAAGAAGACGCCAGTTCCCAGTACGGGTTTGTTATGCAATGACTATCTGAAAGAGGGAGTGTTGCTGTGAAGTCTTAGCTGATGATGGAACAAGACTAAAAGCGTTGGAACAAGGAGCAGCTAATGACGTGGACATCAAGATGACGTGGAAAAGGCGCACACCTGAAAGAAGATTCAAAGATAGTGACAATGTGAAGATATGGAATGGAGATATTCACCTAAGAAGATACGGTGATATCGCATTGAAGAGGCTGGTCTAGAAGATCCCTTAGCTCCACGAATATAGAAGGAGTGGCAAGGGAGTCTTGCAGGATTAGCCGTTTTGAAGCAAAAGTCGCATAAAAGCTTTTGTGTTAATAGAGAGTTTTGTTAACTCTGTTACGGTGAACAAGATTAGTAAGGATAGAAAGCTAGATCTTGTTTAGGTTAGAAATCTATTGGTGTCAAGCTACGTGAAGCTTAGGGTTGTATAAAACCAATCAAACGTTCTTTTATCAGATTTCTAGTAAAAGGGATAAATACGGTGTTCCGTATTGTAGAGAATTCTTGGCTTAGTTCATCTGCTTTTTCATTATCAGCAAGAGCCAAGGTCAAAGCTAGAATAAAGTTGGTTTATATATTTTCCAAACCCAGTGTTTTCTCATGGGCAATTATCTGTTGCGTTATCAAGGGTGACAACTACTGCGGGACTCAAGATTCTGAATGTTGGAGCCAGAGCCGTGCTTAATGAGTTTTGGTTCTTCTTGATCAACATTAGTATACATTCAATAAAAATTTTGGTTATAGAAAATTTTGCTGCAAAATTCTGCTTGTGGAGAGTGAAAATTTAACAAGAAGCTCCAATGAGAATTCTTAGTAAATGCAAACAAAGGAAAATAACATTTTTAGGTAGATGAGAATATCACTTACAAGGAGTTAATTGAGATTGTTTGTGAAGACTTTGGATTTGATTGCTCGGTGAAAGAAAGTGATATTACACTCAGCTATGGACTTCCAATGAGAATGAAAGTGATGGTAGAGGATTTTCCATCAATTTATATGCGTAATGATCGTCAAGTAAGAACTTTCATCAAAAGATAAAAGAATATCATGAACTGATTCATTTGTGTATAACGGTGAGTTATAAATACAATCGAGTGACTATTGTTAAATATTTTGCATAATTTCAGTGTGCATTTTTTGTTTATTAACGATTTAGGAAGGCTTTCCTAAATATTTAGAAAACATTCCCAAATATAAATTTCAGGAAGAATTCCTAAACATTTAGGAAAACCTTCCTAAAACGTATGTAACACTTGTTTTAGCTCACTTGCTACTTTTCAATGTTAAATCCCTTTTCATTTGGATTGTATTGTAGAGTTTGTAATACACCTTTACAAGCTATAAACAAAGCTTTGATTTATGTTCAAGAAATAAATTAGAATATGTGTAGTGCACTAGTGTTGCAACATTTTAAGAAAGTTTTGGTTCTTCTTGATGAACATTAGTATACATTCAATAACAATTTTGGTGATAGAAAGCTTTGCTGCAAGATTCTGCTTGTGGAGAGTGAAAATTTAACAAGAAGCTCCAATGAGAATTCTTAGTAAATGCAAACAAAGGAAGATAACATTTTGAGGTAGATGAGAATATCACTTACAAGGAGTTAATTGAGATTGTTTGTGAAGACCTTTTGGCAGCAAAGCTTTCTATCACCAAAATTGTTATTGAATGTATACTAATGTTGATCAAGAAGAACCAAAACTTTCTTAAAATGTTGCAGCAATAGTGCAGTACACATATTCTAACTTATTTCTTGAACATAATTCCCAGCAACTCATAACACAATGAATGATAAGGAAGAACAATAGCACCTTGAAAAATATTAGAAATGTCACTACCTAAAACAGATATGAAGTCCAACTAAATTGGTAATATCCATAGACCAAATTCCACATAAGGTTACCTAGAGATACATGAGTTGCAGTTTAATGGATCTTATAACAGATTCAATCTTCAATTATATGTTCTATATGGTGAAAATGATTCAATTTCAATCTCAACAAATCTAAATTACTGCTGCTAAAGCTTCCATCAAGAGAATACAAAGAAGCAACGTTTGACTAAGCACAATTACTGCTACTAAGCTTCCATAATTAAGTTTTCTTCTTCAATCAAAAGAAGCTAAGAATTATTTTAAGTTTCATAGTCTAAGTACATCTTTTTCATTCGATATGAACAAAATCAATACTAAGCAATAATCAATTAACCAAGTCGATTTCAACTAAAAGCAATTCTACTTGTATAGTTCGTGAATTGTTAAAGAGAGAATCTTACAAGTTTATAATCACTTGCTTTAATCGACGAGATTCACGATCCTCAGATTCCAACCGCGAGTTTCAATCACAAATTTCGCAGATCCTAATTGAATTCTCCAAAATCCCAATTCGTGAGCTTCAATTGCGAAATCTCAAAAATAACAAGAGGAATCACGGTGTTTTCATGGGATGATGATGATGATGATGACGACGGCGATGATGATGATTATCAACGATGATGATGACTGCCGACGATGATGATTGGCGATGATCGACGACGATCAATGGTAATACTCGTTTTGTGAAATCAATTGACCAATCAAAAAATCATCGGAGAAATTCTTAATATTTCTATTTTTTTTTTAAAGATCATAATTATTAGAGGACAATAATGTCTTTGTATCCTAAAAATAATGGTATTTAAGGAACTTTCAATCTTTTGGGGTAAGTTGGTCCACTAAACTTAGTTTAGTGGTGTTTTAGGGTATTCCTCATGAAATAGTTTAATCAAATGTATTCGTATCTGCTTGAAAAAAATAAATCAAATAGTTTTCACATATTATAAATATCTAGACTTAAGATCTCGAAAAAAATAATTAAACTTTACGAATTCAAATTTAGTTTGATTAAATGCGAGTAATATCTTTATTGCATTTTGAAAATCGTGATAAAACCTAATGAATATTGAGATATAAAATAAATAGAAAATCGGTCCAATATGTTTTTACGTGTTAGACATGATCCATTTAGTAAATATGTCGTATTTTAATAGTTTAATCTAATGTAATTTTTCATCACTAAATTAATAGTTATATCATGTAACAACAAACGAGGTGATTATTCGCACTTTGTATGGAAAAAAATAATATATATATATATATATTAACTTTTTAACAAATTTTAGTAAAATTTTGAATGAATTTATCATTATGTGTTTTTTATTATGAGATATACCTAGATAGTGAAAAAATTATTATACATATTCATTCAAGATTTTATTTGGAAATGAAATTGATATAGACAGCTACAAGTCTGTTTTAAAATACTATATAACCCATAAAATTTAAATTAATAGTTTTATCATGTAATTTTTATCATTAAATTAATAGTTTTATCATGTAACAGCAAATTAGGTGATTATCCGCACCTTGCGCGGAAAGAAAGTATATATATATATAAACTTTTTAACAAATTATGAATGTAATTTTATAATTATTATGTGTTTTTAATTTTTTATTGTGTTAACTATATATAATATATAATAGAGAAATACCCTAAAACACCACTAAACTAAGTTTAGTAGACCAACTTACCACAAAAGATTGAAAGTTCCTTAAATACCATTATTTTTATGATACAAAGACATTATTGTCCTCTAACAATTATGATCTTTAAAAACAAAATAGAAATATTAAGAATTTCTCCAATGACTTTTTGATTGGTCAATTGATTTCACAAAACGAGTATTACCATTGATCGTCGTCGATCATCGCCAATCATCATCGTCGGCAGTCATCATCATCGTTGATAATCATCATCATCGCCGTCGTCATCATCATCATCATCATCCCATGAAAACACCGTGATTCCTCTTGTTATTTTTGAGATTTCGCAATTGAAGCTCACGAATTGGGATTTTGGAGAATTCAATTAGGATCTGCGAAATTTGTGATTGAAACTCGCAGTTGGAATCTGAGGATCGTGAATCTCGTCGATTAAAGCAAGTGATTATAAACTTGTAAGATTCTCTCTTTAACAATTCACGAACTGTAGAATTGATTTTAGTTGAAATCGACTTGGTTAATTGATTATTGCTTAGTATTGATTTTGTTCATATCGAATGAAAAAGATGTACTTAGACTATAAAACTTAAAATAATTCTTAGCTTCTTTTGATTGAAGAAGAAAACTTAATTATGGAAGCTTAGTAGCAGTAATTGTGCTTAGTCAAACGTTGCTTCTTTGTATTTTCTTGATGGAAGCTTTAGCAGCAGTAATTTAGCTTTGTTGAGATTGAAATTGAATCATTTTCACCATATAGAACATATAATTGAAGATTGAATATGTTATAAGATCCATTAAACTGCAACTCATGTATCTCTAGGTAACCTTATGTGGAATTTGGTCTATGGATATTACCAATTTAGTTGGACTTCATATCTGTTTTAGGTAGTGACATTTCTGATATTTTTCAAAGAACATGTTTCAAGTTGCTATTGTTCTTCCTTATCATTCATTGTGTTATGAGTTGCTGGGAATTATGTTCAAGAAATAAGTTAGAATATGTGTAGTGCACTAGTGCTGCAACATTTGTTTTGGTTCTTCTTGATCAACATTAGTATACATTCAATAAAAAATTTGGTGATGGAAAGCTTTGCTGCAAGATTCTGCTTGTGGAGAGTAAAAATTTAACAAGAAACTCCAATGAGAATTCTTAGTAAATGCAAACAAAGGAAGATAACATTTTGAGGTAGATGAGAATATCACTTACAAGGAGTTAATTGAGATTGTTTGTGAAGACTTTGGATTTGATTGCTCGGTGAAAGAAAGTGATGGTAGAGGATTTTCCATCAATTTATATGCGTAATGATCGTCAAGTATAAGAACTTTCATCAAAAGATAAAAGAAGATCATGAACTGATTCATTTGTGTATAACGGTGAGTTGTAAATACAATCGAGTGACTATTGTTAAATATTTTGCATAATTTCAGTGTGCATTCTTTGTTTATTAACGATTTAGGAAGGCTTTCCTAAATGTTTAGAAAATATTCTCAAATATAAATTTCAAGAAGAATTCATAAACATTTAGAAAACCTTTCTAAAACGTATGTAATACTTGTTTTAGCTCACTTGCTACTTTTCAATGTTAAATCCCCTTTCATTTGGATTGTATTGTAGAGTTTGTAATACACCTTTACAAGCTATAAACAAAGCTTTGACTTAGAATAACTCGTTACAAAATGAAAGATCATCCATTTGTTTTGTCAAATTAAGATTACCAGAGAAAAGTATGGTTGCTTACTTTAAAGAGCCCTTTGTTTCTATTCGGGGTATAGTTTTTCTAATGAAACTAGAGAAGTGGAACCAATGATGATACCCTATAGTTCATATTCGGAGTATAGTTTGGTAAATATTGTTTCATAATTGGTTTTATTTGTTTGAAGAGTAACAAATTCTTTGTTGAATCGGAGTTTTAATCAAAATTTGTATGGAGATTTATACGTAAATATATCAAATGTACATGAAAAACAACATGTAACAGTTTATCTTACACAATTTTCATGATTTAAGTGTCTGTATGTACCTCTCGTTTGAGCTACAGTACTACATTTTTGATTTCTTTCATTTTGTTTAACTTTCATTTATCCATATGTCATTTTGTTTAACTTTCATTTATCCATATGTATGCATAACATCACATATTCTTCGTGCTAGCTTCATACTGTTTTTAGGAAGCTATCCAAATGTTTTAGGAAGTTTTCCATACGTTTTTTTAGGAAGGCCTTTCTAAATGTTTGTGCAACCTTTTAAACACGAATATTTTTGGTTTTAATTGTGGTTCAGAGTTTTTTCTAGCTAGATATATGATGAAAATCTGGTTATTTTGGGTTCCACAAACAAAAAGTAAACTAACTCAATGATTTGCAAATATTTATGAAGCATTCCTACATATTTCGAAAGGCCTTCCGAATTTCGAAAGGCCTTCCGAATTTCGAAAGACCTTCCTAAATATTTTAAAAACTTCCTAATTTAGATTAAATTAGATTGCACAAACATTTAGTTTAAGAAAGTTGCACAAACATTTAGGAATTATGAAAATCAAGAAAAAAATTTCGTGTAATGGCTTAAATTAGATTAGGAAGTCTTTCTTGATTTTCATTATTCAGTTTTTTCTCTAGGAATTATGGAACATAAAATAGAACTCTTAAAAATTTCGTTTGCCAACTTGGTTCTTATGTCTTATGCATCTGTGTAATCCGCTTAGACATATCCTAGATTTTCCATCAAGGCATTCAATCATCTTCAGAGCAAAAATAACTAGTTGGCGTAGATAGTTGTCTTATGAACATTTTTTTCTTCTAGTTTCTCAATTCTCAATGGAGTAAGATCGAATGGATCAACCACCTATTCACCAACATGAGAAATCTAGAAAGAAAGCATAAATTAAAATAAGGCAAACTCTTGTTTCTTTACTATTTAGGAATACCTTCATAAATATGTAGAAAGCCTTGTGGAAAAATCAGAAATCCTTCCTAAATAAATATTCAGGAAAGATTCCAACATATTTAGGAAGGCCTTACGAAATAATCAAGAAACATGAAAATTAAAGGTTGATAAACTTCACAACTCCACATGTCAGTCTAACATCATATTTGTGTTGTACTGAGAAATTTTTTCTGGATTTTAGTAGTATGGAATTATTGTTGCTCTGGCCTTGCAGATTAAGTGTTATATGAAAAAATTGTTATGTGGGCTTGATCACTGTCACGCACGAGATGTAATACATTGGGACACCATCATCATAATTAGCCACACATATCATCATCATCACATACAAACACACTCTACTATTATTATGATATCAACATCATTATCAACATCCACACTGGTATTAGATAATTAAAAATTAAAGAAAAAGTTGTACATAAAACAAGGCCAAAGTGAACAACTAGAAATGGGCTTGCCCGAAGAATTTACGAAGTTAAAAAAGTCATATCAACACTGGCTACACATTTGCAAATATCAAATTTAGTATAACAAAGAAAACAACAAACTTTATGAATATATCAAAAACATGTCTTTCTAAAAGGTTCACAAGGAAAGTTTTATATCACAATGAAGCTTGATAGTCCTCGAATCAAGCACCAATCTGACAAACAAACAAAAACTCTAATAACAAATATCTAAACTATGAACATGTCATACAAATCCATAGCTACTTGCTTCATAAAAAGCTTTCAAATCAACAATAAAACTAATATTATTAGCTTAAACTAGCACCACTGTATGTAATCCGGTAACCGCTAGCTCGTTTCACGAGAATAACAATTCCCCAACTATCTCTTTTTCTCAGTTCATGTATCCAAAAAAGAAAGATTGGAAACAAATTTTTAGTAAAAATTCAAGAACTCCGGAGTGCAATTTGGAAACTAAATAAGTAGAGAAGATTAATGAATGCAATACGTAGAGAAGAAGATTTAGAAAGTCCTTCCTAAAATTTATGAATCTCCACTATTTATATTGTAAGTTTGTAACACACAAGCAACAAAGACACAATCATAATAGCAACTATATATATTAGTGAATTTACCAATGAAAACAATATCCATAGCTATGACATTGAACATGGTAAAGCTTCAAGCTAGATTACCTTCTTGATTTTAACTTAAAACTACCATTAGCATATCAAATCTACAAAACTGTTGCAACACTTGTACAAAAACAGAGAGCTTTCAACCTCAAAAGAATCAGTTGACGGAATTGGAGAATCCAAACTTCTCATAGAACTTAGAAACCTTATTAGTAGTGCAATCAAAGTCAGAGAGATTCATCAAGCATTAGAGACACAACTCCCCAATCCCTATCACCCAAATCGGATCCAAACCACAAATCAAACACTTACTCCTCGAATATCCTCTAGATCTAAAACACAAGAGAAAATAAAAATGCAACAATGTATACAAAGATGAATGAGAGAGAGACTGAGAGAGATTATACAATCCATACCAATTCAATCAAATCAATATAGATTCAGATTTTGAGTAGCAATCGAACCAAAAATAAAACCCTAGAAATTTGACTTTCACACAATTTCGAAACTTCTTTGGAGTAGGATTAACAGGACGAAGAGAAATAGGGAGAATACCTTGATTACAGTAACGAGAAATGTCCGCGACAAGAAGGCCACAATTTTTCTGTCGATTGACCTTCGCCGTTGATTGAACTTCGTCTTGGATTGATCCTTCGTTGTCGAGTTTGTTTCTGGGCATCGAGATAATTTTTTCCCCCTTTTTCTTGATCACATTTTTTCTTCCTTTTTTTTTAATCCAATAATCATCAATTTAAATGATGGACCGATAGTCTTTTTGTCCATTAACTTATGGTATCAGTGGAACATTTGAGAAGTGATGCTATTTGTGGAACTAGAACTTTGATTAGTGGTCTTTTTAAGAATTGCCCTATATAACATATAATACATACAAGTTTATTGGATAATGTATACAATATATATGATGTGTTAATTGATACAATCCATTGGTTTAGTAATATTGATGTATATAAAATATACTTTCAAAATATATTTTAATTATTTGAGGAATTATTTTAGTGCATAATAATCATTTAAATACATTATTATAATGTATGAATAATATTTTACTTTAAGTCGGAAAGATGCAGATAAACCATTTGGTAGTCTATGTCATCAGATGTTTTTTCAGAATTATTTATACTGTGAAGTGCATGTAGTCTAGTGGCAGTTCTAAATCCACTTAGAGTAGACACCATTCGCCCGGGATCGAATCCCCTCCCTTCCTATTGTAGGGATTATGCTAATTGACCGGTTTGTTGTGGCTCAATGTTGACCCCAAAAAAAATTATGTTTATTTTGCCTTTATCCGCAAATTCCAGCAGTGATGACTCCAACTTTTCAATATCTTTCTTCGTTTCGTCTACACCTTCCATGTTATAACTTTTACTACCAAGCCAATTAGGTCTTGAAAATCGAAGAATATTTGTGTAATTCTTAAATAAGTAGACAACTAAAACATACAATTATACATTTTGACGCTCTTTTAATTAAAAGCAGATTGAAACTACACTCAAATAGATTGAAAACTCTCATAATCATCGGGTTAGACAACTAAAAGATACTATTATATATTTTGCATAAAACAAATTTTAAAACAAAGAAGGTGAAAATTTATAAACACGATCCAAAAGCTTACTTACTCCATGACTATATAAACAAAACAAAGTTCTTGTCTTCAAAGGATTATAGAATCAAACCACATTCCCGTGATTTATGCGTAAAATTGAAAATAAATGATACGATAGAAACATTTTAATTAAAGCTTTTTACAAAGAATAGAAACCGGATATAAAAAATAACATGGATAAAAAAAACATATAAATATCTACCTTAATTTGCACATATTGGCCAATTATTTTTAGTTGGATTTATATGTTCAATGAACATATAATTCCATCATTCTT
Organism: Pseudoturritis turrita; assembly: GCA_900406555.1. NCBI lineage: Eukaryota > Viridiplantae > Streptophyta > Magnoliopsida > Brassicales > Brassicaceae > Pseudoturritis > Pseudoturritis turrita. Next base: position 332,823 of record OVBL01000790.1, on the reverse strand, counting down.
GGAGATTGAAAACTGGATTATGAATAAAAAATGTTTGTCAAATGGTCGATTTTTGTTGTTATAGTAAAAAAATTAATGTGTTTATATTATTTTGATGGTGAATAGGGTCAATCAACATATAGTTCAATGATAACTTTGCAAGTTTTGTTTATGTATCTATATATAATAGAAGAGGAGGTACCAAGATTTATGATGATTGTAATATTCTTAAAGAATATGGTCCAATCGTTTTACACATTTTATGAAAATCTTAAGAAAATAATAAATAATATTGATTTTGTATCTTCTACATATTAAAAAAGAAGCATTAGCGGCTCACATGGGAGTTCTATAACTTTTCTCAGTTTTTTTATTTATTTAATTCAATAATTTGGAAGCATTAATTAATTCGAATATGTTTTTGAATTTATGTTTTCTTTCCTTTAATAACCAATCAAATCAAAGGTTGCGTATTTGAAACCTAATTATACCATATTATTCCTTTAATGTATGAATAATGTTTCCCCTCTCATCTTTGTTTGTAAGAATTTTATGAAAATATTTAATTTTCACATCATTCATTTAATAAAAAAAGTATACAATTTTTTTCGTATATGTTATGATTTGAAATTTTAAAAATGGATATAGATTACTAAACCGAGGAAGAATATAAGTATGTATTAAAAAGTCACACATCGGCTATGATAAGTTTGATGGTTCAGAATCTTATTATATAAAGACCACAATTATAAGAAGTCGTAAGAGTAAGAAACCAGACTTAATAGGCGTCTAAATTTGAAAGATTTTATTCGGATTTTTAATTGAACCGTATAATTAGACCGAATAAAAATATTTTAAATATTTTAACTTGATCAAAAAGTTAAAATCTTTTATGTATTTTAAATATTTTAACTTGATAAAATTTAAGATATTTTATCTGTTTTAACTTGATCAAAACGATAAATTATTATTTTATATATATATATATATGTATATATTAACTTGATAAAAACTTAAGATATTTATAATTTAAATTTGATTTATTTTAACATCATTAGAATACTTTATTGACATTTTTGTTTTATTTTGATAGCGCAGGATAATAGTGTTGCAGAGCTAGCTTCAAATCGAAAGGATTGACGTATATGTGCCAATATATTGAGGATATGGAGGCAAAAAAGTTTGGACGGTGAAACTATTGAAATGGTTCTTGCCGATTATCGGGTAGTGTTTTATTTATCTTTTATTGCATTTTTGGCTACTTATTCATATTTATTATGCTCCTGATTGATATGAATCTGCAAAATCGGATCCATGATGAGACTTCAATCCGTTTATTACAGTTACCGAATGATAAAATCGTGCGTAATCATCTTCATATATTCGTTTCTTATTGGTTTTTGTTTATGTACTAATTAGAATATAGTTTTGGTAGTGATAAAAATTTAATTACCCATGACTAAAAACAACAATACACAAAAAAAAGCATGACAGATGAACAAAGGACTTCCATCACAATCAACTACAATGAAAAGTTCATTTACTAAATTGAGAGGTAGAAGATGAAGATTGAAGGAGAGTCCAATGAAATATACCTAGATAGTGAAAAAATTATTTTACATACATTCAAGATTTTATTTAGAAATGAAATTGATATAGACAGCTACAAGTCTGTTTTAAAATACTATATAACCCATAAAATTAACATAATTTAACATTAGAATAATATCTTTTAAAATAATATTTTCACACATAATATCTTCCAAGATAATTAGTATCGTAAACATAAATGGATAACTACGTAGACCAAATACTCGAATTAAAGAAAGTTTCAAGACGTCAAAAAAATTATTTATTATTTTCTCAATTAAAGTACCCAAATCACATAACATCCACCAACAAAAAAATAATTCTACTTCTAACATATTTCTAAGAAAAGAAAACTCAAAATCCTCTTGCTATTATTTGAAAGTGCAATTAGTGAAAAAATTTAGTTATTTTAATTTTTTTGGCTTCTCCAAAAAAAATTATAACATATCTTGAAAAAATGATGACATGTCTTTAAAAAAAGATGACATGGCTTAAATCTCTAATCAATCTTTTAACACAAATTATTATATCAATAAAATACCATCAACAATTTTCAGATCCTTTTATAAAATTAACAACCAATTTCGAATTAAAAAAAAATTTAACAACTAATAGAAAATTTTAAAAACATTATCAACGATTTTATAAAACAAAAAAATATTATAATACATTTTATATTCGCCTAATATTATACTCAGTTTTATACTAAATTTTATATAAAAACAATTATATATGCATAATATATAGAAAATAAATTAATTAAATTTTATCTGATAAATGAATTTTTTTGAAATTATTATTTTTTGATTGGCTATAGAAAATCAATCCTCTTATAAGATGGTATATTCCAAAAGATAATACCCATAAAAACATCAAATATTCTAAATATATGCTACCACCATCGAAATTGTTGAAAGATATTTATTAGGCAATCTAAATAAATAGTCAAATTATTATATTTTTATTATTATTTTTGAAATATAATTATTGAAAACCCTAAGTTGTTATAGTTCATTTATAACAAAAAAAATATGACATGACAAACATAAATAATGACACCTATCTCTAATCAATCTCTAAAATGAACATTTTTCAGAAAATTAAAACAACAATCTTTTTAAGAATAAAAAACATTCGATGGTTGCAACAGAGGTAATATTAACACACCAAAAATAACGAAGACACATCGAAAGTGAAAGCATAGACAAATCGAGGAATAATGAAGCGATAAGGCGATTAGAGGTTTAAATATTTAGTAGATCAACCATTAATATTAGCCACAAAATTTTATCAGTTTATTTGCTTAACAAATTTTATGTTGCTTCATATATTACATGACACAAATAGAGGTAACTCAATTGATTATAACGTATATCCAATAGCTAGATTATTGCGAATATATTATATATATTTGTTGTTTGTGTTGGTAGATGTTATTCATCGTTTCTATTATACTAAATTAATGGCATGGTCATCTTTTTATAACTAAAAATGGAGAACCTCCTAAAGTATCTATTTATGAAATCAAATGACTCTATCTTCAAAAACACAAGTATCAAAGTCAAGAACACAACTCATTAATTTATTAAAAACTCTTCAACTAAAGTCAACAAGGGGAAGGATGCTTAGTGATTCATTCATATGACTCAATCGAAGTAGGGGTTTAGTTGTTAAGATCATCTATGGTTTTTGGTTTTTTGGTTTTCGAGTGCTATGTTTCTTGATTTTACAGTTCTATTATGTCTTTTGATTTTAAGTTTCTATTGTTTAGATTTTTATGTTGTTTCTCAGACTTAATTATTATTGACCACCTGATAACAATTTGATTTTCGTTCAACTTATAGAAAGAATAATAGTTAATTGTGTCTATATTTGAGAAAATTCAGAAAAATTAGAAGATCTAAATCAGTGAATATTAAGAAACATAAATATTTCGAATTGACTAATCCTTAATGAAATTGACGAAAATAATTAATTTCCTTTCTAAATTCTTTATTTTTAAGATATTGATAATATATTCTTAGTTTTCTTTCCAAATTATTTTCTTCCAAAATATTTATCCAACTAATATCGTCAATACTATTAAAAAAATAATTAAGTTTTTCCCTAGATTTTGATTTAAAAATTCAAAAATTTAAGGGCACATAATCGGTCAATATCTAAATACCCTAATACCTTTCAATCATACATATATTTGAAGCGACCATTTCCCGGTCAAAATTTGAATTCATAGAAAATGCATTATTCTCTTTACTTATAGGTTTTTCTTCCAAAGATTCAAATAAATCCTCGACATCTATTGAAATGGTGCCTCCTACAGAAGAAACTTCACAAATTAAAAATGAAATTCTCCAGTAAGTTTTTGATCATTTCTTCATTGTTCCGGTTGTTTTTTTGTTGCAGATCCAAAGAGTCAGATACTAGTAGTTCTATTTGAAAACCACTTGAAGACTATTTTCTATGATAAAGTAGTAATAATAAATATTCTTGATTACATGATATACTATTTTGTGATAGGAGACTATTAAGCCGGTTTTGTTTCTACCAAATGAAAAACTTGGACATGGTTTTTAGAGGGTTTACAATCATATGTGGGATCATTGGAACATTAGGAGGAAACTATATATATGCACTAACACATCCTAAGTACTAAAGACTCACTAAACACATTTGAATTACAATGATAGATTCCTAAATTCCTTCACATATTTTAATCTCTTATAAATATTATAGCAATATTTCTCAGACTATACATCAAGCAAAGTAATACAATTAGCCAGAGAAGGAAAAGAAGACGATGTAGAAGAAGATGAAAACGATGAAGAAGAAAAAGAAGATAAGGAAGAAAAAAATCGGAAGATGAAGGAGAATATGAAGACAAGGACAAAGAAAAATCAGGAGAAGAAGACAAAGACGCTGAAGAACAAGAAGAAAAATCATAGAAAGAAGAAAACTTGGAAGAAGAATAAAAACGAGTAAAAACTAGAAGAAGAAGACGAAGAAAAACCAGAAGAAGACAAAATCAGAGAAAGCAAAGACGATGAAGAATAATAAATCGGAAGAAGAAGGAAAAGAAGACGAAGACAAAACTGAAAGAAGAAGAAGGCTGAGAAGAATGAAGAAACCCAAAAGAAAAAAAAATATAGCACGAAGAAGAAGACGAATAAAGAAAAGAAGATGAAGAATAAAAATTATAATAAAAAGGAAGAGAAGATGAAGACGAAGACAAAACCGAAAGAAGAAAACGAAGAAGATGTCGGAGAAGAACGAATGGACCGCAAAGAAGAAAAACCTAGCGACTTAGGCCATAAGTAACAGTCCTAGAAGAAATAAAAGAATAAGCAGAAGAACAAGAAGGAAGAAGAACGATGAAAAAAAAAAAAACTGAAGAAGAGCACGAAGACGAGGAAGAAGACAAAGAAAAACAAGAAGAAGAAGAAGATTAAAAAAAGTTAGATAAGGCAAAGAAAACAAAGACAATGAAAATAAGAAAAAAAAAAGATGAAGAAGAAGAAGAAAAAACCAGATATCGAGAAGAAAAAGAAACAAATATCAAAAAAGAAACAAACGTAGATCATTACTATTTATTAACAGAGTTTATATAAATGACAAAATATTAATGAATGATAAGAAAACGTAGATAATTATGTATTATCATTAATAGAGTTTACAAATTTGTCATGCATGTGTATGACGCAGGTGAATCACCTAGGAAGAAGAATCAAAAATCATTTTTTTTGGTTTAGTGTTTTTTTTTTTTGAGATTTGGAGTTATATGTGCCCTCTATTTCTCGTCATATCTAATTTTTCCAATTTATTAAAATATTTTTTACTAGTTACGAAATTTTACATATTGTTATCTATTGTTTGCATTTTATTTCAACACAAATACAAAAATTACAAAACGAAAAAACCTCTACTTTCAAGGTAACACTCAAAATATTAAAAATATTATCCAACGCATATTATTTTCCTACATACATATAAGTTTAAAAACTAGCAATCATGCATATTTAATTTTTAATAAATTGATAAATCGATAAATTTGTCTTATTAAATATTGAAATTAACTTATTCGTCTACAAATGTGTATACCTGCACATGGTGCGGGCAACCACCTAGTTTAAAATAAAATGAAACCGGATCAAAAACCTAAATTCCCTAGACATTAATTGAGAAGTAATTTTTGAATAAACTATGACATGGCAAAAAAAAACCATGACATGTAATTCTTGAGGATTCTCATTGGTCATCTACACTAAGACTCTAACGGCTACTTTATTGAACTCTAACATTAAAAAGAATACAATGAAGAAAAAAGGAGAAATTTTTTTCTTGGGAAAATATTTTCCCAATCTTCCAATCATTCGAAAAACGCATGAGCAACAAGTAGTAAGTGTTTTCTTCTTTACGCTTTGTTTCGTTTCTGATTTTGCTTTTGTTCGCACTATTCACAGCGAATTCGTAATTTTTTGGGATTTTTTGTGTGTTTGTAGCGATTATCTGTTCAACCTTTTGTTGATCGGTGACTCTTTTGTTGGGAAATCGTATCTGCTACTTCGATTCGTTGTGAGTTTGACTTTGTTCTGATTCTCTTTTTGTGGCTTTTAATTTGATTCAGTTTATCGTGAATAATCTCAACCTTTATATGTTTTATGAAATTACTTGGTTTTGGATTTAGTTTTACTCTAGGATGATACTTACATTGATAGTTACATAAGTACAATTGGTGTTGACTTTGTGAGTTCCTTATTATCACCATTTATTTCCAAATCCATTTATTATGGGTAAATGATTCATATGATAATTCACTATAAGAAAACAGCGTTTTGCATCGAATCTTAACTTCGAAAAAGAGCCGACGCTAGTTTTGCGTCGATTTAGTATCGAATTAGCGATAATGTGACATCTTCGACGTTAAATCGACGCAATTGCGTCGAATATAGCGTCGAAAATGTAGGTAGGTAAAAATGTTTTTTAAATGGTCCAGCAGTTTTCTTACGTCGATTATATCCGGCGCTAATTCGATGCTAATCGGATGCAAAATCGACACAAAACAAATCGATGCAAATTCGATGCAAAATTTCTATGCAATTTCGTTGATAAAATCTCTGAAATATTCTATATATGGCTCACAACACAATATGTCAAAACACAAAAAAAACATACAACCTAAAAACAAAATTCTAAAAACTCTTTTCTAATCAGATTTTCTAAATAAAATGTCTTACGTGAGCGACATATACGCATTAAGAAAATGGATGTATTAACGTAGAGATTCGAATGGAGGGATTTCACAAGAGTTAATCACCGGACTTCAAACATTCATGGCCCAGGCGGGTACTTTGCGCCAATCTGTCCTAGATAGAAGTGTCCCTCCTCGAGGGCTCTCTGTTGGAGCTCGTCATATGGCGAGGAGAGGTCTCATGTGAATCAATCCTAGATGATTCTCTCCTACCTTGAGAGGGGAGAGCACGACATAGCGGACTGGAACAAATGAAAAGAAGAAAATGGGGCACTCTTTTCTCCATTATTTTATCATCCAGTCAACAAAAGGAAAAATTAAGATACTCTTGTAACAATAACAATAAACTCTGAGTTTGTTGTAATTTCACCATCTAATTAAACTTACTGACATGTAGTTAAGTTTTTCACTTCACGTAATAAAAAGTGTCTTGCAATATTTGTGTCGATGACCACTACGAAATCTAGACTTTATAATATTCTCATATGAAGCAATCTATTTACATAGCATGATACGATAGTTTCACGTCGACGTTTTCTCTAAAATAGATCTTCATCATCAATCCCCATTATCCAAGAATTAATATACAAATCTCCACTAGAAGGAGTTGTAAAGGCTCGTTCTCTGAATATTAATGGTGGGCCATGGATCTCTTGATGGCCAAAAAATTTACGTACACGATCGATGCATGTTCCGGGCTCATGACTTGAGTTGAAATCGAGCGGAACAAAGCATCAATCACGGTGTTGAGAAATGAGTTAGTTTATATTGAAAGCATGTTAGTTTGGATGAAATGATTTTTTGTTATCAAGTTCGATTATCATCCAAAAAGAATTTGAATACAACTGTTTTTGAGTGAATAATTATTCGTATAAAAATTATTTAATCATTAAAAATGAAATTTAATCAAAATACCGAATTCGACATTGAATAGAATAAAAAATTAATTTAAAACTAATTTTATTTAAAAAAGATATATTTATTTCAAATTTAAATACGAACCAAAATTGCAATCGTGCCAAAACATCTATATTATATTATGTTTCACTTTAGATGTTATTATTCTTAAACTAAACATTTCTAAAAAATCAAAAGAACTAAACCGAACCAAAATTCGAACACCACTAACCATAAAACAATATTTTTTAATTTATTTGATAATTGAAAAATTATAGAATATTGATCGCACATTGCGCGGGAATCATCTAATTTATATTGTATAGACGAATGTAATTTATATTGTATAGACGAATGCGAGTCAATCCAATAAATGCAAGTATTGACTATTATCACACGCTTTTAATAATTTTCTCTTAGAGCTTTAGACGAGACTTGTGGACTAATATAGTCAAACGTTTCCAACATTAAAAAAAACCCTTATATATTAAAAACAGAAGAGAAAGGTAAATAAAAATTACTGACGAGTGACGGGTAACGTAGTTATATTTCCATTTAAGTAATAAAATTAGGTTGCAATATTTGTGTCGATGTGCACAACCAAATCTAGACGCTATAATTTTCTCATATGAAGCAATGTTTAATATAGTACGATCGATGTGTGTATCGAAGAAAAGCAAGAAACGATTGGATTCAATAAATTGTTTATTTATTATGTTTTATCGATAACTGTTGTATTTGTATAGAGCTATAGGAAGAAAAAAAAAATTTTAAAGGGACTAATATAATAATGTTTTGAGTAATTGTAATGTGTACCGCAAATATTAGCTGTAGCAATTATAATGTGGGAATGAATAAGATTTTCACTTATGAGTTCATATATCTTCAAATTTTATATCTATGTGTTAATTGTAGTTCTTATTTATTTGTGAAATATCAGTTTACAAAACAAATCTAAAAAATATATGCATGTGTGCTAAATGTGAAAACTGATAACTGATAAATTTATCAAATATATAGTTTATTGAATTGTTGTTTGATATGAGAACGAACATACAAATACTTTTTATATTAAAGAAAATTTTAGAGAAATTCTCAACGTGTCTAGCCGAAAGCGATTCAAAAATATTCAAACATAAATATAAGTCATTACTGATTTTTCTCTAATTAACATATTTTGTATCAGTGATTATTGTACTTGTCATTTAATTTAAGTCATCTATAAAAAGGATAACAAAATAACTGATATGTAATCCATTTAAATATATTAAGGATAGGCAAACGAAACCTAATCAATAGAAAGATGTACATTCAACGTTTATATGACAAAATAAACCTCCAGATTATTTCTATTGTATTCCATTTGATTCGTTTGTAACACACAAACGTTAAACCAAAATCAATTTTTTAAAAGGCATTACATCTTTGATTTTAACTAAAATGCCGTAGTTTCAACGTATCTTAGTACATAATTGATCAAGATTCTTAAACTGCAAAAAATGGCTAAAATACTTATTACCTACGTTGCGTGGAATCGAAAGCGGATACACGGAAACGACTTTTTAAAGAAAATTAGGAAACGGATACGTGTTGGAAACGTATATACATATATGCATATATATATGTATATATAATTAAATATCATACTATATTAAAAAAATATTAAGAAGAACACAAATTCAATACATTTTTATATAACTCAACTGGAATAATTCAAAATAATATGATTCAAAATCAAAAATCTCAATCACCATTTTTATTTTCAATTTTCTCGACTCCATCAAATAATTTTTCTTCAAATTCTCTGTTGTAATCACCAAACTCAAATCTTCCAAAATAATCTCGTTCAACTAATCAATTAATCACTTCTAACATATATATATGATTAAAATAATATTTTAAACAAGATAATTTATAGATAAAAGTGTGCACAAATGTCAAATTACTAAATTATTTTTCAGTTTGGTTTTATTTTATAATGAAAGACATATCAAAAATAATTTTACCCTTCATATTTATTTATGACACACAATATTTTCAAAACGACACAATAATTTTACCCTTCATAATTTTACCCAACGTATTTTCAAATGGGGGTTTTAGGAAGCGACATGGAAACGAGTTTCCGAAAGCTTCTAAAAGCTTCCGATTCCGATTCTGAAGCGGGAAGCGGACTTCCGACGAAACTTCCGTGCTACCTAGCTTATTACATGAAACTGCATAATTACTTGAACATCAGCAGTTCAACTTATTTGTTACTCCTGAAATTATCATGATTTTAGTGGTTTTTGATTTTTTATTTAGCCATGTTTTCGAGTCTTTTTGCCTTTTATCAAGTCATTTTAGGTCATAGAACATTTTGGTGAAGTTTGGAGCAAAGGAGCGAAGTTTGGAGAAAAAGTGTCAAAATTGAAGTGCGCAGAAACCAGGGTGGAGTGGCCCGATCGGGCACCCCCTTGGCCCGATCGGACAGCACTTTCGACGGACGAAGAAAACAAGTCGAGGAAGACTTGGCCCGATCGGGCACCTACCTGGCCCGATCGAGCACCTGCTCGGGCCAATGAGAAAAATCTGCAATTTCCTATTTCGACCCAGTTTTGCCTAAAACTTATCCCAGCCGACCTTAGACCTTTAAATACCCTTTCTCTTAGTTTTGTTTTGGACTATGCTTTATTTTCTTCAGACCTTTTTGAGCTATTTTCTCTGTAAACTTTGGGCAGACGAATCTCTGATTCTACGTTTTTGTGAAGATTTTTGAAACCCAGTTTTTCTCTTTCTATTCAATTATGCAATATTTTACATCTATTGATTTGTGTTCTTCAATTATGTTTAAGTAGATCTACAATTGGGTTTTAGAGTTTCATAAGGATTTCATGGAATTGTTAGATTAGGGTTGTTAGATTAGGGATTTATCATATAGTTCTTCATCTATGGTTGTTCTTAATGCTTGAATTTGATTGATCACCTAGATTCATGATCTTAGGTGAACTAACTCATCAAAAGTGTTGTTAAGTTGCTAGAAAGAACATAGATTAGCAAAACATCATTAGCCAACGAAAGTTGATATTAAGGTATTTTGTGAACATATCAAACCTGATCTTTAATGCATGTTTAGTAGCTTGAATTCAAACGACATTTTAGAATCTTAGGTTGTTAAACATAGTGATGAATTCGACGACAGTAGTTTGGTTATAAAATTGTGATTTGAGTTCTAGAACGGTACTTAATTGATTCCATGTCTAATCATCTGATTTACATCCCTGATTTCCTGTGATTTCCAGGTGCCCAATGCCTTTAATTATAAGTTTACATCGTTTAATACTAGCTAATTTACATTCTTGCATTCGAAAACAACAAAAAACTTTTTAAACTGTCTTAGCTCTACTTTAGGACTAATAGATTTGATGTATAACTTTGGTTCTTTGTGGATTCGACCCCATCTATACTATTGCATTTGTTGTGCACTTACAATTGTTTACTTGGGTTAAAACTAGAGCATATCACAAATCCAAAAATTGCAAACTTATAAAAAGATCCGAATGAAACGTATATACATAAAGTGGATACTTACTAAATATAAATTTGATATTCTAGACATTGTATCTAAGTTTCTAAGAAATAGAGATTAAAAACTTTAAATGTATCCAAATTTCATCATTGAATATCAAAATTTTATAATTGTAGATAACCTATATACAACTGACTACATTACAACTTCTACATAATCACTTATTAAATTTTATCTTTCTAATAGTAAAATATTGTTTTCAAAATTATTCTCTAATAATAAAAAGAGAATAAACAAATTCAAAATGAATAACACAAAAATCAATGATGATACAGATATATAATATTTATCTTTATTTTTTTGCAATTCCTTAACTAATTTGATACTTTATGTTGAATAAGTATCATATATCATATATTTTGTTCCGTTACATCATTTATATATTTTCGAATATATCATAAAATATCAATGATTAAATTAATTTGGTATTGAAATTACTGAATTTTAAATTTTGTAGGAGAAACTGGATGTGCTTTAAAAAAATGACGTATAGAAAGTATAAACTATAGTTGAATATATTTTTAAATAAATTACTAACCAAAGTTCATCATTGAATATCCAAAATTTTGTTTTGTATTATTTGGTTGACTAGATTTATATCTAACTACAGTATAGTTAAGTAGCTTTGTACTATATATATATATATGTGTGTGTGTGTGTGTGTGTGTGTGTGAGAGAGAGAGATATTTCAGTGTAAACTACCACTATTGTCACAGAAAAATGACTAGATCCACCTATTGTGCTGTCTTCATCATCCTTATTTTAGGTTTGTTTTATATTTCGCTAAATCTATCATGAAACAATGTAGTTTAAATAAAAGCTTATGTTTTGACCCAAAAAAAAGGAAAAAAACTAACAACTTATGTTTTCAAATATTTTTATAAGGGATGATGGTGAATGAGATTCAAGGACAAATTCCAGGACCAAAAAAATGTCGTGAGTTTTTATATGAAGTAGATTGTCATCTTGGCACTTGTACCACTCTGTGCCTACAAAAATTCAAGGGGATAGGCCAATGCATCAAAGGAGACGACAAAACTTTGATATGCCTCTGCAATTATGATTGCAAGTTTTGAATTATTATTTTTTAATGTCTTTTCCATCTATAAATGATAATGAAATGAAATAAAAATTCTAATAAATAAAAAGCTCATGTAATCCATTCTTATGTTACGAGAATATGAAATGCGGATTCGACATGATCTGAATGGATTCAAACTAATCCAAAAACTGAAATGTCAATCAGAAACCCTAAAAATGCTAAGGAGATGTTACAAGCAAAAATATGTTTAAAATCAATTCGATCCAACTACATATTTTCCCATCATTTCACAATTGTAGTTTGGTCAACTAATTTTTAAATATCATATATTCAAAACCTTAATATTAGTAGATGAATGAATTTTATCTAAACTAGTTATAAAGTTAGAATTTGTGAAATAAATTAATAGCCAAAATGTAAAAATTGCATAAACAATTGCATACCATTCATGCACAATTTTTTTTTAATTAATAACCAAAAGGGGATAAACAATCACCTCTGTAAAGAGAAATATATAATATAATTATCTTTATTTTCTGGTAACTCCTTAACTAATTTTAATTTCTGCTGACTAATTTTTGTGGTTATTCAATTTAAAAATTAAATTCTATCTTTATTAATTGAGAATAATTTCAAAAACGTGTTCTTATTATTTATTTTGGTAATGCATCAATTACTTTTAGTAATTCCATAAATATTTTTGTTTTAAAACTTATGTTGACTAATTAATTAAGAAATATATGATAAAAACTTATGTTGACTAAATTATTAATTTGTTCTTAGAAACATTTGAGGAAGTTTAAAATATAGATGGCTAAATACTTAATTTTTTATGGTATTATAAAAAAAAATTAACCACAAATTTGAAAACATATGTGTGTGTACATGTCTGTGTGATATTTCAGTATACAACACACTACCAATACTGTCATTGTTTTGTATTTTGAAAACTCCATTATCATACAAATGACTAAATCCACCATTTGTCCTCTTTTCATCATTCTTATTCTAGGTTTGTTTTATACTTACCACCATTCTCTAAACCTATATAAAACCATTTCATTTTTATGGATTTTGGTTTCTATCCATGAGAACTAATTAAATAATCACGGGGTACATTTACCTAATTAAATTGTCAAATGGGGTTATTGAGCCAATTGACTATTTTCTTTTTCCTTGATGTTATATTATCATTCATATTATGTTTTAGTTGGTTGTGACCTACATAGTTAAAAAAATCATTACTTTTAGTTCAGTCTACACATTTATTTATTTGATAAAAGTTATAGCATCGACGGAGTACAATATTCATAACAACTACACATAATAATAAGATAAATGAGTATTCAAGAAGATTTTAAAACTTTCATATTTGTTCGTGGTTTAAAATTTTCTTATTACGGGACGGGAGATTAAACAATAACAATATAATAAATTCGCAAAATTATTTTTGTTGAAAACAATTTTTTGTTGATCACTACATCGTTTCCATCTTGATTTATATATTGTTGGTCATTACATCATTTTCATATAAGTAAATTTTTATCTTTTCACCTATATTGTTGATCTTAATATCACTATCATAGAAAACTACTCGTCCTAGAAAATGAAGTATGGTCCTCTTCGATGCACTTGCGAACAAGTACTAAGCATGAAAAAAAAATATCATTATCGCTTGTCCGCGAGTGCATCAAAGAGGACCATACTTCATTTTGTTGGACAAGCATTAGGCATGAAAAAAAAAGTATCATTATAGTTTCTCAAAAAAAATAAGTATCATTATTTTTAGTTTAGCTCATACAACTATTTGTAATAAGCACCAGAGGAATCAAATACTTTGAAGTCAAGCATAATAAATGAGAAGACGAAAAATAGATTAAATATTTCCAATGTTTTTGTGATTTAAAAAAAAAGAATTATTACAAAAACCAAATATCAAATGGGTAGCAAAATGAGAGTTAAAAGGAAAAGACAAAGTAAACTATTTTTTTATTGAATTTTTTTGAAAAATGCCATTTTTGAAATGCCACTTTTCAAAAATGTCACATTTCTAAAATCTTTTCAAAAATACCACTAAAATTATATCATTTATGTTTGGATTAACTATTTAATGTTAGGGTTTAGTTTTTATGGTTTAGGATTTTAGGGTTTAGGGTTTAAAATATCATTAATACATGGTATTTTTGAAAATAGACAATTTTGTGGCATTTTGGAAAATTGACACACCAAAGATGGCTTTTTTGAAATTCTCCATTTTTTATTTAACGAAAACAAAATTCCTATAACTGAATATTTTTTACCTTTTCGTCTACCCTTTTCTAGAGAAAATTGTTAGTAAGCCAAAAACTATTGGCAAATTGTTTAAATTGCCAAACACTATTTGGTGCACTATTTGAAATTCAATATCCCCACCTTACCCATATTTGGTCTTATATGAAAGATCTTCTCCCAGACACAAATTTATTAAAATATATATTATTAGATTATGACCCGCATTAATATACGGTAAACAAACTAGAAATTATTGATATAAATATTTAATTTTAGTTAGTAACATGTTAAATTGTCAAAATATTTTGAAATATTATTTAAACACAGATCTTAAATCATTATAATTTATATTTTAATTATCCTATCATAATCCATATCATGCGGATCCAAAAATATGTATAAACGGAATTCAAATCATATTCTTAATAATAGCTAAAAAAATTATATTCTTACCCATTATGAATATTTATTAGTTATATGATAAAATAGTAAAAATAATTCAAGTATTGTATAGTTAAATCAGAAAAGAGTAAATTTCATGTTAATAAACTCATAAAACCTATAAAATATATTTATAAATAATGTTATCGAACATCACATAGGTACATGATTGATAATTATATACCATTGGTGTTATCATTTTCTTTCTCATAGAGATCTATACTGGCCAAACATTATTGATTCTCGAATCTTAGTACTAAATATAGTATTTTTATTTTTATTTATATAAATTTTTATTTATACAATTTTTTTTTAACATTAGAAAGTAGCAATGTCGTCATAGGTTGAAGATTTTCATGTTCTTTGTGATATTCTACAATTCTATTGATAAAATAAGTATGTTTGTAGTTTTTTTTTTAACATACTTATGCATATCTTAAATTTTTAAATTGAAATTTTCATATCCTTTCTAACTTTTTTATTTTTCAATTTATATATTCTCTTTTGATTTTTCATTTTTTTTTCTTAATTAAATTTTTCATTCTCTCTTATAATAAGATATTTTCCTTCTTAATTTTTGGTTAGTTACTTAATAATTATTTTGTTAGTTTTTCACTTTTAATTTTACTTTTCTTAAATAATTTTAAGTGTTAACATATGTCATCATCCGATTAATATTAGCCACATGTCGTGATCTGATGATTTACAATTTTATCTACGTATCACGCTCATGTCGAGCGCATCCTGTTTTATATAATAAGATCTCTCTTCTTCTCTTATCCTTATCTGAAACATAAGTTCTTAGTTTCTCTTCCTTTTTCCCCTTCCAACGCTTTAAGTTTCTCTTTCTTCTTTCTTCTTCTATGTAAAAGTTTCACATACCTTCATGATACAAAGATAAAAAAAGATGAGAATTAACGGACAATAACTGAGTTATCGTGTTAAATAAAAAATTAGCAGTAAATGTATATGTTTATATGGCACAAAAAAATAAATAACCAAAAAAATAGATGTAAATTTACATGTGTGTATGGTATAGAAAACAATTTAAAGTGTTAGACTTTAGGGTTTATTGTTTGGAGATTAGGGTTTAGTTTTGGGGGATTAGCATTTATTATTTGGGGATTAAAGTTTAGTTTTTGGGGATTAAAATTTATTGTTTGGGATTTAGGGTTTAGTCTTTGGGAGTTGGGGTTTATTGTTTGGGGGCTAGAGTTTAGTTTTTGAAAATTATGATTTATTGTTTGGGAGTTAGGGTTTAGTTTTGGAGATTAGGGTTTAGTGTGTAAGTTTTGCGTTATGAAGAAAAAACATGAAAATTAACAAACAATAAATAAATTATCATGTTAAATGTAAACTTTTAAAGTAACATATAACTTTTAGTTTTGGGGTTAGGGTTTATTGTTTGGGGTTAAGGTTTAGTTTTGGAGTTAGAGTTTAATGTTTGGAGGTTCGGTTTAGTGTTTAGGGTTTAGGTTTTGGGTTATGAAAGAAAAAACATGAAATTAACAGATAATAAATAAATTATCGGGTTAAACAAAAAATTAGATGTAAACTTTTACAGTAACATATAACTTTTTAAGAAAGCACCACATCCAGAAACTATGTTTATGTTCTAATGAAGAATAACAAGAAAGTTAATGGATGACAACTAATTTATCATTCAAACAAAAATTTAAAGGTAGACTTACAGATCTATATGAAATCATAAATATTAACACGTCACAATAACCTTTACCATGTTACCATGATGTATTTCCCAAGATCTGTTGGTGTTTAAGCTTCACCAGATGTTCACCGAATTTTCATCAGATTTCCGCCGGAGTTTCATCAAATATTGTTTTCAGTGAGTGGAATCTAAAGGTTTTTTGCACTGATTCTTTTTTTCTATTCAAATACAATATTGTGTCTTCATTATTGAATAAAAAGAAAGAAAATCAACTGAAAATTAAAGAGAAAAGATGAAAGAGAAAAGAGAGAAGAAGGAGAAACGGGAGAGAAGAAACACATATAAAGATTTTTTCTTTGTAGATAAGATCTTCGAATCTTATAAAAATAGAGTAAGAGGAGGATTATCTCGTAATTATACAACTTTTGTAGCTATAATGATTTTATTTTGAGAATTTTCATCTCATACACAAGAATTATAGCTTAATTAGTTGCATATACAAACACTTGTTTATTTTCAAATAACCCTATTCAGCCCCTAATGTCCTAATCTGCATTTCTTTGATTTTGTGTAAGAGAAAATCAAGGATATATTATTATACATATATTTACATATATATTATTACACATATACTTACATATATTACTCATTTGAATTTTTTTCTCTCTTTCCTCATTTTTTAGATAAAATCTAGCCATTTTTGTTCTTTATTTTTAGCTTTTTTAAAAAAAAACTTCCAACCTGTGTTATCCCTTCAACGTTGATTACGATCTCCACCCAAATTAATACTTCTCTGATTTCTTTATCTAGTGTCTTTGAAACTCTTCTCCATCTTAGATCTCAACGGCGATGCGCCGCCGCTATCAACTTTTTCCCAGAAACCATCCACCATCTCTGCAACATATCTCGAAACCCTTTTCAAGTCTTCTAGCAGGTACACCAACAACACTTCTAGTAGAAACATCCAAAGTTGACCGGATTCTTTCCGGAGTTTCGACGAATGAGAGATTCTCTCTCCTCTCTTGATGAAGAAGAAGAACAAGAATTGAAAAAAGGGATATTGATCAAGATAGAGAAAAGCTTGTGTTCCAGTTGATCCGAGCATACTGTGTCGACTCGGTGATTTGACTTAGTTAGAAGAGTTTGAGTGAACGAGTTTGTTGGTGATGATTTAGTGCTCTGACGAACGAATACGTTTTTGACAAAGATGTTGTACTCAAGCATTAAACATGTAACATACAATATTGCCGATAACTAATTTTTTATCGGTTATTGCACATGTTAGATGTATATCATTGAATTTGGCATACTAATTAAGACATACATAAGTTCAATCATAAAACATCTAACAATACAAATTACTGACAAATAAATTGTTATCCACTATTATATATGTTAGCGGTCTAATAATGAATTTAGAAGACTAATTCAAAATCTAAAGATACTTTGTACTTATAATTTCGGTAGTTTCTCAAAATTTATGGTGTTGTCACTAATTATACAGAATCAGTGTTAGCAAACCAACTATTTTCGCTAAGTAATAAATAGTGTAAATATATGTTTAATTCCTTAACATCTAACAATAAATATTACCGATAAATATGCTGGTATTCGCTATCATAAATGTTAGCATTCTAACAATGAATTAAAAATAAACTCTTTTTACTAAGTAATGCATATAATATGAATTTGTTTAGTCATTAAACATCTAACAATATATTATCGATAGATAAATTGTTATTTGCTATTGTATATGTTAGAAAAATAACAATGAATTTAGACGATTAATTCTGAATTCAAAAATATAACATAAATACATATCATTTGACTCTATATACATCTTCACCTCCGCTGACTCCAAGAATTGAGTCGACTCGGGACTGTGTGTTGTTATATGTATGAATTTAAACAAATACACTTTCATGTTTATGCTGAATTTTTGCCGAATCGTCATCGGAAAGATGATGAGAAACAAAAGTCGACACCATCACCTTCATTAGAACCGTATTATTCATTGGATCTCTACCGGATTTTCGTCGGATCTTTGTCGGATCCTGTAGAATTTTTTCTTTCCGATGAAGAAAAAAAAGATACAGAAATGAGAGCAAAGAAAACAGAAACACATAGAGAGAGAAAGAGAGAGAGAAGAATGCTATAATGAGTTGTAGAGAGAAAAGAAGTAAGCCAAAGAAGAGAGAGAAAAGAAGAAAGAGAAAATATAAGATCTGGTAGAGATCTTGTTGAGATTTTGTAATCTTTTGAACGAGGGACAAACCGTAAACAACCAACACCATTTGCTACATGAGAAATAGTTTTAGAAAAATTTTGGTTAGTTACCTAATTTCTATATATATTTTTATTTACTGCCTCGTTAAGTTTGAGAATTTGCATTTCATATACAAAGATTATAACTTAATTAGTTGCATATACAAACACTGTTTTGAACACTGTTTATTTTCAAATTCTATAATTTGTGTATATGAGATGCAAATTTTCTTTTTATTATATACATTTTGCTTCATATCGAAGGAATAAATTACTTACTCCAAATTATTTGAGTATTTTCTGACCAAAATAAAAAACAAACTCTTGGAAATTATAAAAAAAAAAAAAAATTTGGGGTCAAATTTAGAAACCTTCGATTAGAATTCACTCTATAGTCAAATTCAATTTTGTAATCATCGAAGATTTTATTAACGTAGGAGAGTCAAAAGATTCAACCTTTTACTTATTATTGTTTTTGCTGGATTTGATTCAAACAAAATCCTTAATGTTTCTCATTGTTCTAGGTGTGCCTGGTGAAGATAGCCATCAATTCAGGCACCAGCTTCTCATGATTCAGCCAAAATAGACGATATTGAAGGGAGTTCGCTTACGGTAAATGTTGTTCGGTTCGGTCATCAGCCTATTCATGTGCCATAAATCGAAGTATCCTCTGTTTTAGTAATCCCCAATACCTTACTCTGTTCTCAAGTCAACATTTGGCGTTGCATTAGAGTCATCTATTTCCAAAATCAAGATTACAATTTGTTATTTTCCCAGTTAGATTGGATATTTGAAATTGGGGAAAACAAAAGTCTAAAACTGGCTTTCAGACACTCTTCCTCTGCTTCCTATTGTCAGCATCAAAAGATCCACAGATGAATCAAACATTAACGGAAAAAAGAAAAAGAAAATACTTAACGTTGCTCATTGAGTGAAACACGACCTCTAATGAAGATAGCCATCAACTCAGGCACAAGCTCCTTGTCCTCGTGCTTCCTCACATACTTGTTTAAGAAGGCTTCATCATTACATGCCAAGACATGCCACATTGGAGGGAGTTTACTTCTGATCAATCCTTTAGACATTAGAGTTTTGATTACGTTACACCTTGGGACAGTCCTCTTCTCCAGGCTGTATGTAAGTGATGCAGGGTTTGAAACCACGGCCTTTAGTGGCCATTTCATATTCTTCACAAGAAACTCAGTCTTCTTCTTCATCTTCTCTGCAGACAGAACAAGACACTGAGGATGGCGCTTGAAAATCATTGTGCACTCATCTCTGTTGAATCCTAAGCCTAGAAATGTTTCAATGGAGTTCTCTATTTTCTGCTCTGAAGCACAAAAGCATCGCGGAAACTTCTTGAACATTGAGAGGATCTCGTCTTCGAGTAGTCCACACTTCTTCAGGGTTTCAAATGTCTGACGTATCTTCTTCTCCGAGTGTATCAGAGAGAGTGGGGACTTCTTGAACATTTCCCATACATCTCCCACAGCCAAGCCAAACTCTTTATAGACATTGACTTTTTCTTCTATCGTTTTGTCGCTCAATGTTTGAACAACACGCAGAGCTTCGGCAAACTTTGTGGTTGTCGGATCAAAACCCATCTCAACCACCTTCTGGAGAGATTCTTCAAATTTGTCTTTTCCACAGCAGACACTGTGATGATTGGAGATGAGCAAGGAGAATAACAGCTTCTGAGGCACCCCCAATCCTCTCAAAACCGATATATTTCTAATTATATTCTCTTGCCTACTACCTTGTGGCAAAGAATAACAAAACTTTTCGAACTCAGAACTCTTATCCGCTTCTATAATCTCTTTGGCGAAATCATAGTAGACGCTGATAGTTTTATCCTCTTTCATTCCCAAGATTTTCGGAACTGTTGAAAGAATCTCAGTGAGCTCAGAGCTTGAAGCTCCTCTGGACTGCAGAAACTGAAGCTTGGGAGCAAGTGATTTCTCAGCATCTGCTATGAGAAATTTTGGATAAGTCCTAACGATACTAAGAATCTGAGAATCTGTGAAACCATGACTTCTAAGAAGACTCAGAACAGAATCAGGATTTCCATTGTCCTCGAAACTGACTTTCTTTGAGATTGATTCTGCGAGTTTTGTAGTTAAACCCAATGAATCAACGAGGTAAGAGACTGTGAAAGCCTTACCATTTCGACCATCTTTAGGGCTCACATCAGCAACAACACTAGCAGAAGAGAAGGAACTGGGAAAAGCAGAGACATTTTGCACTGAAAATCTCAAATTAAGCCATTTGTGTAGCTCAAGAGGCCTTCTTCTTCCATGGAGTATCAGAGAATACATGACAACGGCAATGCGATATACCGAAAGGAGCAGAAGACAAGGAAGAAGAGAAAACGAAATTAGGGTTTATGAGTGTTGTGATTCGATCCCTAATTTCAATTGTGATTCCTCGATTAAAAAAAAAAAACTAAATATACAGACTTTCGTAACAGCTTTGGTTCGAACCACTTACCTAGAGACATTTTTGTGGGCACTCATTCACTTCAATAACAGCTTTGGTTCTCATCAAGAAGAAGAAGATAATCTGTGATAATCTAAATCCGGATCAGTAATTGGAATTGGTTTGATCACGAAGGTATGACAATATAATAAAAAACTCATGATTCAAAGCGAAACTCTGTCTTAATCATATTATTATAATTCATGACAACAAATCGAATTCTGCATAAAGAGATGATGATGTTCCACAATCAGAGCCAAAAGGAAGGGTCATAAGATTAACGGTACATTACCTTCTCGCAAGATGACCATCAAAAAGTCGATAATGATGATGATCAACAAAAGGACCTTATTTGATTTATGAATTATGAGTCTCTCTTTGAAAAAGAAGCTGAAAACACTTGAATACACAACTCCTTTGGACTAATTGAGAAGCTATGGATTATACTTCCTTATTTGATCTAATTGCATGTCTAGGATTGAACTAAGTGCAGGCATATTGCTTCAGAGGTCTAATGGTAAAAGCTACAGAAACAGAAGCTTGAATAAAAGAGAAGATGATGATTTGAAATCATAACATTGAAGCTTGAAAGCCCTCTTGAATAGTGAGAGCGCTCATTGTCTTTCATATACATTGAAAAAGTCCTCTGAATTTAGCATCATGGTTTTGCCAAAGCTTTACAAAGTCCTCTCCTTCGATTTGGCCGCCGGAAAACCCTCCTCAGAAGCTTCTTCAAAATAAAGCCTCGACAGTACCACTCTTTCTGATGATAGTAACAGTTATAGGTTTCAGATCTTCCCTAACCCTAGCTATGCATTTCTTGAAGCAAAAGAGTAAATCTCTAATACCTCCTTCTCTACTCTTAAATGACCATCGGATTGCATATAGAAGGAAGGATACAGGTCAAACTGAGATTACAAAAGATTCACCATGAGTCTTAAAACTAATAGAAAACAAAAATCCTTAATGTTTCTCATTGTTATAATCTCTGGTGAAGATAGCCATCAATTCAGGCACCAGCTGCTTGTCATCATGCTTCATCACATACCTGTTTAAGAACATCTGATCACTACACGACAAAACAGACGACATAGGAGGGAGTTCCCTTCCTTCGAGCAATCCTTTCGAAGTGAGAGCTTTGATTACGTTAAACCTTGGGACAATCCTCTTCTCCAGGCTGTATCCAAATACCTGCGGGTGCGAAACCATGGCCTTTAGTGGCCAATTCATCTTCTTCACCAGACACTCAGTCTTCTTCTTCACTGTCTCTACAGAAAATCCAATGCACTCAGGATAGCGCTTGATCATCATTGTGAACTCATCTCTGCTGAATCCTAGGCCTATGAATGTTTCAATGGAGTTGGCTATGTTCTGCTCTGAAATGCGTAAGAACTGCGGACTCTTCTTCAACACTGACAGGACCTCGTTCTCGAGCAGACCACACCTCTTCAAGGTTTCAAAAGTCTGAGTTACCTTCTTCTCCGAGAATTCAGAGAGAAAGGCCATTTCTTGAAAATTTCCCATACATCGCCCACACCGAAGCCTAACCTTTTATAGACATCAACTTTTTCTTCTATTGTTTTGTCGCTCATTTGGTAAACAACGTGTAGAGCTTGGACAAACTTTGAGGTTGTCGGATCAAAGCCCTTGTCAACCACCTTCTTGAGGGATTCTTCAAATCTTTCTTTTCCACAGACAGGTTGGTAATTGGAGATGAGCAAGTGGAACAACGATCGCCGAGGAACGCCTAATTCTCTCAAAACCGATACATTTGTTCTCCAGAATACCCTCTGGCAAAGACGAATGAGTTAACTTTTCGAACTTGGAACTCTTATCCGCTTCTATAATGTCTCTCACGAAATCATAGTATACGCCGACGGATTTGTGCCCTCTCTTTCCTAAGATTTTAGGAACAGTGGAAACAATCTCAGTGAGCTCAGAGCTTGAAGCTCCTCTGGACAGCAGAAACTGAAGCTTGGGACCAAGTGATTTCTCAGCATCTGCTATAAGCAATAATGGATAATCCGTAATGATGGTGGAGATCTGAGAATCTGTAAACCCATGACTTCTAAGAAGACTCAGAACGGAATCAGGATTTCCCTTGTCCTCAAAACTGACTTTCTTCGAGATTGATTCTGCGAGTTTCGTAGTTAAACCCAGTGACTTCACGAGGTAAGAGACAGCAAAAGTCTTTCCTTTTCGAACATCTCTAGGGCTCACATCTGCAGCAGCACTAGCAGAGGAGAAGGAATTGAAAAAAGCAGAGAATACATTTTGCAAAGGGTTCACTGAAACTCTCAAGTTACGCCATTTCTGCAATTGGACCAACGATTTTCCATGGAGTTTCAGATAATACATGACAAAGCCTATGCGATTACCGTAAGGAGCAGAAGAGAAGTAAAGACGATACCCGAAAATTCCACAGTGTAGAAGCGATTGCTATTTCATTTCGAGAAAGAAAAAAAAACGAATCGCCCAAACTTACGAAAGAGCCGAGAAGAACAAAAGAGTTCGACAATTCAAGGATTCGCATCTCCGTTTACGACTTCACTCCGATCCAAAATTTGGGGAGGACAAAAAAAACGATATTTAGGGTTTAGTTCTGGACCGGTCTCGAAAACTGATATAATTGGCTTACTGGTTTACTATTGGTTTTTTTAATTGGTAAACAATATTGGGTCATAAATGACTATTGGTTTAGTTTTTTTTTTTTTTAACAGTGATAATTCGATTAATATTAAACATACGAAACCATACAAATACAAGAATCAAAGACTTACATCAAAAGAAAATACCTGAATCAAAGTTACTTACCTATACCAAGAGAAGATACACTCAACACCAATTACAGGGATAAATCGAAATCTCCTATGGCGAATAAGATATACCTCACTAATCAATGACTGAGGTTTTACACTTTGGCAAGAACGGTACCACTAGACAACACGAGCGCTTCCAAAGACGATGGAGAGAGACAACTGGTTACAATGCCTCGATAAAAGCCAAAAATGAAAGATTAGACCCCGAAAAGATCCGCATTGTAGAGACAAGGAGCGAGACACATTCTAAACCGGCTAAACCCACTTCCGAAAATGAATGCAGCACCAGAATCGAATCCGGATAGACCTCCAGAAGCCATTAGCGAGAGAGAACCCTGAAAGATAAGATAAAGTAACCACAACCAGAATCAGACCAATTGATGTCCCAATACAGGCATAAACTAGAAGGGAAACGGTCGGAGACCCGAAGAAAGTAAAACAAAATCCTTGACTCGCTCCACACAAACCAGAACAGGCAGGAAGCCGAGAAGAGCCGCCGCTGCTAGAAAAGAACATGGAGCGGGAGAGGTCACCACAAACCTACCGACAAAAGATCTATTTAGACACCACAACGGATAAAAGGCAGTAACCAAAGATCCAACCCCAAGCCAAGACACAGCTACAGAGCACAACAAAACCGTAGAAGAAGCAACCGTAGCCTTCACCAAAGCCCCACCAAAGAACAGAGAAACCGAGACTCACAATCCCTTAACCAGCAGCCGTCCTTAAGCTAGCCAAATCAGAGAGGAGAGAGAACCAGGGATCACGACACCAGAGTGAAAACCATGGCGAAACAATGCCGACTAACCACCACATAACCGGCGAGCCAAGAACGCACATGAGAGATGACAAAAAGAAGATCTGGGAACTCGCAGAACCAAACTCATCTCAGGGACGATATTCAGAGAACTGTGATGAAGCACACAAACCAATACTCTAAACAAACGACAAAGACCCATAACCCACCAAGTTAACGCCGTCCTCAAGCATTTCGTTGAAGGAGCTACCGGAGACAGACGCCGAGAATGCAAGAGCATGGCCACAAGACAGCGGCACCGGCGAAGGCTAGGTCGATGAACAGCGAGGAAGAAACCAGATCCAAAGCAAATTACCATCGATCTCCAGATTTATTAGCCGTAGAATGAAAAGAAACGAAAAGAGGGTCCCTTTTCTGGCAGCGGTGAAAAACCCCACTCGTCGAAAAGGAGATTAGAATTTTGAGAAAGTGGCAGCGCTAGGTTTCAAAAGGAGAAGTTTTTATCGCCTCTCAAAGACTATTGATTTAGTTTAATTTGCAAATTACAACGGTCTTAAAAAGTTTCAATTTTGAAAGAGAGAAACAATTATTGAAGCTGAGGCCTTAGTACACAGGGGAAAACCAATACAAGTGTAATTTGCAAACAAATTTTCATCTTTCTTATAAACCGGTTCTTCCAAAGTGAGAGTAAACTAACTATTATACAACTTTTGTTTCCCCCAACAGCTTATAGCATCTGTAATGGTTAGGAGAACAATCAATAAATTTCATTTCATTAAATGGTTACACTTTATATAAAATTGAAACCAAATCGAGAAGATGATGGGATCGATTTTGATCGCCATAGTTTTACATGTTGTCTGGATACAGGTCGAACTAAGATAACAAAAGTCTAAATGGGTTTCAGACACTCAAAAAAAATCTCGTCTTCAGCTTTCCACGGTCGGGCATCTAAAACTAACAGAATAAACCAAATTGTTAACGTTTGCTAATTGTGCTATGAAACACGATTTCCGATGAAGATAGCCATCAATTCAAGAACCAGCTGCTTGTCTCATGCTTCTTCACATAAAATTTTAAAAACACTTTATCGGGACTCGTCAAAATAGACGACGTTAGAGGGACTTCACTTCCGAGCAATCCTTTTGACATGAGAGTTTTGATTACGTTATACCTTGGGACAGTCCTCTTCTCCAGGCTGTATCCAATTACTGTAGGGTTTGAAACCACAGCATTTAGTGGCCAGTTCATCTTCTTCACTAGAAACTCAGTCTTCTTTTTCGACGTCTCAGCAGATAAGTAAATCAACTGAGGAAAAAGTGTTTCACCATCATCACAAACTCATCTCTGCTGAACCCCAGACTTAGAAATCCTTCAATGGAGTTTGCTATCTTCATCTTCGAGTATATCAGAAAAGGTAGGCCACTTCTTGAAATTTGCCCATACGTCATCCACACCGTAGCCTAACCTTTTGTAGACATTAATTTTTTCTTCTATTGTTTTATCACTCAATGTGCAGAGCTTTGACAAACTTTGGGGTGGTTGGATCAAAACCCATGTCAACAACCTTCCTGAGGGATTCTTCAAATATTTCTTTCCCACAGACAAGGTTCCGAGCAAATGTAAGCAAGGAGAATAACCTCTTTTGAGGCACACCTAATTCTCTCAGAACCGATATATTTCTCATTTTATTCTCCTGCTTACTACCCAGTGGCAAAGAATGATATAACTTTTCGAACTTAAAACTCTTATCAGCTACTATAATCTCTTTGACGAAATCATAGTATACGCTTATAGCTTTGTCCTTTTAATTCCAAAGATTTTAGGAACTTTTGAAAGAATCTCAGTGAGCTCAGAGCTTGAAACGCCTCTAGACTGCAAAAATTGAAGCTTGTGACCAATGGATTTCTCAGCATCTAATATAAGCAATAGTGGATAATCCGTAATGATGCTTGAGATATGAGAAACTATAACTTCTAAGAATATTCAAAACAGAATCCGGATTTTCCTGTTTTGAAACTGACTTTTCTTGAAATCGATTCAGCAACTTTTGTAGTTAAACCCAGATAATCAACGAGGTACGAGACTGTAAATTTGTTCCCTTTACGGCAATCTCTAAGGATAACATCAGTAGCACTAGCAGAGAAGAAGGAATTGAAATAAACAGATCCATTTTGTACAAAAACTCTCAAATTACGATATTTCTGCAACTCAATACACCTATTTCCGTGGAGTATCAGAGAATACATGACTAAGGCAATGAAAGGAGCATAAGAGAAATTTTAAAGGTTATCGCAAACAAGTTGAAAGGGATTTTACCAATGTTTGTTGCGGCAAACCAATAGGCATTTGTGAAAGACAGGTTGCTGATAAAAAACTTGTTGCTTACTACGGAACTTGTGAAAGATTGTCATAAGAATTCGGTAACAGCGAAATGTGTTATAAAAATTGACATTTTAAAAGCCTTTGATTCCGTTCAATGGTCTTTCTCCTAAACGTCCTAACGACTATGAACTTTTCAGCAGGCTTTATACATTGGATCTCAGTTTGTATAACATCTGCCTCATTTTCGGTGCAAGTAAATGGGGAGCTAGCGGGATATTTTCAGAGTGCAAGAGGACTGCGGCAGGGTTGCTCCTTATCTCCGTATTTATTTGTCATAAGCATGGATGTGTTGTCAAAACTACTAGACAAAGCCATGACCGGAAAGCATTTTGGATATCATCCTAGATGTACAACCACAGGTCTAACACATCTAAGTTTTGCAGACGACATCATGGTTCTCACGGACGATACGGTGCGGTCAGTGGATGGCATCATAAAAAATTTTAATGAATTCGCAAAATCTTGGACTTGAAGATAAGTATGGAAAAATCTACGATGTTTCTTGCGGGAGTTTCAGAAGGGGTTCGTCAAGAAATTTTGGATCAGTTTCCTTTCGAGGTAGGGGCACTTCATGTGAGATATTTAGGGCTTCCTTTGGTCACTAAATGTATGAAGGTAGTAGATTATCTTCCGCTAGTAGAACAAGTCAGAAATCGTATTGGTACATGGACGTCGCGGTTCCTTTCTTATGCGGGTAGATTGTGTCTAATTGGTTCGGTGTTATGGAGCATCACAAACTTCTGGATGGCTGCATTCAGGCTTCCTTGTGAGTGAATACGGGAGATTGATAAGATTTGCTCCGCTTTTCTTTGGTCGGGGACGGAGTTAAATCCAAGAAAAGCTAAAATTGCTTGGGAAAATGTATGCAAGCCGAAGATAGAAGGCGGATTGGGGTTACGTTCACTCAAGGAAGCTAATGAGGTTTGTTGCTTGAAATTGATATGGAGAATTGCCTCGAATCAGCCGTCATTATGGGTCAGATGGATCAACCTGAATCTGCTTAATTTTTTTTTTTCTGGTCAATAAAGGAGAGTACAAGTAAGGGATCATGGATGTGGCATAAACTTCTCAAATATAGACTAATTGCTAAGGAGTTCTGTAGTGTGGAGGTAAAGAATGGGGAAACCACCTCCTTTTGGTATGATAGGTGGTCGGACATGGGCTACTTGATAGATATTGTGGGCCGAGAGGACCTATAGACATGGGGATCAAACTAAGTGCTACGGTGGAGGAAGCATGGCGCACACGCGAAGACGACGACATAGAATTTCGATAATAAATGATATTGAAGATGCTCTCGAATCCAAGGGTCAACATAGAGTGTTGGGATCAGGGGATGTGGTTAAGTGGCGAGGTAAGGGCGAGCAGTTCAAACCATCTTTCACAACAAGGGACACATGAAATCATATCCGATCAATCAAAAGTAAAGTCAATTGGCACAAGGGGGTTTGGTTCACTCATGCGACACCGAAATACTTCTTTTGCACATGGCTAGCGATGCATAATCGCTTATCGACGGGGGATCGTATGAGTGTTTGGAGTGCAGGAGCTAGTTCGAATTGTGTTCTGTGCTCGGACCTCATGGAGACGAGAGATCATTTGTTCTTCTCTTGCAGGTTCTCTTCAGAAATTTGGTCCAAGCTAGCTAGGAATCTTCTCAACAATCAATACTCCACGGATTGGCAGGTGATTGTCAATTACATAAATGAAAAGAAGCTATCTCGTATCCAGAGTTTTCTGGCCCATTATGTCTTCCAAACATCGATCCATACCATTTGGAGAGAGCGAAATGCGCGACGGCATGGCGAAGCGCCATCAACTCCCAGCCGAATCATCAAATTCATCGACAAGCAAGTGAGGAACCAACTCGTCTCGATCCGAAGGTGTACAAGTTTGGTTCGCTACCCCAAATCGATATCATATAAAACTATTGATTGCTTAAACAAAACATTTCCAACTGAAGATAACCAAAACTATTAGATCAACGAATAACCACGCAATTTTTTTGGGTCTTACGAGTTTCGGAGTTTGTAGAGTTTTGTTTTTGGTAAACACTATAATTTCATTCCAATTTGTTTCAGAAAGAGAATAAAAGCTCACATCAAACCGAAGAAGAACAAAAAGACGCAATGGATACACCTACCCAAAAACAAAAACTCGATCACTCGAGAAAAACAAAACAATATATTGGTAAATCTGATTGATACATTCACCAAAATTCCAATTCTGTTTTAAACGAGAACCCAAAAAAAAACCATAAATACATTAAAAAAATCTCTATAACAAAAAAATTTAACTAATCACAATCATTATACAATAAACAAATCAGTTTTAGCCAATAATTACTAACAAAAATCAAGTTCTTTTATATTGGTTTCTTCTAACAGTTCCTTGAGATATAGTAACTCTATAAAAGCAGATAAATTGGGCCAACACTTTTCATTGTGGCTAAAGTATTTATAATTAACACATTTTTGTTATTGCATATACCCCCAACAAAAACAACAAGATGGCTTGCATTGTTTCTGGGTTTAAGGTTTTGTGTTTGTCTCTCTTATTCGTAGCCGTCGCAAGTCGTCCAACCGCCGGACCGAAGGTTTTCAACGTCCAACGTTATGGTGCTAAACGTGACGGCAAAACTGATAATGCCATTGTATGTACATTGCAGTTTTCCTCTTTTATTCTTTTCAAATATGTAGTTTTCTTTATGTTGTTGATTATATTTAGTTTCCATATAATTAAACTCAATTCAATAGGAAGATAAAATCTCAGGAGCAAGCCAAAATATTTTAACAAAAAAATTTGATAGGCTATATTAAATTAACCTTCAATTTTTTGAAGAAAATTAAACCTTTAGGAAAAAAATCTGAACGTTTAAACAAAATTAGAGTTTGTTAGGAATGTTAGAATCTTTTTAAAATATAGAATCTGTTAATAGAATTTTAAGATAAAGCCTAAACATTTAAATATTGATCACAATTCGTTTATTGTTATTTGATTTTGAGATGTAAACTTTGACATCCACCTTTAAAAGGTTATTATGGAAATAGTATTTTATACATTAACATATCTTGTTCTTTAACATGTATGATACTAGGCGTTCACAAATGTGTGGAAAAGTGCATGCTCAAAAAGTGGAAATAGTAAAATCTATATACCAAAAGGAACATTCTATCTCGGTGGTGTAGAGTTCGTGGGTCCATGTAAAAGTAAAATCGAATTCGTCATCGATGGAACTTTATTGGCTCCTTCAAACCCTAACGACATTAAACAAGACACGTGGATCAATTTCAGATACATCAACAACCTCTCTGTCTCCGGCAAAGGAACACTCGACGGCCAAGGAAAACAGTCTTGGCCACTCAATGACTGCCATAAGAATACTAACTGTCCTAAACTCGCTATGGTACCACTTCTTAAATCTTTGATATACGATTTTGTTTCAGATTTAGCATTGAGTATATCCGAATTTCGCCAAACCGCCAATTAATTCTCTTTTGATATAAAAATTCTCAAACGTTTAAACTTTATATTGCAAAACGTGACATGATCTTGTTCAATCATTTCATTTGTTCTTGTATCTTTAATTTTGAGTTTTAAAGATACAAGAGCAAATGTTTTTGACTGTCTAGTTATTGAAGAGGAATGTCATAATTAAAGTAAATTTGAATCCTCTAGTTCATCTAGAGTCTTTGATTCGCTTTATTTTTTTTTATAGACCATGGGGTTTGCATTTGTTAATGACTCAAGTATCGAAGGGATAACATCACTCAACAGCAAAATGGGTCATTTCAATTTTTTCTCGGTCCATCACTTTAACATCACCGGAGTCACTATAACAGCTCCTGACGATAGCCCTAACACAGATGGGATCAAAATGGGTTTCTCAAGCAACATGCACATTTCGAACACTCACATAGGCACCGGAGACGATTGTATCGCCATTCTCTCTGGAACAAGTAACCTAGATATCTCTAACGTCACTTGCGGTCCCGGACATGGGATTAGTGTCGGAAGCTTGGGGAAGAACAAAGATGAAAAAGACGTGAAGGGATTAACGGTAAGGGACACGATTTTTAACGGGACGAGTGATGGTATTAGGATCAAGACATGGGAATCGTCAGCTTCAAAGATCCTCGTTTCAAACTTTGTTTATGAGAATATCAAGATGATCGATGTTGGAAAGCCGATCAATATCGATCAAAAGTATTGCCCTCATCCGCCATGCGAGAAGAAGGTAACTTGATACACAAGAAAACAAGCTTCTTTTCTTTTCTTGTCTCATAAGAAAACCTAATAAGGGCTTTTCTTGAACTTTGCAGGGAGAGTCTCATGTTCAGATCCAAGACTTGAAATTAAAGAACATATACGGAACGTCGAAGAACAAGGTGGCAGTGAATCTGCAATGTAGCAAAAGCTTTCCTTGCAAGAATGTTCAGCTAATTGACATTAACTTAAAACACAACGGAAGACGTGAGGACGGTCCTGCCACTGCAGTGTGCCAGAATGTTGACGGTTCTGCACGTGGCAAGATGGTTCCTCATCATTGTCTGGATTGATTCGACCGGAACAACGACCGTGTCTTGTATTGGCAAGATGTGTGCGTGATTTAAAAAAAAAATATGCGACTAAAAGTTTAATTGATCAGATTTGAGTAGTCAATTTTAATAATTTAACATATTGGAGTTTCTTTACTAAACATGTCTCAATAGTGAATGATTGTGTTCATAAAATATTCGTTCAATGATTTTAACTTTTAATGATATTAGGTTAGTATTCGCGCTACGCTGCGGTTTATTTCTTTTTGTATTTTTTACTTGTCAGGAAGAAGAACACTTTTCTTGCTCTGTTTTTTTTTTGTTTTCGCCGAAAAGGAGGGGAAATGAAGGAGACGTGGCCAAAAAAGAGAGGATAATATTACGTTTTTGTTTTTAATTAAAGGATTGTTGAAAATTTATTAGATTATTTAATTGAAAGTTAAAAAATTCATATATATATAATTAGGTAGTTCTCTCTCCATCTAAGGTATCCACATCATCAAAAAAAAAATAAGAACATTAAAAATAAACTTAATGACTCAATTAATTCACACACTTTCATATTAGATTATTATTTTTCATTGAATGAAACAATAATTCACAAAAAAAAACATAAAATAAAAAAAAAAAATTACAACACAAGAAAATATATTAAAAAAATGTAAATATAGATTAGATGAATATCAAATTAATAGTTGTATCTTCACATAGAGTTAATGTGTAAATATCTAAAAAACATAAAGTGTAAAAAATAAAATTACAATACAAGATAATATAAAAGAAAAAATGTGAATATAGATTAAATGAATATCAAGTCCACATCATCAAAAAGAAAATAAGAGCATTAAAAATAAACTTAATGACTCAATTAATTCACAATTTCATATTATATTATTATCTTTGATTGAATAAAACTAATAATTCACAAAAACATAAAAAAAAAAAAAACAATTTACAACACAATAAAATATATAAAAAATGTGAATATAGATTAGATGAATATCAAATTAGATAGTTGTATCTTCACATAGAGTTAATGTGTAAATATTTTAAAAAACATAAAATATATAAAAAAAGATTACAACACAAGATAATAAAAAATAAAAAATGTTAATATAGATTAGATGAATATCAAATTAGATAGTTGTATCTTCACATATAGCTAATGTGTAAATATTTGTAGATGATTATAAATAGGAAAAAAAATTTACACGATAAAAAAATATTAAATAGAACGATAATTATTTTCCAACGGTTAGAAATTATTTTAGATAAAAAAAATACAAGTTTAGGTGTAAAAGTGAATGCAAAATTTTAAAAACTTTTACTCAAAATAAGAATATTCATTTTTCAAGAGAAAATACGTTTTAATTATTTTTAGAATGTAGATGACTTTTAAATAACATGTATTATTTGAAAAGATAGTGGTAAATTTACATATTCGCGTAAATTGTTAAATGTAATATTATATAAGGTTTGTAATATTATATAAGGTTTTTTGGATATAAGAAGGAATTCACTTTTTGAAGAAGAATACATCTTTAGAATTTGAGACTATTTTTTATGAGTGTTAAAGAATAAATATACGTTAGCGATTAAAAATAAAATAATTTTAGCACATTACGTTAGATTTAGCACATTCGAATTTGATGTGGGGTTATGTTCGCAGAAGCATGGTCAACATCAAAGCCTCTAGAGAAATTTTCTCATGGGACTTCAATATGGAAAGAACTCTCTCTAGGATAAAGGGTCGTGGGATGGTCGCCAAGTCTGATTCCTCTTTCCGCTAGGTTCTCAACTGGCTTTTATCACCAAGTGACACCTAGCGATTCGTTACTTTTCAAAAGAAAAAATTTATCGTTGACAATATTTATATTGTATATCGCTTGGTAAAATAAGTTTGCATATATATAAATGTTTATATAGATTAATCTTTTAAAAAAATAAATGATTATATTTATATTTAACGATTCATATTGTTAGAAGTTTTGAAATTAAAATCACGCGTTGCGCGCGAGAATATAAATCTTGTATCCTATATATATTAATAGAGGAGACATTAGAGAGAGAAATCCAATGTGTCACTCAATGAGCAATTTAAGGGATACATCATTTAATTTTAACGAATCAGAACATATCAATTAAAAATATATTCCGTGGTAGAAATCTCTACATATTCTCATTAATTTTATAACATAAGCTCATTAATACATGTTTTACAAATTTAAACCCAATTAAATATAATATTTTAGACTTGTCATATCTATTTTTAATTTTTTATGATATATTAAAAAGTTTTTTATTATTATGAAGATCAATTTAGACGGAAAAAATGAAGATCAATTTTACAATTAAAAGATATTGAAATAAATAACTTTGCATATTTTAATCAATTTTACATATAAAAATATTAAAACTAATGTCATTTACATATGCTTGATCAAAAGTATTTAACTTTATTATATTTATGCACAATATATATATATATATATATATCATTTTATACGTTTATAGATATTAGAAATCATATGTTTTGTTATACACGTTTAAATATTCGTCAACCTATTTAATCATTTAATCTCGCCCTTGGCGTGAGTCAAATCTAGTATTAAAATAATGAAGGGGTAAAGTAGAAAAAGAATAAGTTTTCAAATAAGAGTGGGTAGTTAGATAGGGGCAGTTAGTTTATGGGACAACGAAGTAAGTAGCCATAGATATTAGTATTATTAGAAAAGTAACA
This sequence comes from Pseudoturritis turrita, assembly GCA_900406555.1. Lineage (NCBI taxonomy): Eukaryota > Viridiplantae > Streptophyta > Magnoliopsida > Brassicales > Brassicaceae > Pseudoturritis > Pseudoturritis turrita. The sequence continues at coordinate 298,142 of OVBL01000790.1, read as the reverse complement.
ATGATAAAATAATAATTAAGTATCTAACATTTACGTTTCGCTGAAATACCGATAATAGCCCTACACTATATAATGAGACTGCATATACAACATTAAACGCGAAATATTTGGCCTATAAAAATTTCGCACAATCGGCGGCTCGCGAATGAGATCTGGCCGTCCGTTATATCTTGATAAATATCTTGTTGCAGAGTAATTATGGGTTTCTTGGATACTGTAAATCTTCTTGTCGAAGATAACTCCCTATATGTAGGAGAAAACTAGTTGTTAAAGGATAAACTTCTCTCTTTATCGAAACCATCTGTAAGAACTTTAATATTTCTGCAAAAGTTGGTAGAGATAAAGAGCGACAGTGACGGTATGTTAGTTAATGCTTTGGATGAGCAAACCTATAAATCAGCATCAGTTGCTAAGAAATAAATATGTGGTGCTGCTAAGAAATAAAGTAACGGTTGTTAGGGTTTTTTATACATGGGATGAATGGTTTTTTCTATTTCTTTAATGTTCCCAGGAAAAACAATGGCTATTACGGTTCGGTTGGTGCGTGGGAGGTGGGTGAACGACTGATGTCTTGCCAACTCATACATCTACTATGTCTATTAGCTCATCTCAAACATCGTTCAGTTCTAGCAACAACTTTGCGACCCATCATCCACAGATGAGGATCCAATGGATGACTGCCTTGTTACAGGAACTAGTCGGGTGTCATTGATAGGTATGGATTACATTGTCCCCTTAGGAGAATAATGTGACATAGTTTGTTCTTAATTACTTCATTTTTGTTTACAGGAGATTACATGGTCCCACGAAACTATCCAAGCTCGGATGAACATTTAGGGTACTCAACAGTGATGCCGACACCATGGATTGGACGAATGGACAAGGGAAAGAAAATTTTAAGCGACGAAATAACTCCGGCGGAGAAGGGTGGATCTAGTTCATACGAAGCTGTCTTACAAGAGGAAGCTGCCCGGGTGTTGGACGCTAAGGTGCAAACAATATTATATGAGCGTGATGCCCCTCCACATTTCGATGATGTTAGTGACGAAGGTAAATGTGTTTTATATATGTATATAGGAAGCTGTCAGCCAGATGGATATATATTTTTGTTACCTCAAACTCATATTTGACATATAACGTGCTGAGCAGATTAACAAGGAAAAAGTGTTACTGCGATATTGTCTAAACCAATGTGCTGTTATTCACATAGTAAAAACCTAATTAGCTACCATGTTCATTTTGATTGTAGATGCGTTACAAAAGGCTTTGAGGGATGTTCATTATGAGGGTGATGACATATTTGTTGACTGTGTTTTTAAGAACAAAGAAGACTGCAAGCTGAAGTTAGCAATACACGCCATCAACCGGAAGTTTCACTTCATATACGCACGCTCATGCACAAACATGGTGGTGGTGGTATGTGTGGGTGACTCATGCCCATGGCAAGTATACGTGTCAAAGATGGATGATAGCATCCGATACGAAGTGCGAAGTGCTACACTAGAGTACACTTGCAGTGTGGATGCACGTGGTAATTTCCATAGGATAGCTTCTACGACTGTTATTGGGAACTTGATGCGGTCCAAGTATGGTGGAGATATTATGGGAAAGAATTTAGCTTGAATGTATCGTATTGGAAAGCTTGAAGGGCACGAGAAATAGGAATGGACAATGTCGTGGGGTCAACAATGGGGAGTTTTGCATTAATCCCACCATATTTTGGGTTGTTATTGAGTACAAATCCAAACTCCCTAGTAGCTTTGGAGACAGAGCAAGAAAAAGGTAATGTGGAACGGTTTAAGTATCTATTTTTTCTCATTAGATGCGTGCGTGAAGGATTTTCCGTATATGCGGAAGGTAACAGTGGTAGATGGTACTCATCTACGTGGACGATATGGAGGGTGTTTGATAGCCGCAAGTGCGCAGGATGGTAATTTCCAAAAAAATTCCCTTGCATTCGCTATAGTGAATAGCAAAAACGATCGTTTGGGAATGGTTCATGCGTAAACTGTCTGCTATTGTCCCTGATGAACCGAACTTGGTCTTCGTGTCAGACCGCCACTCCTCCATCTAAACAAGTATCTGTAAGGTTAGTTTACTGTCCTCACAGTAAGAATTTATGTAAGCAATATATTTTATTACTTAATTTGTAACCTAACCTCAAAGTGACAATTATTGAAACTGTGATTTGTCTTAAATTTATTGGTAGCATACTATATGCGAATACAAGGCAAGCTAATAATTCCCTGCTAGGCAAGATAATAAATGCCTGCTAGTCAATCTAATAATTGCCTGCTAACAGTTTTAACGAGCATGTTTTTTTTAAATGCAGGTTTATCCGATGTCTTCTCATGCAGCTTGTATCGTCCACCTCCAAAAGAATATTCAATCAATATTTAAGTCACCAACACTGAGTTTCTTGGTCTCAGAAACTGCTAGGGCATACCGCCTTAGTGAGTTTGACAGATACTTCGCAGAGATAAAGGCTATGGATGCTGGATGTGCAGAGTATCTCACAAATATTGGATTCGAACATTGGACAAGATCGCATTTCGTGGGTGAAAGGTACAATATAATGACCAGCAACATATTAGAGTCTTTAAACAATGTTCTCACAATGACACGCAACTTCCCCGTCATCTCAATACTCGAGACTATCCGCACAACTCTCGTCACTTGGTTTGCTCTACGCCGTGAATCTGCCAAGACGGAAGAAGACATAATAAACCCAAAGGTGCAAGAGATGCTTATTGACAACTTTGAGGTATCGTCAGGGTATTATACACTTAAGATCGGAGATGGCCAATATGAAGTACATGATGAGCTAGACGAGCTTTTACTGTCCATTTGTGGGAGAGAATATGCAGTTGCAGGGGGTTTCAACTATTATACATCCCATGTACTCATGCAGTTGCAGCTGCACTCCAAGAGGGAGTTCGAGTTGATAGTTTGGTAGGCATTCACTACACACGAGAATACAGAAAGATGGCTTATAGTGGATTAATCATGCATGTCCCAGACATGGACACGCTTGCTCCTTCTGCAGGCGATGTAGGAGGCTGGAACCTGGCACCACCGTCAGTTAGGAGACCCCCTGGGAGACCAAGAAAGAAGCGTATACCATCTAGGGGGAGTTTAAGGTATAATGCCTACAATATCCCAAAGTAATCCATGCCTGATTTATTAATACATATGCACTAATCAGTTTTATTTTGTGTGTGAAAGCAAGTATCTAGGAGAAGATGCACGTGTTGCCACATTCTTGGGCATAACCGTGCAACTTGTAAGAACCCGATCTAGGTATGTATCACAACTTGTAATGGTAACTATGAAATAAACCTTGCTGGCTGGTTGTATAATTGGTATTGTTTTACTAATGATCCATAAATTTAGTTATGTCGGGCAGGTTTTTTGGAAGCATGTCATGGTGACAGATGGAGGGTATGCTGCGTGGAGACTGCTTCAGGCTCCAAAATGTGAAATAAATAAGAATGAACCTGATCTTTTTGTATGTAGATATATGAATCAGTCGGCAAATGTTTCTCATATTTCGTATGTATAATTATCCTCGAAATGTAGTCACATATCCTCACATGTACCAAAAGTTGATGCTATAATGTTTAATTATTAAAAAATATTCCATAAGATGTGGTATGTTCTATAAGCAGACGTTGGAATGTGTTGCACTAATAACAAAAAGATGAAACGCTGATCAGATATACAAAGTCTAATCATGGAAATAAACCTATTAGTAACACTTTGCAAAAAAATACAAAATAGTGTGTGATATTTTGAGAAACAAAAAATTGCAATCTAAAGTATTTCGTTGATGTATAAATCTTATCGTGGTAACAAGTTGGTTATCCGTTAGATGTCTTAGCTTGTTATCCTGATAAAATACTCGTTTGTAGACATCCAAAGAAGATAGCTCTTAACATCATATTGCGTATAGGAAGGCTATCTATTAGTTTGCTAATACCAAGTATAAATTATTCCATTAATTTAAAAAAAATTGGTTATCGGTTAAATTTACTTGTGTTAGCACGCTATATTATATGATATACTTACTTGTTTACCACGTTACTTGCATAATAACAGTCGTCGTCGGACGTGTGTTAGCACTTTGCAAGTCTCAGATATTGTTTTTAGCATGGTACAAATATCAATGATAATTGTTAGCAAGTTAACATTCTCGATAACATGTTATTATAATTGATATCATTTTTATTGATATGACAACTGAGTTACAATGATAAATATAAACTTATCGCCTTATGATATTACGTAACCTGTAATTATATTTTTTATCATCGACTCAACCCTGTGATTGCACGGTAAGAGCTATCCTATTTGGATGTTTATAAACCAGTATTGTATTCGGATAACTAGTAAGTACATTTAACTGATAACCAATTTGTTATCATAATGAGATATATATATATTGACGGAATACTTTATACTTGGAGTTATATGTATGTCTAGATATCGCAGACTATTACAGTCTATTTGTAATATTTTATATTTCATGGTAACTCGTGTGACACAACAATTTCATGGTTTATTATATGATAACTGGGTTAACACGATGTCATACGTAATATTTTATAGTTTATGGTAACTCGTGTGACACAACAATTTCATCGTCTCAACCAAGCGATTGCAAGGTAAGAGCTATCCTATTTAGATGTCTACAAAGCAGTATTGCATCCAGATAACTAGTTAGTACATTTAACTAATAACCAATTAACTATCATAATAAGATCTTTACATTAACGGAATACTTTATACTCTGAATTATCTGTTTTTCTAGATATCACACACTATTTTAATTCTAGACATCCAAATAGGATAGCTCTTACATGGTAACTCGTGTGACACAACAATTTCATAGTTTATTATATGATAACTGGGTTAACACGCTATATGATATGATATACTTACTTGTTTACCACGTTACTTGTATAATAACAGTCGTCGTCGGCCGTGTGTTAGTACTTTACAAGTCTCAGATATTATTTTTAGCATGTTACAAAATATCAATGATAATTGTTAGCAAGTTAGCATTCTCGATAACATGTTATTATAATTATTATAATTGTTAATTTTTCAGAGACTTCACGATCTTCGTTTGAAATATCTTATTTTGAATGATATGACAAATGAGTTAACACGATAAATATAAAAGTTATCACGATCTTCGTTTGAAATATCTTATTTTGAATTATATGAAAACTGAGTTAACACGATAAAAATAAAATTATCGCGTTATCATATTACGTAACCTGTAAGTATATTTGTTATCATCGTCTCAATCAAGCGATTGCAAGGTAAGAGCTATCCTATTTGGATGTCTACAAAGCAGTATTGCATCCAGATAACTAGTTAGGACATTTAACCGATAACCAATTAATTATCATAATGAGATCTTTACATTAACGGAATACTTTATACTCGGAACTATCTGTTTGTCTAGATTTCACACACTATTTTAATTGTTACCACGAGAACATGCTATTATAATTGTTTTCCTGTTAATTTCTTCAGAGAATTCACGATATCAATTTGAAAAATCTTATTTTGATTGATATGACAACTGAGTTATCATGATAAATATAAACTTATCGCGTTATCATATTACGTAGCCTTTAATTATATTTCTTATCATCGACTCAACCCTGTGATTGCACGGTAAGAGCTATCTTATTTGGATGTCTACAAACCAGTATTGGATCCGGATAACTAGTAAGTACATTTAACTCATAACCAATTTGTTATCATAATGAGAGCTATACATTAACGGAATACTTTATACTTGGAATTATATGTTTGTCTAGATATCAGACACTATTACAGTCTCTACATAATATTTTATAGTTTATGGTAACTCGTGTGACACAATTTCATAGTATATTATATGATAACTGGGTTAACACGCTATATTATATGATATACTTACTTGTTTACTATGTTACTTGCATAATAACCGTGTGTTAGCAAGTTAACATTCTCGATAACATGATAATATAATTGTTATCATGTTAATTTTTCAGAGAATTCACGATCTTCATTTGAATGATATGACAACTAAGTTAACACGATAAACGTAAAATTATCCGTTATCATATTACGTAGACTGTAAGTATATTTGTTATAATCATCTCAACCAAGCGATTGCAAGGTAAGAGCTATCCTATTTGGATGTCTAAAAAGCTGTATTGCATCCAGATAACTAGTTAGGACATTTAACTGATAATCAATTAATTATCATAATGAGACATTACACACCGTAAAAATCCAAGAAATTCTCCGAAAAAACACCGAAAATATTAAAATAAGACTCCGGATAGCCGTTAATAAGCATAACATGACAAAGACATCTAGGAATGTTCCAACTAAAAAAAACACACCCAACGATAGACAAGACATAAAACTAGTTAGACTAGTAAACCACTAAATACAATAACACTTAATTAGGGCGTACACCATTTTTTTAGCCTCCGAATCGAGCATTGAAGCTTCCAAGACTTTGCATTCCTCCAGACCGCCAGCTGCGTGAGCTTGGATTAGAATAATAGACATTAAACCAGAATCTTGTGGGGCTTTCACTTGTGGGATACCAGAAATCCTTGCCAACGTATACGGGACGATGGGGGGCCTTCATTCATATATATGGAAGCATAATAGCAATAGGGCGAAGTTCCCTCAAAATAGCGGCATCGGACCTTGCATGCACATTGCAATCAATGACATGTATCTTGGTCTACAGCAAGTCAACACATAGATGAATCCAATATTTTTGTCAAAGTTGAATGGCACGTACACTTTATTAGCTTCAGAGAAAAGTTGGACCCAGTCGGATTCACCCTCCCCCAGGACTCTTTCTACAAGTGACTTCGGGAATTGGAACGCGTCCAGTTTTTTACAGTTAGAAAATTTAGGATAGAGACGTGTTAGCTGGGAAACAAACTTCGTATCTAGCACATCCACTTTAAGTTTCTCGCCGTCAATTTTGTCGCACCGAATGACATGTCTAGTGAACTGTAAAAGCGCATACGTGGCCTACATCAATTGTGCAAACCGTGTATAAGAAACATATCATGCACCGTAAATGATAAAGTTGCGGGAACTATTTTGTTATCATACCTTGATTCCCATTGGTTTTCCTCGGTCGAGTAGGTCCACTAAGTCCTTGTTGGACAGTGAGACAGAGTTTCCCATGTTGATAGGACTATGACCAAAATCTTGTACATTTACAAGGTATAACGAAAGTATAACAACCTTGGCGTAGTAAATAATTTAAAAGTCTACCTACTATGATATCCTGCTAACTTTTTTATAGAATTCATCAATGAAGAGAGTTGTTCTTCCCCATCTGCCAGGGACAATGATTGTGGGTTGGCTCTGCTTTGATGTGAAATGATGGACTTTAGCCTCTTGTCACATTGGTAACGTTTGTCCAATCGGCTAGAAATAGTCCGCGTCCTCTTGCTTTTTCTAAATCCAGGCAAAAATCCATCCCCGTCTCTGTTGCCGCATGGTTTTACAGTATCTGGTCCACCAAGAATTGGACCCCCATCATCTGTTTAATTTACCTAGTAGTATAATTGAGTTGTTTAGATATCAATTGAATATTAAATTTACAAAAATTGTCATCTAAAAAACAACATTCCTCTTCATATAAATGTACGATGCCCCCGAGTTGTCAACACCATGGTCCACGTGCTCCGCTGCCTCGGCATCTGCTACCTCCGAGTCATTTACTAAATCCCAATGACCCTCCTCCATCTATAGTGAATAAATGAGATGGAGTTAGTTAATGTAAATACGAATGTAAAAGTATCGCGTCAAAAATTAGATTGTCTGATCAGACAAAGTGTATTGTGAGCTGTAACATTATGTCTTGCTACCTTATTACTAAACCATACCTCATAATGGTCCACACTGATATCGACCTGCTCCGCTGCCGCTCCATCAACTACCTCCGAGTCATTTACTAAATCCCTATGCCCCTGCTCCATGTAGAGTGAATAATGAGATGAAGTTAGTAAATGTATATACGAATGTAACACCATTGCGTGAAAAAGTATATTGACTGATCAGACAAATTGTAGGTAGAGCTCTAACATTGTGTCTTGCTACCTTATTTGTTGGTTTTGAATAAAAAATGTAAAACCCTCAATTACATACCTCAGAATTCTCCACACCGTGGTCGCCGCATTCATTTGCATCAGCTTCTGGCTGGTCTACTCCATATTCCTGTTCTCCGAGCCCATCACGTAAATTGCAATTATCGGAGCTATTGAAAGCAGCGACTTCATTAACCATAATATCCGTTTGATCTCTAGTCTCCGCACCATCATCATTACATTCCTCATCACCATGTCTCACCGAGCGAGGGGCGCTAATGTCAGCAGCAACTAGAGCTGTCAATTCGGACTAAAGTCCGCGGACTGTAGTCCGGTCCGCCCTATAGTAAAGCGGTCTAGGACTTCATTTTTTTTATCCGCGGTCTGGCGGATTGAGACCGCTGCGGTTCGCGGTCTGTAGCGGATTGGTACGTGCGGTTTATGGACTTTACCGCGGATTAAAAAAAAAATTAAAATTAAATATATATTTTGCAACGTCTGTTGCACTTCTAGTTCTAGGGTTTTGCAACTTCCAGTTTTTATTTTTCACTAACCCTTCGTCTCTCTTCTGCCTTCTATGAAGTTTTAATTCAACCACACTTTTCTTTCTTTGACGTTGGTTCCTATTTTGTAACTTGTAAGTAATTCTCTTACATATTTGTTGTATCTACTTTTAAGATTTACTCCCTTCATACATAGACATGAATCACGATTGAACATTGTATATATATATATATTCCTATATTTGTGTCTGTGTAAGTGCGTATACTTGTCAACTTATTGATTTTTTTTTCAATTGTAAATAGACAAATAGGGAATCGTACTGTTTGTGTTAATATACGTGTGTGAACCATCCCTCAATCATGATTTGTACTATACTTGACTTTGAGTTTTAATTTTTATCACCAGACACCAATTAGTTTAATAACTTTTATGTTGCCTTGTATAATTTCCAGCATGGATTTTGAACAAGAAGAAAATATTTTAGAAGAAGACTTTGATGTTCTCAATGATGCGGAAGAATTACCTCTTCCTCCAGAGAGTCAAGGTGCTAGAAAATCACAAAGAAAGCGTGTCAACAAATCACAAGAAAACGGTAACAAACGATGATTAACGGCTGATTGTTGGAAGCATCTTACAATTATTGGAGAAAAAGGACCAGATGGTAAAGAAGATGTGAGGTGTAACTATTGTGGAAAGATTTATCACTGGGATTTACACAGAAATGGAACAACTACTCTGAATACTCATTGGAAAACTTGCAAAAGGAGACCTAAAGATAATGATGTGGGTGCTATGATGCTTGATTATGAAGGAAAGATGAGAGCTCGAAAACTTGACCAGAAGATATTCCGTGAGATGATTGCTATGGCTATAATTGAGCATGGTCTCCCCTATTCTTTTGTTGAGTATAGGAGGATTAGAAATGCGTTGACTTATGCAAATCCTGATATCAAGTATTGGTCTCGGAACACAGCAGCTTCAGATTGCTCCAAGGTTTTTGAAAAAGAAAAGCAGAATCTCAAGATAGAATTGGCTGAAATCCAGAGTAGAGTATGTTTAACTACGGATATTTGGAGTTCAATCGTTAAAGAAGGATACATTTGTTTGACAGCTCATTACGTTGATAAGGATTGGAATCTACAAAATAAGATATTGTCGTTCTCAGCTTTTCCGCCTCCACATTCTGGATACGCCATAGCGATGAAGCTTATGGAGATACTCAAAGAATGGGGATTACAGAAGAAAGTTTTCTCTCTTACGGTGGACAATGCTTCTGCGAATGATACTATGCAAACCATTCTGAAGAAGAAACTACAAAATGATTTGTTATGCGGTGGAGAATTTTTTCATGTGAGGTGTTCTGCACATATACTAAACCTAATTGTGCAAGATGGATTGGCTAAGATTAGTGGTGCTTTGCAAAAGATTAGGGAAAGTGTCAAGTTTTTGAAGGCTTCTGAGGGTCGAGAGGATATGTATGAGAATTGTAAGGAAACAGTTGGTCTTCAGATTAAAGCCAGTTTAGCTTTGGATGTGGCAACTCGATGGAATTCCACTTATCATATGCTTGATAGAGCCATCAAACATCGAGATGCTCTACATAATCTTCACGAGATCGAAGCCTCGTATACATCTTTTCCATCAGATATTGAGTGGCAAAAAGGAAAAGCGATATGTGAACTCTTGAAGCCATTTGATGAGATTACCAAACTGTTTTCTGGCTCAACTTATCCCACATCAAACTTATATTTTATGCAGATTTGGAATATCGAATGTTGTTTGCGACGTCATGCACTTTCTACAGATAAGGATATTAGAGATATGGTTCAACCTATGCAACTTAAGTTTGATAAATATTGGGAAGAATATAGTGATATTCTTGCTATTGGTGCTGTTCTGGATCCAAGGATGAAGTTTGCACTTCTAGAATTTTGTTTCACTACTCTAGATGCATCGACTTGTAAGAAAAAGTTGGATCATGTTCGCAGCAAAATGTATAAGCTCTTTGATTCATATAAGAGTAACTCAAGGACAGCAGCATCTACAAGTTCTTCACAAGGTCTTGCAAGAACTTTCGATGGAAATGCACCAATGGGATATAGTGTAAGTGGTGACGTTTGTTTTTATTTTTCCATTTTAATTGTATTTACTTTGTTACTCTTTGTTTATTGTAGTTAGTTATTTGTCTTATCTTTTTAGATAATATACATATATTTCTAAACTATTCAAATTTATGGATTGATTTTTTAATGTAACAGGACTTTTATGCTTTCTACTCGCAAAAAGTTGGTGACAATGGAAAATCGCATTTAGATGTGTACTTGGATGAAGCACCATTGAATATGATGACATTTGAGAGTATGAATGTCTTGCATTATTGGAAAGATAACGCAAGTCGTTTTCAGGAATTATCTTATATGGCTTGTGATGTTCTTAGTATTCCAATAACGACGGTTGCTTCAGAATCATCATTTAGCATAGGTAGTCGTATTTTAAACAAATATAGGAGTTGTCTCCTACCATCTAACGTAGAAGCTTTGCTTTGTGGACGAAATTGGTTGAGTGGTTTTGAAGGTAATGATGGTGATATAAATTCTTAAGATAAATCTACGTTTTGAAGGTAAATAAATAAGTGTTTTTTGTTTCTAATTTTATAGATATGGATGGCGAGGTTTCTCGTGGTGATGTTTCACTTCCACCTGTTGAAGCTACGCTAAATTGAATGTTCGTATCTGGTTTTGAATGAATGTTGGTTTCTTGTTATAAATATTTTTTAAAAGGATTAACTTGAGATAATGTTTTTATTTGTTTTTTGCAAACTTTCTCATGGTGTTATAATTTTTTTCAGGTGGAAGAAGAACATCGTAGTTACTTCTCTTTCTCTAGTTCTCTTGCTTCTGAAGTTACTTCTCCATTACTTGACATTTCTAGTTCTCTTGCTTCTGAAGTTTCTCTTATAATCTTCAAATTACTACTTGGTTTTTATTTATGGTTATGGATATTAAGTTATAGTTATGGCTACTAAGATCAACTCAAGACAAAAGATTTTTCGTTCCGATTAAAATATTAGTCCGCGGATCGATCCGCATATCCGCAAACATTAAGCGGTTCGGATTAGGATTTTAATTTTTAGTACCGCAGTCAGCCGCGGACAAGTTTGCCAAAATCCGCAAAAAAAAAACCGCCGCGGTGCGGACTAATAATCCACGGATTAATCCGAATTGACAGTACTGGCAGCAACAGTTGGTTCCCTACGCATGCGTGTGTTTTCGTGTCCGATTACGGCGTGCTCCTCTAGCCATTTGGTGACCCCATCAATTATTTCCTTCTTAAAAACTGGTAACTTAACAGTAAGGAAAGCATCAATCCTTTTCTCAGTGATATTCACAATGTCCATTAGTTTCAAGTCAATCATTTTAGACATAAGGTGTACATCCGTACTTCCTTCCTCTTCTGTCTCGTCATCATTGCTGCTCCTCTGCCTTCTTCGCAAATTATGCTTTCTAGTTGATGTTTTCGCTTTCCTTCCGCGGACTGTCTTGCCCTTCGTACCTCTTCTTCGTTTCGTGGGGAAGAATCATCTCAGCCGTGTTACATCTGCCAGTAAACATGACATTACTAAATTGAAAACCTTCTTTAGCCAACCTAACCATGTTATCGACCCTAGGATCATCCTCATCATATGTCCATGTCAAATCTTCAAACTCTGGATCGAATTCAATGTCCGTACATATTATCGGATCCACTGAACCTGAAAAGTGTTGATGGAAGTTCTGATGTTTAATTTTTTAATACATATGAAATAGCTGCTAACCTATTATCCCTATCTAATCGCGTGTTATCAGGGTAACATATTCAATTTCAAAACTCGTGATTTCAAAAACTAACAAAGTACCAAAAAAATATAAAAACAAACGTTTCTTTAACAATGTATTGTATTTTAACAACCTAGTTAGCATGTCTAGTTGTATTTTAAGAAGCTAACTTAAATATTCGCCTATATAGCTGCTAGCCTATTTACCATGTCCAATTATGTTTTATCAGGGTAACTTATTCCATCGCTTGTATAGACAAAACAACTGTATATTATGATGATGTTAATTTAGTAGGGCAAACTAGGCTAACATAAATCTTCATCAGCACAGTTAGCAGCTAACACAACCTTTAACACTACAATCTATTAATTATCTAACTTAGGCATACTATACTAACATATAGGACCGTCACCATATTTAACTGGTAACATGAAGTTTAACAATGCAATCTATTAAATATCAACTTGGTTCTTTAATAATTCCACAAGCAAGATAATTACCTCGCAGGCTTCATCTAGGTTCCAAGCATGGGTGAGTTTTAGTGTGGATCGCTGCTGTGTTTCTCCAGCAAAGTCATCAGCCGAGTCCCTGTCCCCACGATCTGCTAACGCAGGTCCTTCCTAAATTGCTGGAGCTGCCATCAAAACCACCATTTGCAGAGCGAGGAATAATCCTTGCACAGCTACACTCGATGTCGCTAGCTGAGAAAAATCCCTTTTTTTTATAGACGTCATCATCTTATCAAAGGACAGCCTACCCCAAAGATATGCAAGGAACAGCTCAAGATTCTCCACCATTTCAGCATGGTCCTTGTTTACCTTCACCTTCGGGTAATGAGAAGTGGGAAGAAGAATACCATCAACTAATACTAGACAAGCATACCGTAGCCTCATATGTCTATCTCCAATTGATTTCCTTTTTAGTATAGATATTACCCTCTCGATGGTAACATCTTCTTCAAGCCCAAACAAGGTGCCGTAGTATGGAGTTTTTTGGCCCGCAATTCCTTTCCTCTTTTTCTTCTCTTCGGGCGGGTATTTACCACATCGGAGACCAGTAACAATCTTGAATTTCCGTAGTGAAAATCTCACCGGAGTTCTCGCAAAAAGAACCCAGATTTCGTTCTCTTTTGCAATCTCCAACTGCCTAGAGAGCAAATACTCTATGCCCTATAAGCTACTACCTATACTATCTTTCGCTTATTCTATACGCTTGCTCGGGTAGGGATAGAAGGTAGGAATAGAAATGTAAGTTTCGTATATTAAATTATTGTCAAATAGTATTTTTGTCGGAAAACTAAATAAGGATTTATCCATTGCTATTCTCTACAATTACTCTTAGTTTATTATGGTTTTATGTTGAGGGGCAAATGAGCATTTGACCCGGGTTTAGTTTTGGACCGGTCAAAGGACAAATCGAAAACTGATATAATTGGTTTTCTAATTGGTAAACTATTGGGTCTAAATTACTATTGGTTTAGTTTAATTTGCAAATTACAACGGTCTAAAAAAGTTTCAATTTGAAGGAGAGAAAAAAATTATGGAAGCTGAGGCCTTAAGGATGATGAATTAGAATTACAAATACGATCGCAATTGCATGGAAGAGATTTGTTCATCGGAATCTCGAGGGGAAAGGTAACGAACTTAATCTTTCTCGAATCTGTTGCTTGGAACTAGCTTTTTCTGGTGTCAGTGATGATTACAGAGCGAAAATTAGAGATGGGTTACCTGACAATGTTGTTACAAATCATAGTGCTACATTTGTTACAGTGCTACAATGTAGTTAGGTCTTTGATTTGTATCTTTAAGACATGTGACCATAGTACTTTGATGCAATTTTCAAGTATGTCTTAAAGATACAAATCAAAGTACTACAGTGCTACAATTACAGAGCAAAAGAACGAAACATAGTTAGGTTTTGTTTTAACTTCACGTTGATAAATGTGGTTACTAATTCTCCCCTAAAATTTTACAGATATAAGAAAAAAAGGAAAGATTTTTGCGACAAAATTAGTAAAATGGAAAAGATTATATATGCTCTGTTTTGGAAATATAAGAAAAAAAGGAAAGATTTTTGCGACAAAATTAGTAAAATGGAAAAGATTATATATGCTCTGTTTTTATTTCCAAAACAGAGCAAGCACATCAAAGATCATACCATAATCCAGATCAACAAGAGAACACAATGATATAAGTGTAGAGGAACAAAGAAATAAAGACTAAGAGTAATTTCCTCCTAATGGTGAAGATTGCTTCGTGATTAAATTCCACAATTCGGTGGCCCTTTGCAATTGAGTTTTTACAAGACTGATTAATCAATCATCTTCAGAAATGTCATTCACATTCAGACATTCATGTAGTAAATAGTTGTGTTGCTGTTTCTAGACCCAAAAAAACGAGATTCAAATTTACAATTTGTGATTGTCCCAATCGGATTGCAAACTAGAAGGAAACGGACTGGATACAGGTCGAACTGAGATTACAAAAGTCTAAATGTGTTTCAGACACTCAAACAAAACCTAGCCTTCGGTCGGGCATCTAAAACTAACAGAATAAACCAAATCGTTTACGTTTGCTCATTGTTCTATGAAACACGACTTCCGGTGAAGATGGCCATCAATTCAGGAACCAGCTGCTTGTTATCATGCTTCTTCACATACAAATTTAAAAACACATGATCGGGACTCGCCAAAACAGACGACATTGGAGGGGGTTCACTCCCGAGCAATCCTTTGGACATGAGAGCTTTGATTACGTTACACCTTGGGACAGTCCTCTTCTCAAGGTTGTATCCAAGTGCCTGAGGGATTGAAACCAGGGCCTTTAGTGGCCAATTCATCTTCTTCAACAGAAACTCGGTCTTCTTCTTCACCGTCTCTGCAGATAATCCAATGCACGGAGGATAACGCTTGACCATCATCGCGAAATCCTCTCTGCTGAACCCTAGGCCTAGAAATGTTTCAATGGAGTTGGCTATCTTCATCTCCGAGTATATCAGAAAGGAAGGCCACTTCTTGAAAATTTCCCATACATCTTCCACAGCAAAGCCTACACTTTTATAGACTTGGACTTTTCCCTCTATTGTTTTGTGGCTAAATCCGTAAACAACGCGCAGAGCTTGGACAAACATTGAGGTGGTCGGATCAAAACCCATGTCAACAACCTTCTTGAGGGATTCTTCAAATCTTTCTTTTCCACAGACAAGTTGGCAATCAGATATGAGCAAGGGGAATAACAACTTCTGAGGCACACCCAATTCTCTCAAAACCAATACATTTCTGATTTTATTCTCCTGCTTACTACCCACTGGCAAAGAAGAATGACATAACTTTTCGAACTTGGAATTCTTATCCGCTACTATAATCTCTTTGACGAAATCATAGCATATGCTGATAGCTTTGTCCTTTTTAATTCCCAAGATTTTAGGAGCTTTTGAAAGGATCTCAGTGAGCTCAGAGCTTGAAGCTCCTCTGGACAGCAGAAACTGAAGCTTGGGACCAATGGATTTCTCAGCATCTGCTATAAGCAATAATGGATAATCCGTAATGATGTTGGAGATCTGAGAATCGGTAAACCCATGACTTCTAAAAAGACTCAGAACAGAATCAGGATTTCCCTTCTTTTCGAAACTGACTTTTCTTGAGATCGATTCGGCAAGTTTTGTAGTAAAACCCAATGAATCAACGAGGTAAGAGACAGTAAAGGTCTTTCCTTTTCGACCATCTCTAGGGTTAACATCAGAAGCAGTAGCAGAGGAGAAGGAATTAGCAAAAACAGATCCGTTTTGCAAAAGCTTCACTGCAAATCTCAAATGACGCCATTTCTGCAACTCGATACACCTCTTTCCATGGAGTATCAGAGAATACATGACAAAGGAATCGAAAGGAGTAGAAGAGAAGAACCAGAAAATCTCCGCAGTGTAGAAGCGATTGAGATCGATGCTTAATCCCAAAGTCGCAAAACCCAAATCGCAGAAATCACAATTTCGGGGAGTGAGAAAAAAAAGAAATTAGGGTTTATGAGTTTTGCGACTGCTATGATTCGACCCCTAATTACAATTTGTGATTCCTCGACTAAAAAAAAACAAACCAAAAATATACAGAGTTTCGTAACAGCTTTGGTTCGAACCCGGTACACTACTCACATTTTTGTGGGCATTCATTCTCTTCGATAACCAAAAAAAAAAAGGCAAAAATTAAATTACATCACTCATTACACAAAGTTCTACAAAATCGATATCATATAAAATTATGGATTGCTAAACCAAAAAGTTTTCAATTGAAGATAACCAAAACTATTAGGTTAATAAGCATGCAATTTTTTTTGGTCAATTTGTAGAGTTTAGTTCGGACAATTCTTAAAAATATCACAAAATAATGTTTTTTTAAACTATGATATTACTAGACAGAGTTTCCCATGTTAATAGGACTGTTGCTAGATGACCAATTATTATCTTGTACATTTACAAGGTATAACGAAAGTATAACAACCTTGGCGTAGTAAATAATTTAAAAGTCTACCTACTACGATATCCTGCTAACCTTTTTATAGAATTCATCAATGAAGGAAGTTGTTCTTCCACATCTGCCAGGGACAATGATTGTGGGTTGGCTCTGCTTTGATGTGAAATGATGGACTTTAGCCTCTTGTCACATTGGTAACGTTTGTCCAATCGGCTAGAAATAGTCCGCATCCTCTTGCTTTTTCTAAATCCAGGCAAAAATCCATCCCCGTTTCTGTTGCCGCATGGTTTTACAGTATCTGGTCCACCAAGAATTGGACCCCATCATATGTTTGATTTACCTAGTAGTATAATTGAGTTGTTTAGATATCAATTGAATATTAAATTTACAAAAATTGTCATCTAAAAAACAACATTCCTCTTCATATAAATGTACGATACCCCCAAGTTGTCAACACCGTGGTCCACGTGTTCCGCTGCCTCGGCATCTGCTACCTCCGAGTCATTTACTAAATCCCCATGACCCTCCTCCATCTATAGTGAATAAATGAGATGGAGTTAGTTAATGTAAATACGAATGTAAAAGTATTGCGTCAAAAATTAGATTGTCTGATCAGACAAAGTGTATGGTGAGCTATAACATTATGTCTTGCTACCTTATTACTAAACCATACCTCAGAATGGTCCACACCGATATCGACCTGCTTTGCTACCGCTCCATCAACTACCTCCGAGTTATTTACTAAATCCCTATGCCCCTGCTCCATCTAGAGTGAATAATGAGATGGAGTTAGTGAATGTATATACGAATGTAACACAATTGCGTGAAAAAGTATATTGACTGATCAGACAAATTGTAGGTAGAGTTCTAGCATTGTGTCTTGCTACCTTATTTGTTGGTTTTGAATAAAAAATGTAAAACCCTCAATTACATACCTCAAAATGCAAATGAGCATTTGACCCGGGTTTAGTTTTGGACCGGTCAAAGGACAAATCGAAAACTGATATAATTGGTTTTCTAATTGGTAAACTATTGGGTCTAAATTACTATTGGTTTAGTTTAATTTGCAAATTACAACGGTCTAAAAAAGTTTCAATTTGAAGGAGAGAAAAAAATTATGGAAGCTGAGGCCTTAAGGATGATGAATTAGAATTACAAATACGATCGCAATTGCATGGAAGAGATTTGTTCATCGGAATCTCGAGGGGAAAGGTAACGAACTTAATCTTTCTCAAATCTGTTGCTTGGAACTAGCTTTTTCTGGTGTCAGTGATGATTACAGAGCGAAAATTGGAGATGGGTTACCTGACAATGTTGTTACAAATCATAGTGCTACATTTGTTACAGTGCTACAATGTAGTTAGGTCTTTGATTTGTATCTTTAAGACATGCAACCATAGTACTTTGATGCAATTTTCAGGTATGTCTTAAAGATACAAATCAAAGTGCTACAGTGCTACAATTACAGAGCAAAAGAACGAAACATAGTTAGGTCTTAAAGATAAAAGTCAAAAACATAGTTAGGTTTTGTTTTAACTTCACGTTGATAAATGTGGTTACTAATTTTCCCTAAAATTTTACAGATATAAGAAAGAAAAAAAAAGGAAATATTTTTGCTACAAAATTAGTAAAATGGAAAGATTATATATGCTCTATTTTTATTTCCAAAACAGAGGAACAAAGAGTAATTTCCTCCAGATGGTGAAGATTGCTTCGTGATTAAATTCCGCAATTCGGTGGCCCTTTGCAATTGAGTTTTTACAAGACTGATTAATCAATCATCTTCAGAAATGTCATTCACATTCAGACATTCATGTAGTAAATAGTTGTGTTGCTGTTTCTAGACCAAAAAAAACGAGATTCAAATTTACAATTTGTGATTGTCCCAATCGGATTGCAAACTAGAAGGAAACGGACTGGATACAGGTCGAACTGAGATTACAAAAGTCTAAATGTGTTTCAGACACTCAAACAAAACCTAGCCTTCGGTCGGGCATCTAAAACTAACAGAATAAACCAAATCGTTTACGTTTGCTCATTGTTCTATGAAACACGACTTCCGGTGAAGATGGCCATCAATTCAGGAACCAGCTGCTTGTTATCATGCTTCTTCACATACAAATTTAAAAACACATGATCGGGACTCGCCAAAACAGACGACATTGGAGGGGGTTCACTCCCGAGCAATCCTTTGGACATGAGAGCTTTGATTACGTTACACCTTGGGACAGTCCTCTTCTCAAGGTTGTATCCAAGTGCCTGAGGGATTGAAACCAGGGCCTTTAGTGGCCAATTCATCTTCTTCAACAGAAACCCAGCCTTCTTCTTCAACGTCTCTGCAGATAATCCAATGCACGGAGGATAACGCTTGACCATCATCACAAACTCATCTCTACTGAATCCTAGGCCTATAAATGTTTCAATGGAGTTGGCTATCTTGATCTCCGAGTACATCAGCAAGGAAGGCCACTTCTTGAAAATTTCCCATACATCTCCCACAGCAAAGCCTACACTTTTATAGACTTGGACTTTTCCTCTATTGTTTTGTGGCTAAATCCGTAAACAACGCGCAGAGCTCGGACAAACATTGAGGTGGTCGGATCAAAGCCCATGTCAACAACCTTCTTGAGGGATTCTTCAAATCTTTCTTTTCCACAGATAGGTTGGTAATTAGAGATGAGCAAGGGGAATAACAACCTTTGAGGCACACCCAATTCTCTCAAAACCAATACATTTCTGATTTTATTCTCCTTGTTACCCTGTGGAAAAGAATGACATAACTTGTCATAGTTGGAACTCTTATCTGCTTCTATAATGTCTTTGACAAAATCATAGTAGAAGCCGATGGATTTTTGCCCTCTCTTTCCTAAGATTTTAGGAACTGTTGAAACAATCTGAGTGAGCTCAGAGATTGAAGCTCCTCTAGACTGCAGAAACTCAAGCTTGGGACCAAGTGATTTCTCAGCATCTGCTATAAGCAATAATGGATAATCCGTGGTGATGTTGGAGATCTGAGAATCTGTGAATCCATGACTCCTAAGAAGACTCAAGACGGAATCTGGATTACCCTTGTCCCCGAAACTGACTTTCCTCAAGATCGTTTCTGCGAGTTTTGTAGTAAAACCCAGAGAATCAACGAGGTAAGAGACAGTAAAAGTCTTCCCTTTTCGAACATCTCTAAGGCTCACATCTGCAGCAACACTAGCAGAGGAGAAGGAACTCAAAAAAGTAGACGCATTTTGTAAAGGGTTCACTGAAACTCTCAAATTACGCCATTTCTGCAACTCGATACACCTCTTTCCATGGAGTATCAGATAAGACATGACAAAGGAACCGAAAGGAGTAGAAGAGAAGAGCCAGAAAATCTCCACAGTGTAGAAGCGGTTGAGATCGATGCTTAATCCCAAAGTCGCAAAACCCAAATCGCAGAAATCACAATTTCGGGGAGTGAGAAAAAAGAAATTAGGGTTTATGAGTTTTGCGACTGCTGTGATTCGACCCCGAATTTCAATTTGTGGATTCCTTCGACTAAAAAAACAAACCACCAAAATATACAGAGTTTCGTAACAGCTTTGGTTCGAACCGTTTACCTTACCCATTTGTGGGCATTCATCTATTATATTATTAGAGAGGTAACTATGCACCAGAATGAAAGTTGAGTTTTTATTACATCGTATTTTAATGTTGTCTTTAAGTTGATTTTATTTTTAACGGATATATTCAATATTTATTTTATGATTTTTTTATTATGGATATATATAACAATCGAATGCTATATTTGATAATTTTTTTTTAATTTTATTATTATTGATATATATATATATATATATATATCTATTATATTATCGGAGAAATTAATATGACTCAGAATAAAAATTGGGATATAAAAGTACTCTATTACCATGAAATTAAGCTCATATATATACTAAACAAAACCCATAAAACTGTCGGTCATTAAAAAAAAACCCTAACCCTAACCCTATAACCTCTTATAAATATCAAACCTAAAATTCTCATCTCTCACGTTCTATCTCTTTGTTTTAATGTTCAAGTTTCTGACAGATTTGAAAGTATTATTGATCTTATTGTTTTTTTCACAGAATAAAATTAGTGGCTTCAAAACATATCTACGATCTTTGTGCAGGTTATCGTCTACGAATACCCCTCCGACAAGGTACCTTTTACTCTCCATAAAGTAAGTTTTCGGATTTGACTTTTCTTCGGCTTATTCCTAACAATCTTAGTTTGCTGGTGGTGGAATGCAAAATCAGAACAAACGTCATCATCCTTTAGACTTATACACGTTGAAAGGCCATGGTGATTCTGTTAACGGACTCTGTTTCTCACCCGATGGAAGGAGCTTGGCCACAGGTTACTTAGTTTAGTGCTTTTTTTGGGTTTTGCGTTTCTCTTTCTAATAAAACATCTCGTGTATAGCTTGTGGTGATGGAGTCATTAGGGTGTTCAAGCTAGACCTATCCTCACCGTCGTCGTCTCTCTCATCTCATCAATGCTCGAAAGTGAGTAAACCAAAACTTTGGCTTTTAAGTTTTTCATATCCCTAAAACTTAAAAATACAAAACCCTAGATAATATATTTTCTCTAAGTGTAGTTTCTCATCGGTCGGTGGCCGCGATTGATCTAAAACCCTTCAAGATTTTTTTTTTATCGTTTGTTTGTTTCCTCACATTCCTCACATTGACCTCTATATGTTTTTGTTGATCGAATTTTGTTTGTTCCTCTACATCGATCTCTTAATTTTTCTTTGATTTGTAATTTTTCAGAAGAAAAAAACGACCACGAAACATGAAGGAAAGAAGAAGCCAGCAACGAGTGGTATTACGTTGCTACGATCTTATAGAGTTTAGTATGGTTTCTCTCTATATGATCATCTTTGTTGTTTTTTGGATCTTCTGGAGATTCCATTGCGAAGAAGAGGCATCGGGTTTCTAAAAATCGATGGAAAGCTTCTCTCAAAAGGTTTTCAATGAAACGACACAATAAAAAATAAGTAAGTGGATTGTGTCTAACAAAACTCAACTCTCAAACTCCGTTTTGAATCGAACATAGCTTAAGATCTTTATGCTTCTTTGATGTATCAGAATCTGCTTATGTCTCTTACAGTTGATGATGAGTTCTATGTTGACTCTGCCGGTGAGGATGATGAAGAACTCGACGATGTCGATGATGATGACAGCGGTGGAGAAGAGGACAATGAGGAAGAGTACGAAGAAGATGATAGCGATGATTACCAAGGTGAAAGTGATGAAGCAAATTCGAGTGACGAGAAAACATACGAAGAATATGATAACGATGATATCTTAACATTAAAACCAAAAAAAGAAGATGATAACGATGATAGCTTTGCGGATGATGATTACCATGATGAAAGTGATGAGGCAAGTTCAAACGACGATGAGACTGCGACGAAGATTAGCCATGATTACCAAATAGTGTGTTTATTTTTCGTGTTAGATCTTTTCTGGATTTGTTTTCTTGTGTTTTTTTAATTTTAAGGGTTTTTCTAATTGTTCTAAAAGGAATTTTATTGTTTTTTTTTTTTACATCTAGAGAACGATTTTTGATAAACAAAATGTGTAGGTCATATCTTTTTGAAAATTATTGGAAAATAAAAAAATGTAAACCAGAATTGTTGAATGGTTTATTTGTTCGTATCGTCTATATTTTAAATGTATTAGAACAAACATCTTGATGTGTTAATCTAATTGTACAAGCTGGAATAAATAAATACAAACCATCTTCTCCAATTAGATATGATTATATCTTCTCCCAAAAGTATTGATATTTTATTTGCGTTTAACTGTTTAATGTAATATTGACACAATATAAATATTTTAAATATATTGTATTGGTTATATGTTTGTAGTATTTATCGTACATGAGAAAAAATGGAAATTTCCAGCGACTCAAATATTTTTTAAATATATGTTTTGATGATATTAATCATCTTTTCTCCATTGTCTATTTATTCTTTATAGTTCTATTGGTTTCATAAAATGAAATTTCCATAAAGATAAATGTCGGTCAATGTCAAAATTCTATCGTCTAAAAATTATTTGCATTTTATAAGTTTGTGGATTTGGTATTTTTATCCTATATCATTAAAAAGTTAAATGAAGACCGATTTTTATTTTATCTTATTTTTATGCTGTTTTTAAATTTTTTATATTTAACAGATATATTCGATATTTATTTTATAATTTAATTATTATGGATATATATGTATAAATATCGAATTATGTTTTCATGGTTTGGCAGCTTAGTTCTTCGATCGACAAGGTGTGTTTCTCTGGTGTATGTGTATAAAGATCAACTATTTTTTTTTATATTTGTTCTCCGATTCGATCCTTCTTTGTTTATCTAACGTGATTTAGGTTGCGGGTCCTAATACATTGATCTTAAAGTTTATTATAGAATTCATAATTTTTTATTGATGTATTTGCATTATTCCGGCGACACATTAATTTTTTTTTCTTGATTTGTTAGGTCGTGAATCTGATTGCAAGTGAAGTTGTAATGACTTTGTTTAATGGTATTCGTAGTTTCCTTTTTCCAGGTAGCAATAGTTGTTGGGAGTCGGAACTTTTTTTTGAAGTGGTGGTACGTGGATAACTACGACTGGTTTGGATAGAACCAGTGCATATTATATGAGGTCGTGTGTTTCTACTTAATTTGATCAAATAATCAGTAGCTCTGCCTTCAGAATGTATTGTGCTTTTTGTTCTTAAACGATCGTTATGGAAAATGATTTATATATATAGTCATATAGAAGCACAACTACCGTAGGAGAATTTTATATGCTACCATGATGAGCTACATATCCCTATAGATTACATCGTGCTCTGAAGTTCTCACATATCATCATTGCCTAAACGTTTGTGCATTTAAAAC
This sequence comes from Pseudoturritis turrita, assembly GCA_900406555.1. NCBI lineage: Eukaryota > Viridiplantae > Streptophyta > Magnoliopsida > Brassicales > Brassicaceae > Pseudoturritis > Pseudoturritis turrita. Next base: position 274,323 of record OVBL01000790.1, on the reverse strand, counting down.
ATATTTTTATTGTTTTATTATATTTATCAACATCTTAGAGATGGGTTGTTTAAATCTTTGTTTTCTTTTTTGTTGCCTTTCTTATTTCTATCGATATTAATTTGATATATTCTTATTCTAATTTTATAAACATGGCTATAGTTTTTAGGTCTAATTTAATGTTGTGTGATTTTGATCTATGAATAAAAAAAAATCGGAACATGGGAAAAATAAAGTATTGGAAGCTTCTTTGTTATCAGATGTTTCCTGAATCTAACGTAAATTGTGTTTCTGATTATAGAAAGAACAAACAACAAAAACGCCATTGAGACAGCGGATTTCTACCATCGCTACAAGGTGACTATATATATATATATATATATTTATATATAATTTCAGAACCTGTAAAAACTAAATATGGACGGTTTCATTTAGTTTTGTTTAACAATTTATTTAATTTAAATGTTTAATTCATTTTACTTTTTTAATTATCATACATTAATGTATCTTTCATCTACTCTAGAATACCAAACACATATTGTCATTATCAATTATAATTCATATTTAAAATATAGATAACATTGTAAAGATGATGATTAAAAAAAACGAAATCAAGACCGTGAAGAAGAAAAAGAATAAAAATTGGAAGAAGAAAAAGAAAAGAAAGAAAAACTATGGAAGACTTTGACCGCAAGTAACATTCCTATAATAAACAGAAGAATAAGTAGAAGAACAAGAAGAAAGAAGAACAAAAAAGAAACCGAACATGAGCACGAAAACGAGGAAGAAGACAAAAACCATAAGAAGAAAAAAAAACTCGGATAAGACAAAGAAGACGAAGACTCATGTTTACGTTTATAAGATCTATTGCACGGATCTTTTGGTTACAACATCTTCACCGTGCCATATAAAGTATAGTTTCTCATATACATTGCAGATAAACCCATTCAAAGAGACAAATTTTGTCTATGGTAACAATGAATTACGCATTGTCTCCTATATAGTTAACAAGCAATTAAAATTTGTAAAATTATATTTATACTCTCATCAAATCATTTGTATATATATGAATATAATTTAAACCTATCAGATTTTGTATAATTTTTATTTTCAACAATTTAATGCTCGCGCTGGACGCGGATACCTTTACTAGGCAACATTAACCGACACTAGCTGAAATTAACTAAATTGATCAAAATTAACCAAACTATCCATAATTAACCGAGATATTTGACTAAAATCCAAATCGAATTAACACTTGGTTTTATTCGATAACATTACATACGAACCGAACTTTTCCATAATCAAACTAAACTGGATCATAGTTTTATTCGGTCTGTTTTAGTTAGTTTTAGTAGAGTGTTTCCAACCCAAAAAAAAAACCAACAAATCGAATCAAACCGACCATAACTAGCAAAGTATATCTAAATCATTCAATATTTTACGTGCATTTGTGAGGGTTTAGGCTCACCAATTAGGGTTTAGTACCACTTATTTTGCTAAAAAAAAATTATTTTTATTATTTTACGTGAATTTGTGAGGGTTTAGACTCACATATTAGGATTTCATACCCCTTAATTTGATAAAAATGTAAAAGGTATATTTATATACAACAAAAACAGAAATTAGTTATATAAAATAAAAATTTGGTCATAAAACATCTATTATAAATCTTAATGCCCGCACTGGGCGCCGGTACAAAACCGAATCTAATTAATATATATTTATGCCTTTTATTTTAGCTTCGTGAGATCACTGGACCGTTTAGTATATAACAACTAAACGCAATTTCTTTCTTATTTTCTAACAAAGAAGCGCACGATCATAAATGGATAACATTCGGGTTTAATACCCCTTAATTTGCGAGAAATATAAATTGTTCAGTATTTACGTGCATTTGTGAGGGTTTAAGCTCACCTATTAGGGATTAGTATCCCTTAATTTGCAAAAATATAAATAGTGCATTTGTGAGGGTTTAGGCTTCCATATTAGGGTTTATTACCTTTTAATTTTCTTAATAAATTAATGATAGATTTATATATAATATAATTTGCTAAATATGGTAGGATTTAGTATCCACTATTTTAGTTTCCTTTCATTTGATATACTTATAACAAGTAGACATATATACAACCATAAAATAGTAATTTATACAAAACAAAATTTATTCATAAAATGTCTATTATAAATTGTAATGTCCGCGCTGGGCGCGAATAAAACCCTAGTTCACTTCAATAACAAAAAAAAAAAAGCCAAAAAACTATTAAATTACATCGACGATTACACAAAGTTCTACAAAATCGATATCATATAAAATTATGGATTGCTAAACCAAAAAAGTTTTCAATTGAAGATAACCAAAACTATTAGGTCGACGAATAACCATGCAATTTTTTTTGGTCTTACGAATTTGTGGAGTTTAGTTTCGGACAATTCTTAAAAATACCATAAAATAATATTTTTGTTAAACATTTATGATATTAGTAGACTATTCATATTATTTGTAATTACATATTGTTTAAATAAGAATGTTTGAACGAAAAATAAATAAAATAATATTTTTGTTAAACATTTATGACTATCCATACTATATATAATTACATATTGTTTAAATAAGAATGTTTGAACGAAAAATAAACTATTATCTCGACAACTTAATCAACGGTTTGTGAGATGGATAACATTTCGCTCTAGATTTTTTTTTTTGTCATCTAAATTTTATTAAAAATTTTCAAAATGAAATTACAAAACCGGCGGAAAAAAAAAAGAAATTTTCGAAAAACTAAACCTAAACAATAAAATTAAAACTCAAAAGAGGAAACCACACATCCACCAAACCAGATAAACTAGAACCTACTAGACCCAACATTTCGCTGTAGATAGATTTTATTTTTTATGTTCCTTTTGTGTAAACAAAAAATAAATAGGAACAAAATTCAAAATTTGGAGAGACTTTATAAAAATCATAAATTTACAGGTAAAACCTAATTTCATATTTAATTTTTTGAAAAAATATGTTCGAAATTTAACATAAAAATTGTTGTGGGTTTGTGGCTACTAATATTCTAGCGCTCGATTTCACAGCCACAATTTAGACTACTAAACACCAAATTAGCCTAATAGTTTGTACAAACTGTACTAATTTGGTTGAGATGTGTCATTACTTGTGCCGTAAATAGAAGCATACTCTGTTTTTACTTTGTCACTTTTCTACTTCAACCACCATATCGAACACATGTCCATAATCCTCTTTTCTTTTGTCCTCTCATACAAAATCGCTATAGGTCAAAAAACGTCACAATGCATAAACTTGCGAAGCACATGAACAATGTCATAGTAACCCCTAAGACCTCCTTTCTCTGTTCTTAGGTCACACATATCATTTGGTGTTGCATTACAGTTAAAGATTCGACTTTTTCTTAATTGCTTTTGCAAGAGTTTGATTCAATCTATCTCGCTATATTTGGCTACTGCGGTGTTAAAGATTACCACCAGGTTAAAAAAAACTAAGGACAAGTGTTTCGAAAATCATGATTACGATTTGTTATTTTCCAAATCGGATTGCAGATTAGAAGGAAATTGCGGTCAAATGGAGATTACAAAACTCTAAAAATGGCTTCTAGAAACTTACATACGTATAGATGCTCTTCCTCTGTTTCCTATCGTCAGCTATGTCCTGAGGGTCATGAAATCATTCCAAGTCATAGAGACTGTCAGATTTAACATTGCAATCCAAACAGAGGAAGAGAAGAAGCAATCAAAGAAATTAAAGATGGTTCCAACATACAAAATATTATTTCAATCCTTAAACAAACTTAGCGTTAAAGAGAAAGAGCCAATATGCAACAGAAGAATGTAATTCGTAGATAAGATATGAAATATTATTTATACATCAAGACAACATAAAGGGCTTATCACATCCCACACAATCGATAGTAGGTGGTAATGATTCTGAACAGATTCGCCTGAAAACCAAAAAACAAAGTTAGAACAATGTATAATACTTGACTTTCACATCAACCAAGTAGGATGCAAATGAAAAAAGTGAAGATAATACGAAATTAATTCTCCTTATCAGTGGTCACAGTTGATAAATTGAAGACTGGGAATGTGTTGGACTTTGTACCTGGTACCACTTTCTCCTTCCAGTCCCTCTTCATTCCTTGTATATTCAGTTCCTTTACAGAAGTGAAATGTCTAGTTACAACTCCGGTATCAGCATCGGTTGCAGCCTTTACAGCTTTGAAGTCTTCTTTTCCCTTTTCCTTTCAGCGCTCTCCGTAGTCCTTAGCAAGCTTCTCCTGTTCTTGACGTTTCTCTACTATAGGGATTATTTTCAAAGTCATAACACAAAATCTTTCTTGTCATATAAACTTTTCCCATTGTGAAAACACAAAAATCAATCTTGTTGAGAAACACCTCTATGTCTTCATTAGATTCAGAGTATACAGACGTTTTCTCTTGCCTCTTAAGTAGTTCGAATTCTTTCATATGAAGATCTTCTCTTTCCAGTTTTATCATCAGCTAGAGCCTAGAATCATTCCCGTCATTTGTTTCCTCATCCAATCGTTCTTTTTACTCGAGCATAGCTGGATCCTCGCCTTTCTTGCCAATACTTACATTCTGAAGACAACTAAAATCAGACACTCTTACCTCTGATGGAAAGTCGTCTTCTTCTTTCTTGCCTCAGATGAATTTCCCATTTCCTTGTGAAGAATCCTATCACAAAACCTTGTTGCCTCTGAGAATCTTGTTCTTACAAGCTGTAGCCAAAAACACGACCAAGAATACCTGTATTAATCACCAAAGGTAAAACACGCTGAAAGTTGAACAGTTATAGGAATCTGGAAAAAGAGATTCCAGTTACAATTTGTTATCTTCCAAGTTCCAAGTCGGATTTGCATTATAGAAAACCGGTCGGGACAGGGTCAAATTGAGATTACAAAAGCTTGGATTCAGGTTGCAGAGATTCATAAATAAAATCTCTTTTTTCGCTTCCCATTCTCGAAAGTCGAAAGAATTATCCATGAGTGTAAAACAAACAGAAAAAATAAACCTTGACGATGCTCGTTGTTGTGGGTGTGCCTTAAGATCTATGAAGCACGACCTCTCGTGAAGATAGCCATCAATTCAGGCACCAGCTGCTTGTCATCATGCTTCATCACATACCTTTTTAAGAACATCTGATCGGTACTCTTCAAAACAGACGACATTGGAGGGAGTTTACTCCCGAGCAATCCTTTTGACATGAGAGCTTTAATTACGTTACACCTTGGTACAGTCCTCTTCTCCATGCTGCATCCAAGTACCACAGGGTTTGAAACAAGGGCCTTTAGTGGCCAATTCATCTTCTTCACCAGAAACTCAGTCTTCTTCTTCACCGTCTCTGCAGATACATTAAGACACTGAGGAAAGCGCTTGACCATCATCACAAACTCATCTCTGCTGAATCCTAGTCCAAGAAATGTTTCATTGGAGTTCAATATATTCTTCTCAGAGAGTGTCAGAAAGATTGGATGCTTCTTGAACACTGCCCATACATCGTCCACAGTGAAGCCTACACTTTTATAGACTTGGACTTTTTCTTCTATTGCTTTGTCCCTCGTTTGGTAAACAGCGTGCAGAGCTTCAACAAACTTTGGGGTGGCCGGATCAAAACCCATTTCAACAACTTTCTTGAGTGATTCTTCAAACTTTTGTTTCCCACACACAGGTTGGTAACGGGAGATGAGCAAAGGTAATAACAGCTTCTGAGGCACCCCCAATTCTCTCAAAACTGATATATTTCTGATTTTATTCTCCTGTCTACTACCTTGTGGCAAAGAAAGACATGACATTTCATATTTGGAACTCTTATCTGCTTTGATAATGTCTTTGACGAAATCATAGTAGACGCTGATAGTTTTATCCTCTTTCATCCCCAAGATTTTCGGAACTTTTGAAAGAATCTCAATGAGCTCAGAGCTTGAAGCTCCTCTGGACTGCAGAAACTGAAGCTTGGAACCAAGTGACCTCTCAGCATCTAATATAAGCAATCTTGGGTAAATCCTAATGATGTCGGAGATATGAGAATCTGTGAAACCATGACTCCTAAGAAGACTCAAAACAGAATCAGGATTTCCCTTGTCCTCGAAACTAACTTTCCTTGAGATCGATTCTGCGACGTTTCTAGCTAAACCCAGTGACTTAACGAGGTAAGAGACAGTAAAAATCTTCCCTTTTCGATCATCTCTAGGGCTCACACAAGGAGCAGCACTAGCAGAGGAGAAGGCATTTTGCAAAGGGTTAACTGAAATTCTCAAATTACGCAATTTATGTAACTCAAGAGACCTTCTTCCATGGAGTATCAGAGAATACATGACGACAAAGGCAATGAAATTACCGAAATGAGCAGAAGAGAAGAACCAGGAAATTCCACAGTGTAGAAGCGATTGAGACCGAACTATCTTATTTCATTTAGAGAAAAACGAATCGATGACTGTTCTGTTCGACTTTCCAAGAATCTGATTCGATGCTCAATCTCAAAATCTCTACTAAAACTTACACAAACGAGCGGAGAAGATCAATGAAGATTGATGTTCGCAAAACCCAGAAATCGCAAAAAACTACATTTTGTGGCTGCTCGGATTCGAACCCTAGTTTCGGTTATAATTCCCCTAGTTTAAAAGAAGGAAAATATAAAAAAGTACGACTACTGGGTTTCGAACCCAGCACATTGTTATCATGTAAACTTTTCCCATTGAAGAACACAAAACCAATGTTGTAACCTTCTTTTCTAGTGTCATTGTCAAAGACTTTTCCGATTAGACATTTCTCATCCGATCAATCTTTTTTCTAGTGCATAATCGGATCCTCGCTTTTCTTGCCAATGCTCAACAGTTTCAGAACAACTCAGATTAGATACTTCAAAAAGAAGTTGAAAGTTTCGACATTTCTACATCAGACCATATCACAAGAGGAGACCAAGAATACATAAAAGTTTACATTCACTGTTTTATATCGTGATCGCCTAGTCAAACTCTAAATCAAAACTCAGTTTTCAAACTTGTGATTCTCAATCTAGAGATGAATGTAGCTTTAAGAATTGTCCATTTTGTTGCCTGAAACACACCTCGCTTTTCACAAACCACCAATTCCGAGAAAGGTTCTTACGGCGACGGTAAAAATCCTCAAAATTAAGGTCCGTTTTTATTCCAACTAGAGCTTCTAAACTGAAAGTACGACCTAATAAAAAAAATGTAGAGACCATATAAACTATAATTTCTGCACAACAGAATCCAATAGAGCAACGAAACATGTTGTATATCAATTCACACAGACACACGCATGTATGGATATCACGAGGAAAGATATTTTTGTGTGATTAATTAAATTTTTTATTAAACAAATTCAGTATATATATATATTGTTAAAATCTAATAAAATAATATTAATTATATATAAAAAACGCAAAAAATGTAAAATATAAATACATAAGAAAAGAAACTATTTTTCAAAGATGACAAATATAAAAATACACAAGACGAAGATAAAGAAAAAAAAATGATAATTAATTATCCTATTGAAAGAGATTAAAAATACTTGAATTTTTTTGTTCTCAAAATTTTAATCGGTTATTTAAATAACATTATTTAGCCAACACCAAATATATGTAGATAACAAAGTTTCAAACAAACATATTTATTTTCAAATAGTAATTATAGATATCAAAGTGATTGAAAATCGCTTCATATTTTCATTCTATGTAAATAAGAGAAACAATAATTTTATTTCATACTAAAATACTAGATATATCAAAAAAATTGTCACTAAATTAAATGAAATTATAAAATAAAACTCACACATCGCGCGAGTTATATTCTAATATATATATATATATATATTACTTGATAATTATTGTACTTATTTTTTCAATTTATTCAAAAACTATAAAGAACTCATAGTTTATCTCTTACAAACTTAGTATTAACACCATAAAACTTTTTATTTCCTCCTTATACATTTTCATTCGTTAATAATATATAGTTTATATTTATAAATAGTTCATGTTTTATTCTTATAGTCTAAATAGATCTCAAATAAATTAATTTCTTACCTTTCATTCATTGTTAATATATCATTGTAAATGGTTTTATTAAGTTTCATCTCTACGTTATTTTTCTCTGCACGTTGAACATATAAACATCTTATTTCAAGTAAGACTCAATTGCATCCAATAGTACATACTAGGGGTGGACAAAATACCCAGAACCGAAAAATCGAACCGAACCCGACCCAAATTATACGAACCGAATCCGAACCGATTTCTCTAAAACACCTGAATGGGTCCTCAACACCTAGTACCAAAAAACCCGAACCGAACCCGGAACCGAACCGAGAACCGAACGGATATCCGAAGTACCCGAAACATAAATTAACCTAAAGATATTTAGATTTAAGGTCGGATATGTTCATGTAATTTAGGTAATTTTTATAATTTTTTCTTTGTTTTTTTGGTTAATTCGGGTATTGTATATATATATTCGGGTAAAATAACCAATTTAAGTATGGGACAATTGCAAAAATGCCACATTTGAAAGTGACTTTTACAAACGTGCCACTCTCATGTGGCCATTTTCATTTGTGCCACTTTTTACAAATAAATTGTCTACTTTATTCCTGTCAAAAAGCCATGAATCAAATTTTGTTCTCTCTCTCTCTCTCTCTCTCGCTCTAGTTTTGTAATTAAAATATTTGTAAATTTTAAAACATAATTAAAATGTTTTATAACCTAATTTTCATGTTAGATAGACATCTTCTAAAGTTGGGGACGATTGATCTCTGTAACTGCGTACAAAAGTGCTTTATGAGTTTTTTTAATAGTTTTATAATGTTTTAAACAGTTTATAAGGTATTTAAAATATTTTATAAGGTATTTAAAATATTTTATAAGGTACTTAAAAGGTATCTAAAAGACTCCTCCTGCAAACACTCCAAGTGCTCTCAGAAATTTATGCATCAACAGAGACAAAACAAGAACCAAAGTATTCATGTAAGAATTGATCAGACTATGTAAACAACAAAGTCAAGCATCACAAGAAACAATAAGGTATTATAATGTTTTATAATATTTTTAAACAGTTTTATAATGTTTTAAACAGTTTTATAAGGTATTTAAAAGGTTTTATAAGGTATTTAAAATGTTTTATAAGATATTTAAAATGTTTTATAAGGTATTTAAAATTTTTTATAAGGTATCTAAAAGACTCCTCCTGCAAATACTCCAAGTGTTATACCTTCAAAACTAAACCCTATTTAAAAAGTTTTATAAGCTATTCAAAAGCGTTTCCGATTATTCTTCTTCCGCGATTGCGTTTTCTCTTCCTCCTTCTTCTTTTTCTACCTTCCCTGGATATTACCCGGAAGTTGACTTTTCACCGTTCTTGACCTAACACAGGTCGGATCTTCAACAAATCGGGTCATCAATCAGGCTAAACAACCTTTCTTCTTCCCAAATCCACCAGATCCAATCTCAGATCCATGTTCTTCGTCAAACGCACCACCAGATCAACAACAACTCTTTCTCGAATCTTCTCAGAGGAGATCGTAACGGAATTCGGAGACGGCGAAATCAGAGACAGAGAGATCTGAGATCGGAGACGGAGAGATTTGAGATCGGAGACGGCGATTTTAGAGGAATTCTCGAGTTGGGAGGCAAGATCTGAAAAAATCAATACAAAAATATAGGTTAAAATGAGTCAAAAGGGTAATATAGGGATATAAAAAAATGGAGTGGCACGCTTGTAAAGATTTTTAAACAGTGGCATTTTTGGAAAGTGGCAGTTGAGAAGTGGCATATCTCAGAATTTCTCTTTAATATATTACTTGAATTTTTACAATATTTTTTGTTATTTTTTTGGTATTTTCGAATAATTGGAATAAAAAGTAGTTAAATCGAACGAAATCCGGAAAAAAAAAAATCGGGTAATTATGAGTATTTCGGATAATTTTTTAGTGTATTAGGTAATTTTTGAATATTTTAGGTAAAAAATCCAAAATACCCGAACCCGAACCCGAAACACATTTTGAGTATTAGCGGATTTTAAATCTATACTCGAACCCGATCCGAACCCGAACCGAATCCGATCCGAAATTTTCTAATACTCAAATGAGTCTTATATCCCTGAACCCGAAAATCCGAAAACCCGAATTATCCGATCCGAACCTGAACGGGTACCCGAATGCCCACCTCTAGTACATACACAATGCTAAAACACAATTTTGTATATTTTTATGAATGACATAACATCTTAAGATTTATTACATATGTAGAATATTTTCTAAATTCTAAATTCTACCACTACATAACATATATATGCATAAAGTTTAGATATTGTTTGTTTTTGTCGAATAACCAAATGGACAACAAACTATACAGAATCCAAAGTAGATGGATTTAGATTAGAAACAAGTAACTTTAATTTTTATATGGTATAGATTACTAAAACATTTTTCAAACTCGTCAAAAACCAAGGGGAAGTGGCTAGTAGTAAGTAAACGAGTTGGATCAAAGTCAAACTGAGATTACAAAAGCACAAATTGGGGTTTCAGAGATACAAAAATAAAAGCTCATCTTTTGCTTCCCTTTGTCATTGTCGATAGATTTCATCTACGAATCTAAAACTAACAGAAAGAAAAGAAAAGACCTTAACATTTCTCATTGCTGTGGGAGCGCCTTCTGGTCTCTGAAACACGTTTTCCAGTGAAAATAGCCATCAACTCAGGCACAAGCTTGTCATGCTTCATCACATACCTGTTTAAAAACGTCTGATCCGTACTCGACATAACATACGACACTGAAGGGAGTTCACTTCCCTTTCCGAGCAATCCTTTCGACATGAGAGCTTTGATTACGTTACACCTTGGTACAATCCTCTTCTCCAGGCTGTATCCAACTATCTGAGGGTGCAAAACAACGGCCTTTACTGGCCAATTCATCTTCTTTAACATAAACTCAGTCTTCTTTTTAACCGACTCTGCAGAATATTCAATGCACGCAGGATAGCGCTTGACTATCATCGCAAACTCATCTCTGCTGAATCCTAGTCCTAGAAATGTTTCCATGGAGTTCAAAATCTTATTCTTCGAGACTTTCAGAAAGGAAGGAGTATTCTTGAAAATTTCCCAAATATCTTCCACAGTGAAGCCCAAACTTTTATAGACTTCGACTTTTTCTTCAATCGTCTCATCGCTCATTTGGTAAAGCATGCGCAGAGCTAGGACAAACTTTGAGGTGGTTGGATCAAAACCCATCTCAACGACCTTCTTGAGGGATGCATCAAAATTTTCTTTTCCACACACGGGCTGCGATTTGGAGATGAGCAAGGGGAGTAACAACCGCTGAGGCATACCTAGTTCTCTCAGAACCGATATATTCCGGACTTTATTCTCTAGACTACTCTGTTCGAAAGAGTGACTTAACTTTTCATAATTGGAACTCTTACTGGCTTCTATAATGCATTTGACAGAATCATAGTATACGCCGATAGATTTCTTTCCCAATATTTCAGGGACTTTAGAAACAATCTCGGTGAGCTCAGAGCTTGAAGCTCCTCTAGACTGCAGAAACTGAAGCTTGGGACCAATGGATTTCTCAGCATCTGCTATAAGCAATTGTGGATAATCCATAATGATTGTGGAGATCTGAGAATCAGTGAACCCATGACTCCTAAGAAGATTCAACACAGAATCAGGATTTCTCTGGTCTTCGAAACTGACTTTCCTTGAAATCGATTCTGCGACTTTTCTAGCTAAACCCAGTGACTTAACGAGGTAAGAGACGGTAAAAGTCTCCCCTTTTCGACCATCTCTAGGGCTCACACTTGCAGAGGAGAAGGAATTTGAAAAAGCAGATGCATTTTGCACAACACTCACTACAAATCTCAGATTACGCCATTTCTGCGACTCAGCCAACCTTTTTCCATGGAGTAACAGAGAATACATGACAAAGGCAATGCAAAGGAGAACGAATAACCGAAACTTTACTATCTGTTCGAGAAGACGAATCTCCAAAGGATAAATCTCTAAACTTTTACTAACTTACAAGGAAACATGGAAGAACATGAAAATTCACTCATCGATCAGTGACTCATCGAGCGTCGGTAGAGATTGATGAGTCTGCAACTTCTCAAAAATCCATTTACTCACTCGCGAAAACCCCCAAATCGGCAAAAATCAAATATTGGGGGAGGAAAGTAAATTAGGGTTTATGAAGCAATCAAATGGTTTTAACAATTTGGGTTTCGGGTCAATTCGGTCTGGCCAGGTTCGAACGGGTTTGATAAAAAAAAATTTTTTGGGGAAATGATTTTTAAACAAAAATCTCTGCTTTAACAAAAACAAAAAACATTTAGTACCCACCTTTTAAAAAAAAAAAATCGTTTTATTTTTCTAAAAAATTTATAGATAAAATATCCAACTTTTCCAAGTTTTTCAAAAAAGAATTTTTAGTATTAGTTCGGTCAAATTTTTAAAATGTCGTTAATCGAGGATGACGCGACATTTGCGATTGACGAAATAAAATCAACTGATTTCATTTAACCGAATCTACTCTAAATCACAAAAAGTTAAAATTAACAATTTGGGTGAGATAAATGTCGTTCTCTTATCGTTTCAATTTGATTTTGGAAAAAAAAAAATTATAGGTACTGATAATAGATACATGTAATGGAGAAAAAATTGAAAGTGTTTGTGGCGAAGATGATCGAATGCACCATATGAACAATACTAAATTTTTTTCAAACTTATGACAATCAAAATGACAATACACATTCCAATAGAAGCGCATAACAAATTGCGATAAAGAGAGTAATTATTTAGATTTCATGAATCGTTTCTTCAATGCTTCACATTTAAAGAAATTCAAATGCATATGCTCATTCTCTTTCTCCAGCTCTCTGTTTCTAGCATATGTTTTCGAATCTCTGTTTCGTCCTTCTATCATTATTTCGTTTTGCCATCCATATACAATAATATTTTCACCTAAAAAAACCACTCGATTTTCTCTCACCATACTTTTGGTAATCTTCGTCCTAAATTTGAATATGTCCAAACTTTCTTTACAATAACCGGCAAATTACATCACATCACCTTTGTTTTCGTTATCACTTTTACTCGAATCTCAAAATTGATAGAGCATTATATTTCTTCGGGCAAATATAATATGTTTTCGTCATAATTTGACATCTAGACGGACAAATTGAATTGATTTTAGATCAAAATAAAATGTTTTTAGCATTTGTTTTTTCAAAAATCGATTTGAAAAGGTGATAAAAAGACGATTTATCCCAAAAATAGTTTATCATATGTGGTTTGATATGGTTTTAAAGGAATTGGTTTTATACAATTATGTCTATTGTAAATATCATGTCATCCTCTATTAACGAATTGAAAATGGTTTTTTATCATTTAACATAACTAACATTTGAAGCTCTAAAAGAACATTTTTAGAAAAATGGTATTTATTTGTAGATTTTTTTATTTTTAGAGGAATATAAAAAAAAATTCTAAAAAAATAGAGATTAAATAAGCATTTTTAAGAATTCGAGGCATTTTATAGTCATTTAAAAAAAGTATTATAATAGATATAATGTTGTTATTATGAAATCCAAACCATATGGGTTTAAATGGTAGCTGTTATAATAACTACTCGTTGGGTATAATTTAGTTTATTCTAACAGGATACAAATTATGTGGCTTGTATTTTGGCTTGTACTCCTACGTTTTTAATATTACAACTAGATGGAAGGAAAAAAAAAAACAAGATACAAATTAAAACATGTTAGGTACGAGACGTGATATCCAAATTATCCGTTTTATTAAATCAAACTAAAATTAAATGATCTAAATCGAAATTTAGTTAAACTAAACTGAAATCAAACCGAATTACAAATAATTTTTTTTAGGGTTTAAAATTTATAAAATCAAAAATCGAAAAACTGATAAAACTTTTAGTTTTATATTGTTATTGTCTCTTAACCCTTTTTTATTTTTTTTGAACAAAAAAAGTAAATCATGGTCTGTAATCGTACGATCTTTCCCTTTACAACAACTGTAAGACTTTGTTTGTAACACTAATTGGTTATGTTAAATTTTGGTTATTCATTTCCGAAGATCTCTTTCTTCTTTTCTGCTTTACTCGGATGTATCTTGTTTTCGTGAACATATTACTCATAACTACTTGAAACACAATGACGCAAGTCATAACACAACGTACAACCCCTTGAAACTCATTAAAAAATATGGCATTGGTCGTTGTTGTGGTGGGTGTGCCTTAAGATCGGTAAAACTTTTATAAATTAATATTCTATAAATTAATACTCACTATAAATTAATAAAATTTCACGGTCTGAATTGCACTACAGTAAAAAATAGCAAAATTCGATAAAATAATAATTTTTTTTGAAGCTCCAATGTAAAAGTGGTCCCTATAATAACTTAAATTAATAATTATAAATTTTATGCATATATATATATATATATATATATATCTTAGAAAATTTAGTAAAATATGATTATATATATATATCTTAGAAAATTTAGTAAAATATGATTATAGTGTTGAATGTTTATATTTAAAGTTGAAATTTCATTGGAATTAATCTCTAATTTTTTTTACTGTATCAAAATCTTTTGGTGTTTTCATTTAGATCTCCTTCCAAAAATTGTGAAAAATTGCAGACGTGATAATTATTTTATTACGCGTAAATATTTTGGATGGTGTTATCTCGTCTTCAACATCATCAGCGTAATTTTTCTACTCTTGATTTTTTAGTATATATCATTTTTACCTGGATAGTCTAGTAGGTTATGAACGTCCATTCTATTATGATAACCAAAATTATTAACATAATGTGGAATAAGATGAATATGTAAACAATAAAGTATACACAATTTTAAATAAATAAAGTTTTAGAAGAATTTGTACGAATTTTAAAATAAACTGCTTATTTTATATAAAATATATTTTACAAAAATTATGAAGTAGAAAATTTTTTCTATAAATTAATAAATATTAATTTATCGATTAATTAATAACTCTATAAATTTTCAAAATCCTAATATTATTAATTTATAGAAGTTTTACACTATTAAACACGATATCCACTAAAGATAGCCATCAACTGGGGCACGAGCTGGTTGCCATCATGCTTCATCACATACCTTTTTAAAACCCTATGTGAATAATAATCCCATTTGAGAATTGATCAACTTGTTTATCAACATTTGTTAGTATATAATATTTGTGTTTACAGTCAGCTGATACAATTTGTAAAATCTTGTCTTGATCTGATATATTTGGTCATTTTGCTGCCACGAAAAGTGCAAGAACAGGAAACGACATCGTTTTGTGGTTAATTAGCTGCTATATCAAAAGTTACCATAACACCAACACAAACCTGGATTTTCTTACTTCTGCTAAAGCTTTAGCCTCATTGCTACTCAAGTCATCTTCAGATAAACTTGTTATAGTTGGGTTTACTTTGGATCTCACATCACAACATCACAGCATCATTAACTAAAAAAAAACTCAGTATTAACCAGACAAAACCAGAACAATTTGGTCCGGTTAGTAACTATTCAGTTGGGTTTAGTTATTGATCCTTTAACCAATATATGTATACCACATCTGTAATCTGTTTACTGTCAGAATGAAATGTGAGCCTAGTAACCTACATAACTAAAGTACATAGGCAACAATGGTGAATGCTCTGCTCTGTATAAATAGCTCTCTCCAATGCTTTTGTGGATTCAATGGTGACTGCACGGCTTCCTTGTTGCCAGAAGCTGAAAGGAACTCTAAAGTAATACACTTTTGGTGAAGTGAAGAATCGTTTTTCACCAAATTTCACATGAACAAAAAGAGAAGAACACACATGGGAAGACTAGTTACAATCTAAAGCTCATAAACATCTTTGCAGATACTTCTATGCAACTGATTCATGAAAAATAATCCCAAGAAACTACCAAGAAAGATCGATATGTACACATCTATTTCCTATCAAAGCAAGTTCTTCATATCTTAAGCTAGATAAAGTCTCAAAGCTAAAGAAGCTCACAAGAATGTGTATGTAACGCCATAGCAAGTAAAGAGCAAAGATCCACAATTTGAGAATAAAAACATTAATTCCACAAATCAGATGAATCATATGATCAAAGAGTATATAAAGCAACTACAGAGCAAGATTTTAATGTTATCATAAGAGGATTTTGGTATTACCAGCTGTGATTTAGACACTCCAATACCAAAACTATAAGAATTTAGTGATGTGAGAAAAAGGGGACTCTTTTGGGTATTTAAGTTTCTGAATCAAAATTCAACCCACAAGAATCTTCTTATCTGTTCTAAACCTATAAACAGAAACTAATCTACCTTCAAAATTGACTTCTGAACAAGGTCACAAAGAATACAAAAATAACTGATTTAGAAAAATGAATCAACAAATATATAATTTAGATTCACATGTCCCTTCAGCTAGCTATTTGGTCATTTGCTTACATGTGAACCATATATAAAATTTTGCAGATGCAGTTGAACACATGATAGCTTCTCTATGCAAGCATTAATCTTCAGCGGAAACAGTTTAAGTAAAGAAGACACAGAACAAAAATGTGACCATATTGCATAATAAAGGGAAAAAATGGCAGCTAATGATGACATACTGGTTCGACTAAAAGCTTTGCATCAGCTTAATCACTTGGAGATTCTGAACATCCTCGATCAAGGGATGTTGTGGTAAATTGAAGTCCTTTTTAGCATACAAAACTCCCTCTGCACAAAACAAGCATGAGGAAATAAATATCGAATAATATATTTGTTATCTTCGAATTAATCAGCAACAAAGAATCTACCATGATTGCAGATGAACTTCTGGTGTGTGTGTGGCGCTTTCCTCCTTGGTCTCTCTTATCTTTCCAGCTCGCATGAACTGTGGGAATGGCCACGTGACGTCAACAGCTTCCGGCTTCTATTGTCTCATTCCGGAAACAAAGCTTGTGATGTTTCTCACGAAATGGGAAACATGGAAGCCACTACAAGAAAACTGCAGAAGAGGGACTACTTTTTGCGGACTCTTTTTTCAGTCGCAAAATATTGTGACTTTTGGTGACTATTAAGCGACTAACACATATTTGGAGGCTACATCGTCGCATATTTACGACGAATTTTAAAAGTCGTTAAATAGTCGTAAATATGCGACTAAAGTAAGACTATTCGCAAAGTAGTCGCAAAGAGAGACGAATTAGCGACGAAATTATGAGTCGCAAAATGTAGTCGCAAAATTGGTTACAAATTGCGACTACTTAGCCATTGGTTAGGAGCGTCACATTTCAGTCACAAAACGGTAACAAACGAAAGTAGGTGGAAACGTGCAAAATATGTTTGAGAGGTAGGTATACCTAAATTTTGTGACTCTTTCTGGATAGTCACAAAGGAGTGACAAATATTTTCCTATAAAATAACCGACGTCCTCACCCATTTGAGCAGAGAAGAAAATATTGAAATATAGAATGTGAGAATTTTTTTTTATTTTTATTTTTTAAAAGAGAGAAAATTAGAAAAAAGAGAGAAAAAAAATGTGGAATTCATCCAGAGAGTGGATGTATAATAGAATCGATCCACGTACAAATAATCTCTCGAGTGAGTTTTTGGAAGGGGTCGAGCATTTCATGAATTTCGCAAGTAGCCAGAAAATAGCTTTAAGCAGTGGAGGTAAGTTTTACTGCCCTTATGCTAAATTTCAATTCAAGTTTAAAGCTAGCAAGAACAGTTTCGCAGCATTTGCATAGTAGATGATTTATGCAAGGATATTATGTTTGGTCTGAACACGGTGAAGATTATAATGTCGTTGGGGCAGGCACGAGTAGTCATTATGCTAATGTTGATTTTAGTAGTGGTAATCAACCAATAAATTATGATGGGGGGAATGTATATGATAGGATGGTAAATGATGCATTTCATGGTTCTACGCCATTTAATGAATATCATGATCATGAACATGATCAAAGTGGAAATGATCATGTTCATGAAGAACCTACCCATGAGGCGAAACGGTTCTACGACATGTTAGATGCTGCAAATACTCCACTTTATGATGGTTGTCATGATGGTCATTCAAAGTTATCATTAGTTTCTCGGTTCATGAATATTAAGGCATACCATAATTTGTCTGAAACATGCATGGATTCATGGTCTGAATTATTTACGGAGTATTTACCAGAGGGTAATCAGGCAACCGGTTCATTCTACGAGACAGGAACATTGATGCGAAAGCTAGGATTACCGTACCATACATTTGATGTATGTGTAGATAATTGTATGCTCTTCTGGAAAGAAGATGAGGACTTGGAGCATTGTACGTTTTGTGGAAAACCAAGATATAAGGATAGTGAGGGACGAACAAAAATACCATTCAGTCGTATGTGGTATTTACCTATCACTGACAGATTGAAGAGGATGTACCAATCCGAGAAGACTGCATCATCGATGAGATGGCATGCTGAGCATGTGTCAGAAGACGGAGTAATGTGTCATCCATCTGATGCAGCAGAGTGGAAGAATTTCAATCAAATGCATCCGAGTTTTGCAGCAGAAACGCAAAACATTTATCTTGGATTATGTACAGACGGTTTTAATCCTTTTGGTATGTCAAAAAACCAGTCGTTGTGGCATGTGATCATGACACCCTACAACTTACCCCGGATATGTGCATGAAAAGCGAGTATTTGTTTCTTATGGTTTTGAATTCGGGACCAAATCATCCACGAGCCAGTCTTGATGTCTTCCTCCAACCACTGATCGACAAGTTAAAGGATTTATGGAATAACGGAGTTGAGGCGTATGATGTGTCATTAGATCAAACCTTCAACCTTAAAGCTGTTATGCTGTGGACGATAAGCGATTTTCCGGCATATGGTATGTTGTCGGGATGGACGACACATGGAAGATTGTCGTGTCCAATTTTTATGGATGAGACAAATGCTTTCCAATTGCCGGCTGGTAGGAAGACATGTTGGTTTGACTGGCACAGAAGATTTTTGCCCATCAATCATCCGCTGCGGAAGAATAAAGTAAATTTTCGGAAGGGAAAGAACGCAAAGAACGACTACCCAGCTCAATCATTGACTGGTGAACAAGTGTTATATGAGCGTATACGTCATGTCGGACCACCTAAAACATCTGATTGTGGTGGAAATGGACATACAAAAAAAAACCGGACGGCTATGGGGACTGGCATAATTGGCATAAAGAAAGCATATTTTGGGAGCTACCGTACTGGACCGATCTCAATCTAAGACACAATCTTGATGTGATGCATATCGAGAAAAATGTTTTCGATAACATCATGTATACTGTTATGAATGTTAAAGACAGATCAAAAGACACAGTTAAGTCAAGATTGGATATCGCAAGATTTTGTGCTCGGAAAGATTTGCATGTCGATGATCGAGGGAGAGCTCCATCTCCTATTTGAAGATTGACTTCAAAAGCGAAAGAATCTTTACTACAATGGCTCAAGAATGAGGTTAAATTTCCAGATGGTTATGTAGCAGATTTAGCAAGTTGTGCAGATATCAATGGTGGAAAGTTTTCGGGAATGAAAAGTCATGACTGCATGTATTTATGGAACGGTTGCTTCCGTTTGTCTTTGCAGAACTTCTGCCTCGTAACGTGCACCAAGCATTATCAGGTATACATATTTATATATTATCGTTTAAGTATTTCTATTATTGGAACTTATATATATTAATTAGTGAAATATTTGTAGGGATTGGTGCATTTTTTCGTGACCTAAACAGTAGATCATTGGATCAAACCCGCGTCCAAATTCTAAAGGACAACATTGTCATGATTTTGTGTAATTTGGAAAAATCTTCCCACCTTCTTTCTTTGATGTGATGGAGCACTTACCTATCCACCTGCCATACGAAGCATAGCTTGGTGGTCCTGTGCAATATAGGTGGATGTATCCGTTCGAAAGGTTTTTTAAACATTTGAAAGGCAAAGCGAAGAACAAAAGATATCCAGCGGGATCAATTGTTCAATCGTACATGAATGATGAGATATCTTATTTCTCAGAACACTACTTTGCATCACAAATTTCTACAGCTAGCAGAAGAAGGTAATAATTTAATTAATATGTATGTTAATATTTCTATGATGATTTGCTTCAAATAATGAAGGGTAAATGTTGCAGGGCAAGTCGGTATGATGAAGGTGAAGTACCCGTATATCCTGTACCGGTACCGTATATATTTACTGAAGTAGGTCATCCAAGTGGCAAATGCAGTGAATTTTGGTTAAGCGAGAAAGATTATAAGTGCGCACATTCATATGTTTTGCGGAATTGTGACTATTTTCGGCCGCTTGAAAGGTAGCTATGCCTTTTCTACATTAATTTAAGTTAATTTTTTCTATTTTTTAGATACTTTAGTGTATAATTAGATATTATTATTTGCAACACAGATTGTTGGATGCGCAAATTCGATTCGAATACCCGAAACTATCTGATGCTGAGGTCACGGCTAAAAGAGATGAAGATTTTCATCAATGGGTCCGCCAATATGTATGTATTTCCACCGAGTATATTATATTATTAAATTATAATTTCTTATGGTAATTGGCATATTTTCTACGTACTTTATAGGTAAGATCAATGCAAAGTGATGAAAGTTTTCCTACTTGGGTGCATGAAATAGTGGAAGGTCCAGAAAATAAAGTAAGATCGTGGCCCATGTATTTTACAAGAGGGTATTTGTTTCACACGCGTGGTCACGGAATGACACGAAAAACAATGAATTATGGGGTATGTGTCCGAGGGCAAAATTATTCTAGAAGCATCCTAAGAGGATGATTTTTATGGGACAGTAGAAACTATCATGGAGCTCCAATATCCCGGATTTGTGAATTTAAAGATCATACTTTTCTATTGTGAATGGTTTGACCCTACGATTGGAAAAGGCACTCGAAAAAGCGAGGGAGGCATTGTTGACGTGCTCACATCACGGAAATATCAAAACTACGAATCATTTATTTTAGGTATGATTTTCCTGTTTTAGCTCATTGTATATGTATATTTTTGTATATATATTTATAAACTTCTAATTTAAATTTTAATTAACGGCAGGGTCTCAAGCTGATCAAATTTGTTATCTTCCTTACCCATATACTAAACGCCCTTGGAAATTATGGCATACAGTGCTGAAAGTTAATCCGAGGAATCGTGTTCAAGGGAAGTTTAATGAGAAAGAGCTGGTCATTTTGCAACAAACAGATGATAATGGCATGGTGGATATGGTTGAAGAAATAATTATCGATAGTTTAGTCGACGGAAACCATCCAGGTGAAGAAATTGATTTCGAAATTGAAGACGCTGAACCAGAAGATGAATTTCAAGTAAATTTATCATCTTCAGAGGATGATGATGGAATTTGAATATCTGAGTATGTACTTTTAAATAAATGTTTATTATATACCCTTGTTTAAATTTTAAATAAATGTTCGTAATATATTTGTAATTTTAAATAAATATTTGTAATATATTTTGTGATTCAATTTAATTTATGGGATTTTAAATAAATGATTTCAATTTATTTTTGGGATTTTTATATTAAAAACATATCTTTTATATATTTATTTATGGAATGGTTAAGTATCGGTATATATATAAGTTATTGGAAAAATAAAACGAATGGTGACTATAGCTCACTGGTAATGCAATATAAAACGACGTAAAGGTCTCAGGTTCGTATCATAGGACCGATAATATTTTTGAACTATTATCACAGGTAGTCACAAAAGCGTCATAAATTACCCACTATCTTGCGACTAAAATGTGAGTAAGTGACTGATTTGTGACTGTTTACCAACTCTCCCTAAATTTTCAAGAAAAATTATTTTATTTACGTACATACGTAGATGTGAACTATATAGTATACTAAACATATATATGGATTGATAATATTTTTGAACTATTATCACAGGCAGTCACAAAAGCGTCATAAATTACCCACTATTTTGCGACTAACTTGCGACTAAAATGTGAGTAAATGACTGATTTGTGACTGTTTACCAACTCTCCCTAAATTTTCGTGTATTTAGCCTAAATTTTCAAGTAAAATTATTTTAGTTAGGTACATATATAGATGTGAACTATATAGTATACTAAACATATCTATAATAGTTAAATAAATTAACTTTCAACTTCAGTTTTTTTTTTTGCATCTAAGTAAGCCAAATAACACTTGTTTTTCAATCTTATGTTTGATCATAATTTAAATTTTTCTAAATTGACTCTATTACTTATATTTTACCCTATATAATCAAACACACAGTTAATATATAGATGAAAAACGTTTTGTGACACCCTATGGCTCATAATTTTGGGTCTAAATATTTAGGGTTTAGGGTATTGGTTTGTGACTACAAAAAAATGTCGCAAAAGAATAGTACATTTGTAACTAATTAGAGACGACTTATTTGTTTGCGACTGTTTTGTGACTACCCCAAAAAATTTCAAATTTTTTGGGCTTGAAATTATTTGGGCTTTTGGCCGAAATGTTTGGGCTTTTGGGCGCCTAATTCTCCCCCTTAAAATATTTTTGCGACTAATTAGAGACTACCTTCCGACTCTTTTGTAAAACAAGTATCAAATATCTGAGTCCCAAATCATTTGTACGATCAACCCTACTTTTTCAATCTCTCTCGCAGCCTATGCGATTCTGCATGTTCTATCTCTGAATCTTCGTTATCTCTTCCGATTACCTTCTGTTTCTTCCTTTTTATCATCTTTAGGCTATTCTCTTTGCTGATTACCTATTTTCCTACCCAAAAATCAAACCCTAAATCAAAAACAACTTCTCTCTCGATCTATCTATTTCGATTCTTCTTTTTTGTTCTTCATGGCTGGAAAAGGCAAACCCGGTCACGGGAAAGGAGTTAGAGCCGGTGGTGGTGGTAGAGGAAACGGCGGAGGGGCTAGATCCACACTCGGTGGTGGTGGATCCAAAGGCAGAGGCGGTGAAACCTCATTCGGAGGGGCTAGATCCACACTTGGTGGTGGAGCCAACGACAGAGGTGCTGAAACCTCAGTCGGACCTGCTCGAGTCTCAGGCGGAGAAGGAAGACTCGGTGCTGGTGGTAGAGGAAACGGTGGAGGGGCTAGATCCAGAGGCGGTTCTGGTGGATCCAACGGCGGTTTTGGTGGATCCAACGGCGGAGGTGATGCACCATCAGTCGGACCTGATCGAGTCTCAGGCGGA
This sequence comes from Pseudoturritis turrita, assembly GCA_900406555.1. Classification (NCBI taxonomy): domain Eukaryota; kingdom Viridiplantae; phylum Streptophyta; class Magnoliopsida; order Brassicales; family Brassicaceae; genus Pseudoturritis; species Pseudoturritis turrita. The sequence goes on along the minus strand of OVBL01000790.1, from coordinate 251,046 downwards.
GAAGGAACACCAAGAGTCGGAGCTGGTAGATCCATCGTTGATGGAATCAGCGGAGTCCGTGGAGTATCATCGCACTCCTCTAACCCCTCCTCTCAGGCCACAGTGTCTGTGTCCAGATCAGTTCTCCCGGCTCAGTATCCACCGTCGACACAACCGCAAGCTCCTCATCACATCCACAGGCCTATGCACAACCGTCAACAGCCTCTGCCGGTTCAAATTCCTGAGCCGCAGCCACAGCCAGTCTTGTTTCACCAGGAACAAGAAGAAGATGATGAGTATCCCGACCATGAGCTTGATGTCGAGGAAGAAAACAAGATTGATACTCCCAACCCAGAGATGGAAGACTTCCAACAGATGTTGAATGATTATTGCATCTTCCTGGCCGAGAACAGTTGCCTCTCTTGTCCGAGCATCCAATCCCCCACGTCAATACTACGTGGTAACGTCTCTACTTGTATCAACTTCTAGTAATGCATAATGGTAGTTGCATCATGGTCTTGTCATGTGAATGCTTGTCTGGGTGTCTGCACATTGATCACTCTGTTGTTTACTCGCTTGTCTATCAGTCTACTTGCTTGTTGGATAATCTGAGTGTTGTTGGATAACCTTAACAATGTGTTTATATTTTATGTAATAGGTTTACCTGGGATCAAGGGAAATTGACTAGGGTGATTGCTGGAATCTTTCGGCGTAAGTTTGATGGTCCTTACTTCAGCTGGAAGGTTACTCCAATTCACGTACAAGAACGCTATTTCAGAACTTTCGCGGTAATGTTTTCATGTAACTCTTTTTTTCCAAGTTGTAATTCTTAAGACAGATCGATGCTAACCAATATCTTCTTACGTAGCGGAAGTACAATTGGGATGTTGGGATTACAGAGGTTGTGAGGGAGCATTTCTTGAAGATTGCAAAGAAACGGATGAAAGGAATAGTAAGCCAGGCTAAGAACAGTGGTGCAAGGCCATATTGGATTTCTCCTACGCTTTGGACTCAAATGTGGCAGCATTGGGATACTCCTGATGCAGTAGAGAGGAGCTCTACTGCTTCACAGTCCCGCAACTCCAATCGTGCCGGTCTAGGAGCCTACAAGTACGTATCCGGTCAGAAATCCTACTTGAGAGTTCAACAGGAAATGGTAAACCATTTATACTTCTTTTCTAATTATAAACACACATATCTACACTAACATGTTTGCCTATCATTATAGGAGGAGGAAGTAGGTCGTCCTATTTCGTTTGGAGAAGTTTTTGTGCGGACACATACAAGGGCCGATGGCTCCTTTGTTGATCACAAAGCAAAACAGGTTGCAGAGGCTTATGAGAAGCACCTAGCAGAAGTAATGTCTGAGGATGATCCCAATGGCCCAGAAACTTCACAGAATTGTTCTCAACAATCTTCTCATCGTACCCTTACAATCGAAGAAAAGAATGAGATATTTCTCAAGGTATTTCCCTTTCTCTTCTGCTTCTTACTTTAGGCTAGCTTGTCTTTCTTTGCTGTCTGCTATTGCTTTATGTTTTTGCTTATCAATTGTTATATGAATTTTGCATGATCTTCTGTTTCGGTATCTGATGAACTTGTCCTTTCACAGTTGTAGTAATAGTTTTTGTTGCTTGACTGTCATTCTGGTTTATGGACTGTTACTGAATGAATGCTAGTTTGAATATGTTGTTCATCTTTGACCTTCTTGTTCTGAATATTTCTGTTGTTGGTTAAGCATCTTTCTCAAATCATTAAACAGGTCTAAAATATGGTTTTGGTTTTGGCGTTGGTTTAAACAGGTTTGAAACATCTTCATTCTCAAATATAGTTGTAGTGAATCAATCTGGTTTTGGTTTTGAATCATTACATTTTGAATCATCTAGTGAATCAATCTATGTACTTGGTTTTTTTTCATAATTAAGAACCATAATTGGTGGACTATCTGATTTTTTTTTGGTTCTTTTAGTGTACTCAGACTGATACCAAGGGAAATCCATTTAGACTTGGACAACTCACTGATATGATTGGCAAAGGGAAAAGGAAAGAGAGTTATGCAAGCTCTTCTACGACATCGCTTAAAGAGATCCATGAACAACTTGACACAGCTCGTCGTAAAATAGCACCTCAAGAAGAGGATAATGCTCGACGTGATGACGAGGCACGGCAAGCTCAAGCTCGTATCTCTAAAATGGAGAAGCTGCTCACATACATGAAGAACATTGATCCCCGCATAGCAGCTTACATGAGTGAACAGGCTGGCTTGGATCATAGAAACTCTCCTTCCCCTGCAATAGGCACCATATCACCTTCTGGACCAGGCACCATATCACCTTCTGGACGAGGCACCACACCCTAGAACACTATATTTTTAATTTTTGCTTCTAAAACTTTACCTCTTATGTGTTTGAACATCTATAGTGTTTCTGTTTTGGTCAGAACTTAGTTTGTGTTACTACATCTTAAGTCTATGAATAGATTTTTTAGCATTTCGTATATTTTTTTACTTTTGACTTTCAAATTTCTGAGAAAATATATATATATATATATATATTGGTTACTGAAGTCGCAAAACGGTTGTATTTTTGCGACTGATTTGCGACACTAACACTAAAGGAACCAACCAAAAGGGTCGCATTTTAGTTGTTCATACGCGACTCTTTAACATCTATTTTGCGACTCTAAACGTTCAGTTGCCACTAACATTTTAGTCTGAAAAACGTCGCACTTATACGACTAAAAGAATCGTCACAAATTAGTCTCTAAATCACGACCACAACACTCTGTCATATATTAGTCGCAGATATACGATCGTCTCTCTTTAGTCGTTAATTTACGACTACTTTACTTCGTCTTAAAGTAGTCATAAATTAACGACCAGTTACGATAGTCACAAAATAGTCTCTCAATTGCGACCGTTTTGCGACTAATTTATTTTGCGACCAACATTTTGCGACTATTTATTTTAGTCCCTAAGTGATCGGTAATTATCTTTTTGCGACCATTTTGCGACTATTTATGGAGTCGCTCAACTGCTGTTTTTTTGTAGTGAGTAGAGGAAGAGCCAGCTCCAACAATTTGTACGTTCTTGGCCCTCGAGAATCTCGTCACAGATTACTCCATTTGTGTGGTCACCGTATTTGGTGTCGTCTTCAAAGGCTCCCTTCGATTGTTTTGTCGGTCCAAACGTGGACACTGATAGTGTATATAGAAAGTGTATATGTCAATCCCTATGATTCCGTTATATTAACTATTGCAATATTATCTTACCATGTATGTAGCTCATTCTCTGTATATATAAACAGAGTATACGATCAATAATATTTATCAATTCTATAAACCTAATATGGTATCAGAGCTCTAATAGGTTTAACCTATTCTTTTAGTCGCCTCCATCTCTTTCTCTCTTCTTCTTCGTTCCCTTCTTCTTCTCATTCTTTCTCTCATATACAGATATGACTTCTGACAATTTTGCAGAACGCACCTCTGTCTTTAATGCTCAAGATCCACAGAGCACCCTTCTTTCGGTCAACATGTCAAGTGTTACAAAGCTCACCAACCTGAACTATCTAATGTGGAATCGTCAGGTTCGGGCGTTACTTGAGGGCCATGAACTTCACCAGTTCATCGATGCCTCTGGTCCAGATCCAACCACACTTCTCGCTGGTGTCTCTGCTCCCAATCCTGCATACGCTCCTTGGAGGCGTCAAGATCGCCTCCTATATAGTGCTATCATTGACGCAATTTCTCTGCCTATTCAGACTGTCGTCTCAAGCGCCACAACCACGAAAGAAGTCTGGGATATTCTTGCCACAACCTTTGGCAATCCAACTCGTGGGCACATACGTCAACTCAAGTATCAAATCAAGACATCTACCAAAGGTACCAAGTCAATCAGCGAATACCTACGTCTCATCAAAGCCAAAGCAGATGATCTTGCTCTCCTTGGTAAACCCATGGATCCGGAAGACCTTACGGAGCAGATCCTAGCAGGTCTCAGTGAAGATTACAAGCCGGAGATCGATGCCATCAATGGCCGTGACAAACCAATCTCTTATGGTGAACTTCATGAGAAATTGTTAAATCGTGAAGCCATGATTTTGTGTACTGAATCCTCTTCCCCGGCTCCAATTGTGGCTCATGCTACTGATACACGGCCTCGCCAACCACATCGCAACCCGAATCACAACCACCAATACAACCAAAACCACAACACTCGTTTTCCTCAACAACAAACTCATCAGAATCGCTTCTCCAAACCATATTTGGGACGCTGCCAGGCATGTGGAGTCCAGGGGCACAGTGCAAAATTCTGCCCTGATTTTTGCATTGTTAAGAGCTCCGCTAATGCTCCACAATGGTCATCTCAGTCTTCAAACCAACAGCAACCATGGCAGCCCCGAGCCAATCCTGCGTTGATGTCTAATCCTTTTACATGGCTTGTTGATAGCGGTGCTTCCCACCATATGACTTCTGATCTAACGAATCTATCTCTCCATAATCCTTACAGTGGTGGAGATGATGTCTTGCTTGGAGATGGTTCTGGTTTGCAGATTACGCACACTGGTTCTTCATCACTACCTTCTTATTCTCACCCGTTCTTTCTTAACAATGTCCTTTGTGTTCCCTCTTTAGACAAAAACCTGATTTCTGTCTTTCAATTATGCAAAACTAATGGGGTTTCTGTTACTTTTACTCCCACTTATTTCCAGGTGAGAGATTTGCAAACGGGAGCTCTTCGTCTGCAAGGCAAGCCTAAAGACGGCACCTATGAATGGCCAAAAATAACCGGCTCCGCTCCACCATCTCTTGCGTTTGCCTCAGTGGTCAAGACCACGATGTCAGATTGGCATTCCCGTCTTGGACATCCGGCTCTATCTATCCTTCAAAAAGTAGTTTCTCGTTTTGCTTTATCAGTTTCTTCAAATGTTTTACTAGCTCATCCTTGCACTGCGTGTGCCATTAATAAGATGCATAAGTTACCATTTACAACGTCTACTTTAATGTCCACACATCCCCTTGATATCGTTTTCTCGGATGTTTGGACATCTCCGCTTATTTCTATTGATGGTTTTAAATATTACGTTATTTTCGTTGATCATTTCACTCGGTACACGTGGTTGTACCCTTTAAAACTAAAATCACAAGTTCGTGAGGTTTTCACACGGTTCAAAGCTTTGGTTGAAAATCGATTTTAATACAAGCTACGAACACTCTATACCGATAATGGGGGTGAATATATTTCTCTTGCTACTTTCCTCTCTCTAGTCATGGCATTTCTCATATGACAAGTCCTCCCCATACGCCCGAACATAACGGCATTGCCAAAAGGCGTCATAGGCATATTGTTGAAACGGGTCTTGCCCTTATGTCACATGCTTCTATGCCTAAATCCTATTGGACATATGCCTTTGCTACTGCGGTATATCTTATAAACAGAATGCCAACTCCCAATTTGGATTTCTCAAACCCTTTTCAACAATTACATGGACATGTTCCAAATTTTCAAAAACTTCGTATTTTTGGGTGCTTATGCTTCCCTTGGATCAAACCCTATGCATCGCATAAGCTTGATGCTCGATCAACGCCATGTGTTTTTCTTGGGTATTCGATTACACAAAGTGCATATTTTTGTCTTGATAAAGACACTAATCGCATTTACACGTCTCGACATGTTGTTTTTCACGAAAATGTGTTTCCCTTCTCTGTTTCTACTTCTATAGAACCATGTGAATCTTCAGATTCGCATACCTCTGTTCTTCCTCCGATTACGCTCATTCGTCAACTACCACCTCCTCCTACCACAACAATCACTCCAGCACCAGCAGCACCTTCTATCGACCCTACGGCATCTGTTTCTCCAACGTCATCTCTCCCTTCGAATCCCAATCCGCCTTCTGTTCCGGATCCTGTACCATCACCACCAGAATCAGCTCCTCCATCCTCATCGTCTCTTCTTGCAGCTGCAGAATCCTCACAACCAGTGGCTGAGCCTCTGCCTACTCGTACGAGTAATCGAATACGGAAACCAGTCCAAAAACTCAATCTTCATACTCATGTTTCTCCGCCATCGGAGAAAATACCAACTTGTGTCTCTGAAGCTTTAAAGAGTCCTCATTGGCGATATGCCATGACTGAAGAAATCAACTCCCAGTTAAAATATCACACATGGGATTTAGTAAATGTAGATAATGCTTCCAATGTTGTAGGTTGCAGGTGGGTGTTCACCATCAAACGTCAACCTAATGGTTCTATCGACAAATACAAAGCTCGCCTTGTCGCTAAGGGCTACAATCAACGCTCTGGAATTGACTATCATGACACGTTTAGTCCGGTCGTCAAGCCTGCCACCATCCGAATTATTCTTAACACCGCGGTCACTCATAATTGGCCTCTGCGTCAATTGGATGTCAACACGGCATTCCTTCAAGGGAATCTTAAAGATGAAGTCCTCATGATCCAACCACCAGGCTTTCAGGATAAAGATAATCCAACAGCGGTTTGCAAGCTTCGTAAAGCTATCTATGGACTCAAACAAGCTCCTAGAGCTTGGTACAATGAGCTCCGCACATTCCTACTTCAAACCGGGTTCACAAACTCCCTAGCCGATGCTTCGTTGTTCATCTACAATCAAAATGGTGCCCTCCTCTACATGCTTGTCTATGTCGATGACATAGTCATCACTGGAAACAGCCCACAACATATTACCAGGTTTATCGAAACCTTATCTCAACGTTTTTCTCTTAAAGATTTGGGTCATCTATCTTATTTTCTCGGTATGGAAATAACACGCACTTCACATGGCTTACATTTAACACAACAACGTTATATTGCAGATTTACTACATAGGACGAACATGACAGGTTCCAAATCAATTAACACGCCCATGTGTCCTAATGCTACACTCACTCTTTCCTCCGGGACATCATTGGATGATGCCACTGAGTATCGCACCGTGGTCGGCAGCTTACAATATTTGTCCCTCACACGGACTGATATTTCTTTCTCAGTCAACAAGCTATCACAATTCATGCATTGCCCCACAACTGAACATTGGACAGCCGTGAAACGCATCCTTCGTTATCTCTCTGGCACCATCAATCACGGGATCTACTTCAACGCCACTAATGCACTAGCCCTTCACGCATTTACTGACGCAGATTGGGCCGGGAACAAAGCGATTACACTTCCACCGGGGCATACATTGTCTATCTTGGTCGCCATCCCATAGCATGGTCCTCAAAGAAACAAACCGGAGTCTCTCGTTCTTCGACCGAGGCAGAATATCGGTCCATTGCATTTACAACGTCTGAACTATGTTGGATCCAATTACTCTTGTCTGAACTTGGCATTACGGCTCCCTCCACACCAGTCATATATTGTGACAATATTGGAGCCACCTACTTAACCGCCAATCCGGTCTTCCATTCAAGGATGAAGCACATAGCTTTAGATTATCACTTCGTTCGTCAGTTTGTTCAAAGTGGACTGGTCCGTGTGTCTCATGTCTCCACTGATGATCAACTCGCCGACGCCCTCACCAAGCCTCTCTCTCGAACTCGGTTCACTTCTCTCATGGTCAAGATCGGCCTCACCAACCGTGGTCCGTCTTGAGGGGGTGTGATAGTGTATATAGAAAGTGTATATGTCAATCCCTGTGATTCCGTTATATTAACTATTGCAAGTATGTAGCTCATTCTCTGTATATATAAACAGAGTATACGATCAATAATATTTATCAATTCTATAAACCTAATAGACACCACACTCAATTAGTCGTCTTTGAACACTTGGTCTACTCCAGATTCATAGCTCCCTTCGATTGTTTTGAAGGTCCAAACGTGGCTACCACACTCAATAATGTCGAAGCCCTAGGATTTACTGCTGAATTCGAACATTATCTCTCTGCTCACTTCAGAGGGTTCGATAAATGGCAAGCGAGAGTCAGATATAAACAGATGTTGCCTTTGCCTATGCGACGGCACAATAATTGTACCTTATCTTCACTACATTGGCTGATTTGATGGTTAAGTTTGTTGCTGCATTGTTAGTATGAGCATTGTTCTAGTAATCTCTTGCAGCACCAAAATCTTATTCGTTGCTTTAAACCTTTGCAAGATCTTATGTCTCTTGCCCCTCGTCTTTCCTACAAATGCATTTTTTTTAACATCGTAACTAGTAAAAACTAAAAAGATTTTATTGCAAGACACTCGTGAATAAAAGTATTAAATGTAGGACCAGGATTACAAATATTTTGAAGAAGAGCATTCCAATAAAAATCATCTATAATAGTAACAACAAAAATCATAATATATTAATTTTGGGGCAATTCTAAAAAAAACCACACTTTGAAGTTTTGTTTTCAAAAATGTCACCATTTGTTTTATATTTCAAAAATACCACCAAAATTTTATGTTTTCTAAAAATACCATAAAACTAAAATTAAACTTTAAACTTTCAAAACAAAACTCTAAACTCTAAAACCTAAACTCTACCCCCCTAAAACTAAACCCTAAACATAAATTAGTTAACCCAAACCCAAAAATTTAAATTATAAACCCTTAAAAATCACTTTTAGTAGTTATGGTATTTTTGGAAAACATAAACTTTTGATGGTATTTTTGGAATATAAAACAAATGGTGGTATTCTTGGAAATAAAACTTCAAAGTGTGGTATTTTAAAGAATTTTTCTTAATTTTAATACCAATATTAATAATTGAATACATTATAGATAGTATAGTCAAATAGTTATATCCTCCTAAATAACACTATTACATAGCGTAAACTTATAAAAAAAAATAAAACTTAAAATGATGCAAAACATAGATAAGCTATAAAACCATAATAAAGTATATAATTAAATTGGCTCTAATCTTCACTTGATGATGTGCCAAATTTTTCCATATATGCTCAGCCAAATAAGCTTTTCACTGTTGGTCTATATCTATGTCACAAAATTGAATTCGATTTACGAAAATGTTGTCTAGATTAGTAGGCATATTTGTAGAGTAACTAAAATAAGGGGTGTGAAATTCGGGTTTCTGATATACAATAATTTTTATTATTTTTAACTATAGTTTAGAACAATGTTAATTTTTTTTAAAAAGAAAAAAGCATATATTAGCTTATGCATTTATCTTTTTAATTAGTTATTCGGTATTAACCAAAAAATACTTGTCATCTGAACTTTTCTACCAATCAAGAAGCATTAGAAACAAATATATTTAGATTTAGAATAGGTTAAATAAAAATAACTATTAGTTGCATTCCTTGGACTATATTATTTGATTGCACTTATTTGAATGATTGTATTAACTAGATTAGTTGTATACGAATACTTGAAGGTTTAAAAACTAAATTATAAAAACTTTTGAATTTTTTTTTATAACCTACCAATACTAAGATGGATCCTTGATCTTATTCATGTAATAGTTTAAATAAGAGTCTTTGAGATATGAAATCAAAAGAATACAAAAGCATCTTTAAACTCAACATGTATGTATTTTAAAAATAAAATAATGATAATAAATTGTTGATATTTTTTTCAACTGATAAAAAATAAAAATAAACTTTATATTATTAATTTATCATCCCAACATGAATTAACGGTAACAAATTGGATTATCCCATCAACGTAAAAATTTATGTTATTAGTTTTTAAGAATATTATCATCATCATAAAAATGATCTTGTAAACATGGATAGGTGCAGAAACATCTGGTTCCACGGCATTTACCCTTATCCTTACCCTGGATGATGCGGCACATGGCTAAACATATGGGCTCGTTCCGTGTTGTGCATTTTGCTCTGAAACGCGGGTTGTATATCCCACAAGTTGCTGCTTTCGTCGGTCCTATTTCTACAAAAGAAAAACATCAGTTTGATTATATGTTTACAATAAATGTAAAATAAGGTTTATAACAAGACATACATGGTTATATATAGACTATTTTGTAGTAGATTATTTCGTATATCATAGAAACAATGTTCTTTTTACTAAAACCATGAATATTAACACATGCTTATGATTATATACATAAAACATAGATGATTAGATATATATATATATATATAAACATTTAGATGTTATTATGACACGAGCAACGAATGAACCTATAAAAATGACGAGCATGAGAAAGACTAGGAGAATGGCTGAAAGAAAATGCACAGAGAACTTCATTTTGGAGAGATTGTGAGAGATTGTGAATGTTTTTAGAGAAAAGATATATTAATTGTCAGAAATAAGTGTTGTGTAGGAAGGTAGGATGGCTTTATATTTATACACATGGACGTAAGATCTTATAGCATCTCCAGTGGTGAGATAACCACTAAATCTCTCATTAATATAATATTAGTATTTTTAATATAATTTAATTTGAAAATTTCATCTCAAATTTTTATTTCAATTTGTGAGATACTCATTAATATAACATTAATATGTTGATTGTAGTGTAATGTTTTTAGTATAGTTTAATTTAAAAAATTTATCTTAAATTTTATGCTAAAAATTTAAAATAATTTTTAATGTGTCAAATTACATATCTAATATATTTACTTGTATTAATTAGTTATATTTATTTATATCATCTATAATAATAACATTAATAACAACCATAAGAATTAATAATTAATAGCAATATTAATAATGCAATATATTATAAATAATATAAACAAAGAGTTATATTCTCCTAAATAACACAATTAACCTTACAATTATGTAGCATAAACTTATAAAAAATAAAAAATAAAATGATAGTAAACATAAAAAACGTATAAAACCATGATAATAAATACAAATAATTTGGCTCTAATCTTCACTTGATGATGTGTCAAAATTTTCCATATATGTTCAACCAAATAAGCTTTTAATTATTGGTGTATATCTCTATCAAGAAATTGAATACGATTTCCGAGAATGTTTTCCAGATTAGGCATACTTGTAGAATATGTAAAATAAGGGTGTACAATCCGGGTTTTTGATATGCACTACTTTTTTTAGCTATAGTTTAGACCAATATTACTTTAAACACAGTCGGGTCTATGAAATGAAGAGAGAGCATATATTAGCTTATGAATTCGTCATTTTAAATAATTATTCAATATTAACCATAAAATACTCGTCATCTAAACTTTTCTACCAATCAAGAAGCATTAGAAACAAATATATTTATATTTAAAATAAGTTAAATAAAAGTAATTATTAGTTCCAGTCCTTGGACTATATTATTGGATTGTACTGATTCGAATAATTGTATTAACTATATTAATTGTATAGGAATACTTAAAGGTTTAAATACTAAATTGGAAAAACTTTTGAAAAACATATTAATCTATAAATACTAAGATAGATCCTTGATCTTATTCATGTAATAGTTTAAGCAAGAGTCTCTGACATATGAAAACAAAAAAAAATACAAAAGCACATTTAAACTCAACATGTATGTATTTTAAAAATAAAATATTGATAATAAATTGTTCATATTTTTTCATCTGATAAGAAACCAAAATAAAATTTATATTATTAATTTATCATCCCAACATGAATTAATGGTAACAAATTACATTATCCCATCAACATAAAATTTTATGTTATTAGTTTTTGAGAATATTATCATCATCAGAAAAATGATCTTGTGAACATCGATAGGTGCAGAAACATTCGGTTTCACAGCAAGAACACTTATCCATACCCTCGACAATGTGGCATATGCCTAGATGATATAACCAATATTTTACGTATTTTACTACGGATTTTTATATATTTTATATGCATTTTATCATGGTTTTATGCTTATTAGAGATAGTTTTTTCGTATTTGTTTGAGAGTCTTTACAGAGAAATTCATCAAAAAGATAGCAAAAATAACTAAAGGAGGTGTAAACCAAGATAAAGCAATTCACACGAGTCAAAGAGATTGTCCAAGCCAAAGAATTCACAAGTTATCACATTTTTCCGAGTTTGACAGAACAGAAGCACCTGAAGTTTAGCTACAAACGGAGGCTCAAAGCAACTTGGAATTGGATAAAATTCTTGAAGAACAATATCTTTGACTTAGATTTCCCATGGAGTTGGAATTATATCATTTGGAGCTGTGGTTAGAAATATACATCCGATTTACTAAAGACATGTCGATCAAGCTTAAACCTGAAGTAAGCCCAGAACGAGTCCAGTACCGGACCAGAATGTGGACTGGTATCACAGTCCGACATCAGAACACAGGAAGGCACTTTTGAGCACAGTACCAGTGGAGTTTTCGTCCAGTATCGTGTCCAGTATCAGGACAGTTTTCGACCTAAAATTCCTCTTTTGCCCTAAACTTAACCCTAGACGAACCTAGACCTATATATACTTGTTTTTAGCCTCTTGTTAGGAATAAGACACCATATTAGAGTATTTTTATCAGAATAAAACAACCCCCACGTTTCCCTTTGGTGTTCTTCATAGATTTTGAGTTTTTAGAGCTTCCAGGAGGAGATCTCGCTTTGTACTTCGATATAGAGAAGAATCTCTAACTCTTACTCTTTAATTCAAGTTTGTTTATCATGATCTGTACTATCTATTTATGTGTTTCATTCGCCATGTCTGAGTAGTCATCTAGTTAGGTAATAGGTGTTCAGTGAGTTTCATAATTCGATAATTGATTGATGTTTGGTTAGGGATATCAATAGAGTGTTCATCTTTACTTATTCTCTATGCATGATTGCTTTATAGCACATATATCAATCTGATTGTAGGTTGATATACTCTCCAAAATCTTATTATATTTCCTGAACTAGTATTTGATGAGCTAAGCGTCTTAACCATTCGAAATGTGAGTTAAGGATTTTAGTGAACTTTATCAGAACTTGAACTATAAAGCGTGCTTTCTTCTTGTAATAATCTGCGATAGTTGAGTCTATTAGGAAATAGTTGTCTATTAGAAAATTAAAGCATAGTGGTTGGAGCCATGAAAGTGGAAAAATCATACTTTCGTGTTTTGTGTTCTAGACAGTTCATATATCCAAAATTTCTTAGATCGATCAATTATTATTATTGCATAATTCTCTGCGAATTACTTGAGTCCTAACGCTTTTTCCCCATTGAATTTTCCTTGCTACTAAGTTTACTTGCTGTATTTTTGTTTATTTTAATTCATAATCACAAAAACGACAATCTCTTATTTTGTTCTAGCTTAATTCGAATCATTACAATTCGTAGTGTGATTGACAAGTTCATGTAGATACGATATCTTATCTATATTAATTGTGATTGTTGTACACTTGCAGGTATTTAGTTGAGAGATAAAACTCGACACACATCAAGTTTTTAGCGTCATTGCCAGGGATTTGAAGAATATTGCCTTCGATCGAGAATGGGAGAAATCGAAGCAGAGGAAAAGCCAACTCCAACAATCTGTATGTTCTTGGCCCTCGAGAATCTCTTGACAGATTACTCCATTTGTGTGGTCATTGTATTTGGTGTCATCTTCAAAGGCTTCGCTATGTTCAAACTCATAGCTCCCATTAGTGAGACTATCTTTTTTATCTTATGTCGTGAGGGATATGACCTATGTTAGGTCCATAAGATACCACAGCTTTTGGTGTTCTATGATTAATCTCCGAATAATGAGTAGGTAGTTCGATCTTTTGATTCTTCTCTTCATAGTCAACTTATGGTCTAGTAGTGGCGATGAAGAGGTCGGTGCTGATGAAGACTGAAAGTGGAGCACTTTTTTTTTGTTTTGGATAAAATGTGAAAATTATTACCAAAAGGAAAATTTAATACAAACGCTTAAAAGCACAGTACTTCTTTGACCCAAAAAAAGAGAGTAAAAAGCCATGAGAAGTAGAAGGAAGGAGCTAATTCATAGTGCAACATCGCGTCCTCACCACCTCGCAATAGCGTAGGAGGGACATAGTTAACTATAGGTAAACCATTTAGCTAGAAGGCCACTACATCCTTTTCGCATCCGTCTAGCGAGTAGGATATCTCTTATGTTCTTATCAACCTGTTGGAAGATGATGTCCGGTGGAAGAGAGATTGAGTTATGGATCCTGCTGTTTCTTTCTTTCCACAGAGTGAAAACAGTTGCTTGAGCAGCAAGAATGTATAGAATTTTTGAATGCCCATTTCTGGGTGGAGATAAAAGCCATGACATCATAGTATTCCAGCATTTGAAAGAAGGGGTAGATAAACCCACCCGAGTTAGTACCTTTCGCCAAAGCAGAGTAGAGTAGTTGCATCTTAGAAAAAGATGGTCTCTTGTTTCCCGAAGTAGGGAGCAGAACGTACTCTTGGGGTCAACATTTATTCCCCACTTTGCCAACCCATCTTTAACCGATAGTCTATCAAGATTTGCTGTCCAAAACATAAAGTAATGCTTAGGAACACCCAATTTAAACCAAACAACTTTAGACCATATTTTAGGCTGCTCAGAGGGCCTCATGAGGTCCCAGGTTGTCTTCGTTGAGAATTGTGGTGAACCATGAGATAGAAAGCCCCAATAGTAGATGTCATTTCCCATGTTTGTTTCCGGAGGGGTAGTATCCCTAAGAAGAGCATTGACACATCGGATCTGTTCATTCCTAGACCTTGAGGGAGCTTGCCAGTCCCTTGAGGAGATAGCCTGCCATACAGTACTTTGAGCTGGAATTCCCACCAGCCTCGGGCCAGATTCACCAACAAAAGCAAAGAGTGAACCTAGATCAGACCAGTCATCAAACCAGAAGCTGGCGGGTTTGCCATCTCTCACCTTGCATCTGAGGAGGTTTCTAGTCATAGGTCTTAAGGAAAGGAGGAACTTCCAAATCCAAGAGTCACAGATTTTAGCTTCCGTGGACCAGAAACATTGTCTTTTGAGTTTATGTTCTTTTATCCATGCAACCCACAATGAACCACTACTTGTGAAGATAAGCCATACCAAACGGAGATTGAGAACCTTATTCCACATCAGAAAGTTTCTTAATCCCAAACCGCCTTCTGCCTTAGGTAAGCAAATGACATTCCAAGATACTTTGGCCATTCCCTTTTTCCCTATATCACCAGACCATAGGAACCAGGTACATAACTTCTCAATCTCTTTTAGACAACCTTTGGGAAGAGAGAAAGCACAAAACCAGAAGTTCACCAAACTATAAATGACAGAGGAGATTAACTGGAGTCTTCCCGCGAAAGAGAGACATTTAACAGCCCAACCATTGAACTTTGCCTCTATTTTATCAGTCAATGGGGAATAATCTGCTTGTCTGAGCTTTCGATGAAGAAGTGGGAGACCTAGATATCTGATGGGAAGAGAGCCCCTTCGGAAGCCAAATATGTTTAGAGATTCAGCTTCTTCTGGGTTCAATCCGGCTGTGAACAGATCAGTCTTCTCCTTGTTCATACTTAGACCTGACAGACATTTGAAGGAGCTCAAGGAAGAAGCAATACCTTCGAGGGAGTGTGGAGTTCCATCAAAAAGGATGATAATGTCGTCAGTGAATGCCAGATGAGAAATTTTAGGATTTCTACCGAGCGGGTGATATCCAATAAGTCCCTCCTCAAAGCGTGCATTGATCATGTTAGAGTAAACCTCCATTGCCATTACAAATAAGGAGGGGGAGAGTGGATCCCCTTGCCGTAGTCCTCTGGAGCCTCTAAAATACCCACACAATTCTCCATTTACATTGATAGAGAACGAGGTTGTTGTTATGCACTGAGCAATCCAGTTCGTAAACAGATGAGGGAAATCTGCAGCTCTGAAAATTTGAATAATAAAATCCCAGCTAACCGAGTCAAAGGCTTTCCTCAAGTCTACTTTTAGAAGTCCTCTCTTAGAAATGTTTGCATTACCAAAACCTTTCACCATTTCTGTGGTTAGGAGTACATTTTCCACCAAAAGTATTTCCTTAACAAAAGCAGATTGGGAATTGGAGATCATGTCTGGCGTAATACCTTGAAATCTCCTAGATAGTATCTTGGAGATTATTTTGCACATTACACAGGGAGATTGGCCTGAAATCCACTAGTTTGTCAGCACCAATTCTTTTCGGGATCAGAGAGACAGCAGTGCAGTTCCACTGTCTGAGTAACTGACCATACTAAAAAAACTCCAAAACAGCTTTAGTTAAATCTCCTCCAATGACTTCCCAAGTTCTTCTGTAAAATTTCCATGTATATCCATCAGGGCCTGGAGTCTTATTAGAGGGGAGAGCAAATACTTCCCTTTTGACGTCATCTGCTGTAACTACGGCTTGTAGAGACAGTTTTGTAGCTTCATTGCATTTGTATTTGGTGAAGAGACTAATCTGATCATAATCCACGTCAGTCAAAACACGAGAGATTCCTCCAAACATCTCGGAAAAGTAATCAACACAGTGTGATTTCACTTCCTCAATAGCATCCAGCCTATGTCCCTCATTATTCAGAAGATAGTGAATTTGATTTACCGAGCGTCTTGTGGCTGCCATTCTGTGAAAGTAAGCTGAGTTACAATCCCCACTTTTAATTCCCTGAACTCTAGACCTTTGAAGGAGAAACTTTTCCTCGGCCAGAGCAAGATTAAGCCAAGTCTTATGAGCATGTTTTTCCCTGCCAGCAAAGATGATAGAAGGGTTAGCCAATAGTTGACTCTGACATGCAATAAGAACCGAATGAGCTTCTTTAATTCGATTTTCTAGGTCAGAAAAGTGCTCCCTGTTGATATCCTTTATCACGGGTTTTAGTAGCTTGAGTTTCTTTGAGAAGAAAAGCATTGTTGAACCAGGAACAATAGTATCGTGCCAGTGGTTTACAACTCTTAGAAGGAAGTCAGGGTGCTGTAGGAGGAAGTGAGACACCATGAAAGGCTTCTTGAAACCCACTCTGTTACCAAGAACCATGCATGCTGGACTATGGTCTGATATATCTGGCTCGCCAAAGTGGCCATAAGAAAGAGAAAACTGAAGTTGCCATCTATCGTTGATAAGGATGCGGTCAAGCTTCTTAGAAATCGGATTAGCCTCTTGGTTGTTCCACCACGTGAACATGTTGCCTCTGGTAGAGATATCAAAAAGCCCTGCATAATAAACACAGTCTCTAAAGTCTTGAATTCCTCTGGAGATCCTGGTTCCTCCATTCGATTTTTCAGCAGGGTAAAGAATTTGATTAAAGTCTCCCAATATTGCCCAAGGTTTATTAAACACAGTCGGATCCATGCTCAGGAGTCTCAGATCTTCCCATAACTCCTGTCTCCCAGATTTGGTATTCATTCCATATATGTAAGATACTATAACCTCCACTACCTCCATAGTGGTGTGAGGAAGCTGAATCACACAAGTGATCATCTGGCTTGATTTATAGTAGATGTCAATATTCACTGAAGGATCCCAGACTACCCAAATTCTCCCAAGCTCAGCGAACTCATAGTTAGTTGCAAACTTCCAACCTTGAAAAGTAGTTTCGATGTATCGATGCGACTGTTTTCCTTCACACGAGTCTCAATAATACTACCATAAAGCGGCTTGGTCTGCCGTAGCCATTTCCTGAAAATACGACGCTTTAATATCTGGTTAAATCCTCGAACATTCCAGCAAAACGTATCAACACTCATCAATTATGAATGGGTTTATTTTTGGGGTGCTTTCCCGATGAAACTGATTTTTTGCGCAGAAGCTTCTTCGAGATAACCTCCATGAACCTAGCATCCTCCATTGGGTTTTCTTCCTCACCAAATTGGGAATCAGATGAAGAAGTACCTTCTGAAGGTTCTGCATCTGTTTCTGCCTCCAAATCCGATGTTTCCTCCTCATTGGAAGAATATGAATAAGAGCTTTCAACCAGAGAGTTGTTGTCGCTGTTTTCCTTTTGCTTAATTAGATACTTATCAGGTGATACGGGTCCTTTGTCCTTTCCCTTTCCTTTTTCAGAAGACGATAAGCGACGTCTTAAAACAGTAGGTCATGTATCATGCTTAGAGTTCATTCTTTCTCCAGCTTCCTTGATCACCTCTCCCGTAGAAGCCGAGGTGGAAGTTTTTTTTCTTTCTTCTCTCTTATTCTTTACTGGATTTTCCCTTTTTGATGAGGATTTACCCACAGCTATCATAACCTCAACCAGTTTGGTAACCTTTTCCAACTTCTTTGTAACCCGAGGGCAAGCTTGCTCCATATGGCTAGTTGATTTACATGCTGAGCACGTTACCGGAGCTGTAAGGCACCTCCTGATACTGTGGCCGATTGCTTGGCAGTGGGCACAAATTGGAGGTAGCCATGGGCATGAAACCTCCACTCTATGAATTTCTCCAGATTCAAACTGGATATTCATAACCTCAGGGAGAAGCTTTTAAGGGTTGATGATTGTGAGAACTTTCGCGACCGCTAAGTTTGTCATGTTGGCTGTCGAGGGGTGTAAGTGAACTGGTTGGCCAATAGAGCCAGTCACATGTTCGAGACCTTCTTCTGAGTAAAAATGTGGAGGAACTCCACGAAATTCCAACCACACAGGGACTGACGTTAGCTCCGGCATTGAAGGTTTTAAACCTGGTTCCCAAGCTGCAACAAACATAGATTGGCCTTCTATATGCCATATTCCCTGACCCAAGACCCTTCTTCATGTAGCTGGACATGGAATTCGTATGAGTACCTTATTAGAGTCTAACTTGGAGACCGTGATGTCTCTGAACTTTCTACTCCAAATCCCATTAAAGATGGCGTGAAGGGCTCCGTGTGAGAGCAGATTTCCATGGAATTGTCCTAAGACAAAAGATTCCCATCTCATTAGGTATCTTCACACAGATTTCACCCGATTCCAACAAGAAAGGATACCCTTTTTCTTCATCTTACCTGAGGGACCTTTAAAAAGGTCAGACCAAGTAAGTGAGGTGGTCGAAGGTTCTACTTCAGCCATCGCCGAGGGAAGGATTTCGTGGATCTTAGATTGAGATCCAGATTCGTTGGGTTTGGATAGGGAAGTGGTTTCAAGATTGATAGCGACAGAGGGACCCGGAGATGAAGGTGCACCTATTGTTGGGTCCTGATTGTCGTTGAGATTCAGCGGGCTCGTCGGAGGCGGCGAAAGCTCAGGAGAGGCTGGGTCCTCGTGGAGTGGAGGAGAAACGGGATTTTTGCGAGAAGACATCTCTGGATCTAAGGAAACAGGGTGTCTCAGAGCAGTGACAAAGGCACGAGCACGATTTATATTCCGGAGGTTGCCGCTACCTAGATCTCCATTGTTCATATATAAAGAATATCTTTGACGTATGAGCTAAATAAGTGGAGTACTTTTGGTGTGGCTCTTTTGTAAACTATAGGACTGATTGTGACTAGGAAGATAAATGGGAAGCCAGAGTCAAACATAACTAAATGTTCAGCAAGATTGATTTTCTTCTCAACGGGGTCTATGTTGCCTTTGCCTATGCAACGGTACAATAATAGTTGTTCATCTTCACTATATTTGCTGGTTTGATGGTTAGGTGACACCACGACTATTTATAAAGAGATATTCAAGACGAGAGCTAAGCGTCATTGATGGAAAATTTCTTAATTTTGAGCATCCTCTCATGTCAAGACTTCTAGGGATGCCAATTTCAGGTCAGGTGGAGTGACTTGTAGGTTTATGCAGTCACTCATCAACAGCTTTTTTAGTTTCTGAAGATACCGAAAAGAGGATGGAATCTCTACCAAACTCTCGCATTGCGTCAGCTTCAATTCCTCCAGATTTCTAGCATTTGAAAGATCCGGGAGTTCCTTCAAATTCATTGACTTGGACAAATTCATCTTCTTGAGATTTGTAAGCTGCTGAATATGTAAGAAAACCACACAGCAACAGAGAGAAGAACATGATATAACATGAAGATATAGTAATTAATTAATCATAGAGATATACATAACATGAAGAGAAAGTAGACACCAACCCGTGTTCCTTGCCAGAGGTACTCGAGCTTGCTATGCTGCATATCGAGTTCAACGAGATATTCAGGATGAAATGTAAGAGGGAGACACTTGCTTGGGTATGCCTCCCAATGTAGTAACCCTAGCTGACGTGGAAACTCCATCTCCTCAGGTATATACATTATGTCATTCCCATCATCTCTCCTTTTGTAGACTCTAAGAAATTGAAGATTATACATCCTTTTCAAAGCTCTCTGGCTAACAACCACTTCGTTGATTCTTGATATATCAAATGATATGTCGGACACCAATATTCGAAATAAAAAGAAATTAGTACGACCATAGGTAAGATTTGTTCATCTCCACCCTATGGCTTCTTTATAGTAAGTATGATTAACAAGGAATAAAAAAAATATAAAGAAAGGAAAAGAACTTACTGTTTCATTTTCGAGGACATCACAAATCTCATGAGCATCCATTAAGATTTGGCGTTTCCAAGGCTCTTGTTTACGAATAGCTTTTAAAGCCATTTGTTGTAGTAATCTGTGCATCTCTATTTTTTTCCCATCTCTAGATATCTCTATCAGAGATCTATACACTAGGATCTTCAGACCGCATTTGACATCCAAGTTATCATCAGCAAACATGACTATCACAAGATCACTATATTGACGGTTGAAGAAGGCGGCAATGTGGAGAAATAGTGTTTGCTCATTCTCATCTAAACTGTCATAGCCGACTCTAAGTACGTTCTCGATACCTCAATCAAGAATAGTTTCCAGCCTGTTCATTACATCTTCCCATTCGCCCTCCTCCTTCCCACGTAACAATGAACCCACCATACATAGACCCGATGGAAGGTTACCACAAAGCCTTGTTATCCTTCCAAAAAACTTGTCAAAACCATAATTTGGAGAGCTTTGTGTAAAAGCATATCTACACAAGATAGCTTGTTCGTAAGATGGAAACCCCACATTGTACGTATTGTTGATACCATGTTGCTGCAAAAGCTCTTTGTTTTCTGTGGTTACTACAATCCTACTTCCACGACCAAACCAAGAAATATCTCGAGCCAAGGCCTCTAATTGCTTTAGATTGTTCACATCATCAAGAATGATAAGCACTTTCTGGTCGCATAGATTTTCTTTTATTGCACCTAAATGGCATATCCTCATACCATTGTGGTTGAAAACCTTTGAAAGAAATTGTTCTTGTAAATGCAACTTCAAACCATGTTCATCAAAACCACTATGATAGTTTCCCCTAAGGTTGTCTACAAAACAAGTAAGCTGAAAACTGCTAGAGAGTCGGTTATATAAATCTCTGGCAATGGTAGTCTTACCAATCCCTGCAGGACCAGAGATTGCAACCATCTTAACTCCGTCATAATCTAAATGGAGCAAAGACTCCATTTCCCTCAAATGAGCCTCAAGTCCCACCATGTCATCAAAATCCCTAGACGGTGTTACATTCAGTTTATCTAAAACGTCTTTTGCAATCGTCTCAATCATTTTGGCTTCATTGTCCCTTAAAAATGAGAAAGAACAAAACTTTGTTTCTCATCAAATAGTCATGAAAGGAAAAAAACAGAGATAACATTCATCTGTTCGCAATAATCTATGAAATGTAATTACAACATCCATTTTAACAAGAAATTATAATACTCATTCCAAAAAAACATTCCCTTAATCATTTCACTTCTATTCTACTCACCGTATTTACTCCGAATTGTAAAACCAAAAAAAACCATTATTTGTTTTGTTACTCTCGGGTTACTACTTGGAACATAAGAAAAACAAACAAAATTTAATGAAACACAAACCAGTTTAGGAAGTGTTCTCCGGCTATGTTGCCAACCTCCTCCAAAGCTTTGATCCATCTTAGCCTCTCCTCTTCTGTTTTACGAGCGCATGTTTTCCTGAAAACTTTTCCAAAATCTCCAGTCTGTTGCCGCACATCAGATGGATCTACTTCGTAGAAGATGGTCATCACTATTTGTCCCATATTTTTCTTGCACTCCAAAATCTCCACCAATTCTTTAAGCACCAGCTGGAAGAAGCATAGTTCTTCGAGAGCACCACGATCGAGATCCTCGATCCTCTAATCGCTCGTGTGAGCGCAAGGGGGATGGTTTGGCTTCTCTTTATCTGTTGATCATCAAACATGGAAATCCCGTTGCAGTCAAACTGCTTGCGTAGATGACTAAGAAATATTTTACGAACGTCTTTTCCGTGGAAGCTCGTGAAGACGCGGTATCTCCAGGTACGAGACAAAGAAGAAGAGGAAGATGAAGCCATGAGAGAAGATCGTGGGTGGTTCAAGATCAAAGATTCAGAGAGATGTGTTTAGAAAAACCATAAATGGAGGAGAAAAACGCAAGTCTTTACTCACATAGTTGAGTATATTATTGAATATTGACTTATTGACTATTGAGAGAGAGATAAGAAAGAAAGAGTTTGTAATAATCCCCCATTGTTGCTACGTAACTTCTTAGTGGATTCGGGAAAACTTTTTCGGCGAGATGTAGGGTCACTACTACGGTGGCCCGAACTCGTTAAACTCTCTGTCTCGTTTACTTTGACGCAAGCTTCTACAAGTTTCTTTCTTTGAATGTTAATCCGAGAGTGAAGAAGTGAGATTCAAGGTTATTGAATCAGTTTTGTTACTTTAATCTTCACAAAGTGGTATCAGAGCTTAGGTCGTCGGATCTAAAGGAGGTTTCTCGTCTTCAAATCAATGTCAATCTTCAGTAGGAAAAGGTAATCTTGTTGAGGCTGATCTACTTATGGTGTCAGAGGTGTTGAATGCAAATGACGAGGACAGTAGAAATACAACTTGAATTCTTGATACAGGATGCTCCTATCACATGACACCAAGAAGGGATTGGTTTGTGGACTTCAAGGAATTGGAACAGAAATGTCAACTCTGAATCGATTTGAAACGAAACTCGTGATAATAGCAGCCTATTGCGAATTGGGTGTGCAGAGAAACTAATGGGCAAGTTTAAAGATTATGATAATAATTAGTAAGTTACGTGCTCATTAGATACCAGATTTAAAGTTTCAGCTTAAGTGGATTAAAAAACACAGAAAAGTTATTAGATAGGTAATCAAATCACTCAGGAGTTCCTTTGTGGATGATGCTAAGCACAGAACAAGACAAAGATTCCTTACTTTTGTATGTGCTTGAACAAGACAAAGATATCTTCTCTATATAGCTTCTCTATGCAAGCATTAATCTTCAGCAGAAACAGCTTAAGTTAGAAGACACAGAACAAAATGTATGACCATATTGCATAATAAAGGAAAAAAAGGCAGCTAATGATGACATACCGGCTTCTATCGTCTTCTTCCCGAAACCAAGCTTGTGATGTTTGTCACGAAATGGGAGAGATGGAAGCAGAGGAAGAGCCAACTCCAACAATTTGTATGTTCTTGGCCCTCGAGAATCTCGTCACAGGTTACTCCATTTGTGTTGTCACCGTATTTGGTGTCGTCTTCAAAGGCTTCGCTGTGTTCAAACTCATAGCTCCCATTAGTGAGACTATCGTAGCCATCTTCAAACACTTGGTCTAATCCAGATTCGTAGCTCCCTTCGATTGTTTCGTCGGTCCAGACGTGGGCACCACATTCAATAATGTCGACGCTGTGATAAGTGCTGCTGAATTCGAACACTATCTCTCTGCTCACTTCAGACGGGTCGAGAGATGGCAAGATAGAGTCAAATATAACAAGATGTTCAGCTCCATATTTGGAGTCATTACTTAGACTGACTTTCCACTCAACGGGGTCTAAGTCGCCTTTTTCTATGCGACGGTACAATAAGCCTTCACAGTATTTGCTGATTTGATGGTTAGGTGACACCACGACGCAAAGCTTAAATCTAGATAAAGCGGAAAGAGGATTGTTACCATCTGGACGAATGGTTAATGAATCTCCTCTGGCTCGGTGATCGAACTTTGCAGGTACTTCTCTTCCTGGTAAGAAAACCACATTGCAAAAAGAAAAACTTTGGATAATCGCTAGTCGTGCTAGTTCACCCAATTTGAAGCAGTTGGTGAAATTTAGGTACGCACTATGACTGTGATTCAGGGGGCAAAATACGGTCTCCAGTGATTCACAATCCTCTGCCACTAGGATCTTGAGCGAACCAGGGAGCTCTGGCAATGATTCAAGTTTTCTGCAGCCACTAAGAAAAAGTTGTTGTAGCTGATGAAGAGCTTTGATGCAATCTGGAATCCTTTCAATACTAGAATAGCTTAGGTCAAGACACAATAAACTCGTGGGGAGATGTGTTATTCCCTTGAGATTTCCAGTATTATATAGAGCGAGATGCACAATACGAGAGCAAAGCGTAATTGATGGAGGCACATCTTCAAACGACGTTTCTGATATATCCACATCCGAGAAGTTGGTTGAAATAAGTGAAAAATTTCTCAATTTTGAACACCGTTCCATGTTGATGATTTCTAGGGATGCCAAGTTCAGGTCAGGTGGAGTGACTTGTAGGTTTATGCAGTCACCCATCAACAGCTTTTTTAGTTTCTGAAGATACCGAAAAGACGATGGAATCTCTACCAAACTCTCGCAATGAATCAGGTTCAATTCCTCCAGATTTGTCGCATTTGAAAGATCTGGGAGTTCTTTCAAATTCATTGACTCAGACAAATCCACCTTCTTGAGATTTGTAAGTTGCTGAATATGTAAGAAAACCACACAGCAACAGAGAGAAGAACATCATATAACATGAAGAGAAAGTAATTAATTAATTATAGAGATATACATAACATGAAGAGAAAGCAGACACCAACCCGGGTTCCTTGCCAGAGGTACTCGAGCTTGCTACGTTGCATATCGAGTTCGACGAGATATTCAGAATGAAATGTAGGAGGAAGACACTTGTTTGGGTACGCCTTCCAGTGTAGTAACCTTAGCCGACGTGGAAACTCCATCTCCTCTGGTATAAACATTCTATCATTCCCATCATCTCTGCTTTTGTAGACGCTGAGAAACTGAAGATTAGACATTCTTTTCAAAGCTCTCTTGCTTGCAATCACTTCGTTGATTCCTGATATATCAAATGATATGCCGGACACAACACTAGTACCCTAAACCAAAGAAATTAGTAGGAACATAGGTAAGATTTGTTTATCTCCACCAAATGACTTGTTTAAAGTAAGTATGATTAACAACAACAAATATAAAGAAGAAGGGAAAATAATTTTACTGTTTCATTTTCGAGGACATCACAAATCTCATGAGCATCCATTAAGATTTGGCGTTTCCAAGGCTCTTGTTTACGAATTGCTTTTCTAGCCATTTGTTGTAGTAATCTGTGCATCTCTATTCTTTTCCCATCTGTGGATATCTCTATCAGAGATCTATTGACTAGGATCTTCAAACCGCGTTTGACATCCAAGTTACCGTTAGCAAACATGGCTTTCACAAGATCACCATATTCATTGTTAAAGAAGACTGCAATGTGGAGAAATAGCGTTTGCTCATTCTCATCTAAACTGTCATAGCCGACTCTTAGTACGTCTTCGATATCTCGATCAAGAATAGTTTCCAGCTTGTTCACTACATCTTCCCATTCCTCCTCCTCCTTCCCACGTAATAATGAACCCACCACACGTAGACCCAATGGAAGGTTACCACAAAGCTCTGTTATCCTTCTAAAAAACTTTTCAAAACCATCATGTGGATAGCTTTGTCTAAAAGCATATCTACATAAGATCTTGATAGCTTGTTCGTAAGTTGGAAACCCCACAGGGTACGTATTGTTGATACCATGTTGCTGCAAAAGCTCTTTGTTTTCTGTGGTTACTACAATCCTACTTCCACGACCAAACCAAGAAATATCTCCAGCCAAAGCCTCTAATTGCTTTAGATTTTTCACATCATCAAGAATGATAAGCACTTTCTGGTCGCATAGGTTTTCTTTTATTGCACCTAAATGGCATATCCTCATACCGTTGTGGTTCAAAATCTTTGAAAGAAATTGTTCTTGTAAACGCAGCTTCAAACCATGTTCATCAAAACCACTATGACAGCTTCCCCTAAGGTTGTCTACAAAACAAGTAAGCTGAAACCTGTTAGAGAGTAGATTATGTAAAGCTTTGGCAATGGTAGTCTTCCCAATCCCTGCAGGACCAGAGATTGCAACCATCTTAACTCCGTCATAATCAAAATCTAGCAAAGACTCCATTTCCCTCAAATGAGCCTCAAGTCCCACCATGCCATCAAAATCCCTAGACGGTGTGACATTCAGTTTATCTAAAACATATTTTGCAATCGTCTCAATCATTTTGGCTTCATTGTCCCTAAAAAAAGAGAAAGAAAAAGCATTAATTGTTTCTCATCAAATAGTCATGAGAGAGAGAAAAAAACATAGTGATAGCATTCCTCTGTTCCCAATAATCTATGAAATGTAATTACAATATCCATTCAACAAGAAATTGCAATACTCATTCAACAAAAAAAACATTCCCTTAATCACTTCTATTCTATTCATCGTATTTCCTCCTAATTGCAAAAAAATAAAAAACACCATTATTTGTTTTGTTACATAAGAAAAACAAACCAAATTCAATTAAACACGAACCAGTTTAGGAAGTGTTCTCCGGCTATGTTGCCAACCTCGTTCAAAGCTTTGCTCCATCTTCGCCTTTCCTCTTCTGTTTTACGAGCGCATGTTTTCTTGAAAACTTTCCCAAAATCTCCGGTTTGTTTCCGCACTTCAGATGGATCTACTCCGTAAAAAATGGTCATCACTATTTGTCCAATATCTTTCTTGCACTCCAAAATCTCCAGCAGCTCATCCAAACACCAGCTGGAAGAAGCATAGTTCTTCGAGAGCACCACGATGGAGATCCTCGATCCTCTAATCGCTTGTGTGAGCGCAAGGGGGATGGTTTGGCTTCTCTCGATCCGTTGATCATCGAACATGGAAATCCCGTTGTATTCGAACTGTTTGCGTAGATGACTGAGAAATGTTTTACGAACATCTTTTCCATGGAAGCTCGTGAAGACACGGTGTCTCCAGGTGCGAGACAGAGAATAAGAGGAAGAAGAAGAAGCCATGGGAGAGGATCGTGGGTTGTTCAAGATCATAGATTCTTCAGAGAGATGTGTTTGGAAAAGTCATAAATGGAGGAGAAAAAGGCAAAGCGTTTACTTACATAGTCAAGTCAACTATGTTTTATTCAATTCGAGAAAATCTCAAAATTTCAGTGAAATTACGAATACGAACAACAAGAAAGTCCCTCAAGCCTTTGGCTTCTAAATTCACTCACTCGTGAAATCGCAGAAAAAAAAACAAAAAATTTGGGGAGGAAACAACGAAGAAAATTAATAAAAATACAAAGAGTTGTGTTGCTGCTGGGTTCGAACTCAGGTCTAACCACTCAACTACAACTAAAGTAACGGGAAATAGCGAGAAAAAATTAGGAACGGATATTGCGGGAATTGAAAAACATCACCCAAAGTGTTCCGGTTAAAGAAACAGGATGAGGACGGGGAATACGGATCCGGAAAATTTGGATAGCTAAAATCATTTCCTAAATTCTTATTTATTTATATAATGGTTAGACAGATATTTCGAATAATTCGGATAGTTTTGGAAATTTTTTGTATTTTTAGATAATTTTTTTTTTTTTTTTTTAAATTCTCAAATGGGTAATTGGGTAATCCGTAACATATCTTTTCTTTTTCCATACACGTTTGAATAAAATAAATAGTTCCAAACAAATAATTATTTGAAAAGAGAATGGAAATGAGACCGAAATTTGGAACGGATTTTCCGTTCCAAAGTGGATAGGCCTAGTCGTTATTTGTAATTGGTGGAAACAAAGTGTCATCTTTGTCATATGATAACAGTTTCCTGTAACACTCTTTGCTTGCTTGTTATTCATTATCACAACCAAATTCTCTGCTTTCGTTTACTAAATCAAAATATACAAACATTGAGAGATTATGATCAAACTTTCTCTGAGATCTCAATTCTCAAACGCTATCTCCGCATACAAGAGAATGATTGGAACCGGACAAATCCTGTTTATAAATTCCATGACACTTGTAAGAGATGTGGAGCAATTACCAGAGTTTCCAGCAACTTCCTTGGCATTTACATTTGAGATTGCAAACAGACAAAAGTCACTTTCAAGTTTAGCGGATCTCTTAAAGCAGCATTGTGAAGAGAACTCAGGTTCTACTTAAACCGAAGTGCGTGTAGTGATCTTTGAATAACCAAGCAACCCAAGCGCTGGACCAGTCGTAGCGGTGAGCTAGAACACCAAGGAAACAGCAATACAGAACTTAATGCCTTATAGGAGTAGAGAAACACTTCCATGTCCTCATTAGAAACAACAAAAGCTTATCAAGAATACTGTCACCAGAAACAACAAAACCTTATTGCTTCACTGCCATTTTAGCTTCGGTTTTAGTTGAAGTGGCACGTCCAACCATTGTCCTTTTCCTAAGGCCTCTTAGAACTGAAATTTTGGGTCCTGAAGCTGCCATTTCTGCTTCTTCATTACAAAATCAGATAGATTGACGACATTCAAATGTAAACTTCATCTTGCAGTGACCTAATGGATAAAGTAATTGCTTTTGAATTGACCTCCGAAGCAAGCTGAAACCACTTGTGCTGAGGTTAGGAATATGCAATGCTATCGAAAAAGCAACTGAGAGCACATCTTCTTACTAAAAGTAGCCAAAAGCAAAACCAGGAACACAAAAGGTGAAACAAGCTGAAAGTTTCGTCATTTATACATTAAAAGAAAAGGGACAACAGACAATAGATTGGTATATTCGTTAAGAACCATGCAATGATGGATCTCAGCGACTTCGTAAGAATCTTTACAGAATGGTGTAATCAAATCTGAAATGACGCCACTGTCTTAAAAAAACTTGCACATCATCAGTATGTTGTAAGTTACTCAACTAACCAAGTTGCCCTGTTTCGGCATTTAATATAAGAATGTGAATGCAAAGCAACACATATCTCCACATTTCTATGCCACTAACATTATAGAGTTCGAGGACTCAAAATGAGATTCAATTTGTTATTTTCCAAGCCGTATAGAAATGGGTTGTATCCGCATTTAAATTGAGATTACAAAAGTCTAAACAGGTTTCAGAGGTTTATAAATTAAAAAGGCTCTTCTTTTCACTTCCCATTGTCTGACGTCAAAAGAGTCATAGACAAATCTAAAACTAACACAAAACAATACAAACCTTGACGCTGCTCGTTGTTGTGGGGTGTGCCTTCTGATCTATGAAACACGATCTCCAGTGAATATAGCCATCAACTCAGGTACCAGCTCTTCATGCTTCATCACATACCTCCTTAAAAACACCTGATCCGAACTAGTCAAAACAGAGGACATTGGAGGCATTTCACTTCTGTCTTCCATCAGTCCTTTTGACATGAGAGTTTTGATTACGTTACACCTTGGGACAATCCTCTTCTCCAGGCTGTATCCAAATACCTGAGGAATCAAAACCAAGGCCTCTAGTGGCCAATTCATCTTCTTCACAATAAACTCAGTTTTCTTCTTCACCATCTCTGCGGTATAGTCAATGCACTGAGGATAGCGCTTGACCATCATCGCGAAATCCTCTCTGGTGAACCCTAGGCCTATAAATGTTTCAATGGAGTTCACTATCTTCTGCTCTGAAGAACAAATGCATTTCGGATGCTTCTTCAACACTGACAGGACCTCGTATTCGAGCAGACCACACCTCTTCAGGGTTTCAAACCTCTGAGTTATCTTCTTCTCCGAGTATGACAGAAAAGGAGGCCACTTCTTAAAAATTGCCCATACGTCATCCACACCGAAGCCTAACCTTTTGTAGACATTGACTTTTTCTTCTATTGTTTTGTCGCTGAAATTGTAAACGACGCGCAGAGCTTCAACAAACTTTGAAGTGGTTGGATCAAATCCCATGTCAACAACCTTCTTGAGGGATTCTTCAAATTTTTCTTTTCCATAGACAGGTTGGCTATCAGAGATGAGCAAGGGGAATAACAACCGCTGAGCCACGCCCAATTCTCTCAAAACCGATATATTTCTGATTTTATTCTCCTTGTTACCCTGTGGAAAAGAATGACATAACTTCTCATAGTTGGAACTCTTATCTGCTTCTATGATGTCTTTGACAAAATCATAGTATACGCCGATGGATTTGTGCCCTGTCTTTCCTAAGATTTTAGGAACTGTTGAAACAATCTGAGTGAGCTCAGAGATTGAAGCTCCTCTAGACTGCAGAAACTGAAGCTTGGGACCAATGGATTTCTCAGCATCTGCTATAAGCAGTAATGGATAATCCGTAATGATGTTGGAGATCTGAGAATCTGTGAATCCATGACTCCTAAGAAGACTCAAGACGGAATCTGGATTACCCTTGTCCCCGAAACTGACTTTCCTCAAGATCGTTTCTGCGAGTTTTGTAGTAAAACCCAGAGAATCAACGAGGTAAGAGACAGTAAAAGTCTTCCCTTTTCGAACATCTCTAAGGCTCACATCTGCAGCAACACTAGCAGAGGAGAAGGAACTCAAAAAAGTAGACGCATTTTGTAAAGGGTTCACTGAAACTCTTAAATGACGCCATTTCTGCAAATCGACCAACCTTCTTCCATGGAGTATCACATAAGACATGACAAAGGAAACAAAAACCCAACAAATGCCACAGTGTCGAACCAATCTATCTGACTCAATTCGAGAAAACGATTTTCCCAGGCATAGAGAGGATAAATCTCAAAACTTCTTTACACTTACAAAGGTTCGGGGGAAGAACAAAAGACTCTGACTCGTAGAACAAGTGTCTGTAAAGATTGATGAGTGTTGGAATCCTTCAAAGGATCCTCCAAATTTGGGGAACTCAACTTTCATTCACTTGCGGAGCTCAAAATCGCAATGAACCAAAAAAAAAAGAAACGATTTTTAGGGTTTATGAAAGGTTAGAAAAAAAATATTATAATTAAATTTAGGCAATTAGCGAGACTTCGAACGCAGGTCCTCGAAGGAGAGAGCATTCAACTGAAACCCGAAAGTGATCGCTCAAATACCACTTTCTCTTTAAAATTGATCTCAAATACCCTTTATAAAAAAAAATGGCTCATTACTCTTTTGTTCTTAATGAAATACCATATTTACAATTTCAACCACTAAATCTAATCCTAACCCTAATTCTAAAAACAAAAAAAAATCTCTCTTCTCCTCTCTTTCTCGCCTCTCTCTCTCTGCCTCTTTTTGTCACTGCCTCTCTTTCTCTGTAACTCACTTCGTCTTTTCCGCTTCGCTTCATCTTCTCTGCCGCAGTCGTCGAGAGTCTCCATCACCGCCGCAGTCGTCACGAGTCTCCATCACCGCCACAGTCGTCACGAGTCTCCATCACCGCCACAGTCGTCGCGAATCTCCATCACCACCGTAGTCGTCACGAGTCTCCATCACCGCCGCAGTCGTCATCACGAGTCTCCATCACCGTCGCAGTCGTCATCACCATCTTTTCCATTTCGCGAAGAAGAAGAAGGTGAAGGTGAAAGTGAAGGTGAAGGTGAAGGTGAAGGTGAAGGTGAAGGTGAAGGTGAAGGAAAACTGGTACAACTAGTAAAACTCGTATGTCTTAGTACTACTTGTAAAATTGGTACAACTAACAAAACTAGTACGTACAGCTACTAACAGTTGTCTTAGTACTACTTGTAAAACTGGTATAACTGCTAACAATTGTCCTAGTTATACCAGTTATCCTAGTTATACCAGTTGTCCTAATTATATCAATTATCATAGTTATACCAATTATACTAGTTGTCCCATTTATACCAGTTCTTCGTTAAAAAAGAAGAGAGAAACGTGAGAGAAGAGAGAGAAAGAAGTTCTGACTTTTTTTTATGTTTATTTTAATTAAGGGCAAAAATGATATATCACATGAAAGTAAATGAGATAGTGGCATTCAAATTATGAGATGACACATGAGATTATTTTTTTTATAGATAATGGCATCTCAGACTCCTGCTCAACTGAAACCTCTTTGCACAAAAAGACGGACTGTAATCTCATATGTCCCTCCAACTAAAATTTTAATCTTATCTACCCCTCTTATAAAAAAAAATTTTGTTTTGATTTTTTTTTAAATCAAAAACCGTGTAAAGACTACTAAACTCTTAATGAATCTGCACAATTACAAACCCAACCAGCCATCCGAACCCGAACCCGCAGTCGAACCCGACCCGACATTTTTCCCTAAAAAAAGAAACGAAAACCCTAACATTTTTTTTATCAGACTTTTCGTCCCTTTTCCCGACTTCCCCTCTTCCCCTTCTCCTTTTCAGGCGATTTTTTAGTCGAAGATTCGTCGTCGTCGCCATCGCCATCATCATCGCAATCGTCGTCGTCGTCGTGGCCGTCTCCACCTCCGTCTTTCCATTACAAAGCACTTCAAGGTAAGCTTCAATCACATCTCTTCATTTTTCGAAAATGGGTTTTGATTTCAACGGATATGGGTTTGATTTGCGAGAAAGGATTTTGATTTCAACTGGGGTTTCGATTTCAACTAGAGATTTGTCGGGATTGATATGAATTGTAGATGTGTCGGGTGTCGGGTTTGTATTTAGGGTTTTTAATTAAAATTATACAATAAGGGTCTGCTCGATGGTAATTAGGAGGGTACTGGAGATGTGTTGTATTTTGAATTTGTGTTTGTTTTGTTTTGGTAATGCAGGATTGTAGAATGCCTCCTCGTACGATGGGAGGAGTTGAGAACAAGAAGAACCCTTCAAAGGATCCGGCTTCAAAAGCGTCCAGTAGTTTCATGCTAAGATAGTTGTGAGCGACTCAGATAATGGATCTGAAACGCCATCGAAGGTATATGAATGAAGAAATTGTTAATTGCTTGGTAACTGCTTCTGGAAAAATTGGGTACTACTTGGAATCCTAGGACAACTAGTACTACTTAGGATAACTAAGAGAATTAGAAGAACTAGTACTACTTAGTATAACTAAAAAATGTAGAACAACTAGTACTACTGAGTAAAACTAAGACAATGTAGAACAACCAGTACTACCGAGTATAACTGTTAGTACTTAGGACAACTAGTATTACTTTGTATAACTAAGACAATGTAGAAAAACTAGTACTACCGAGTATAACTGTTAGTACTTAGGACAACTAGTACTACTTAGTATAACTAAGACAATGTAGAACAACTAATACTACCGAGTATAACTGTTAGTACTTAGGACAATTAGGACTACTTAGTATAACTATGTGATATTGGGGTTGAAACTGTTTTTGGATTGCAGGATATAGAGGTATCAGATACCCAACCGATGCATCCTCTCAAGTTTTTCTTCAACCAGACCGAATATAACAAGAACCCGAAGATACAAACAAGGTGTAATCTGAGCAAGTTCTTGGAGATCATGAAGGGGCTTGAACCAGAGTTGGAATGGTTCAGAATGCATCCTCAGTTTCACCACCTCCTCCACATGCCTAAGGAACCAAACCGTAAGCTTATGGGAATGTGGATGCTATTGCTTCGAACTGTTTGTGTGGATAGGAGGACAGTAGTTTGGTTTGTGGTGAATGGCGTTCCCATCCGGTATTCTTTGAGAGAGCATGGTTTGATCTCTGGGATGCACTGCCATGTTTAACCGAAAGAATGTAATCCTAATAAGAAGTGAAAGGATTACGTAAGCAAGTTTAAGGGAAGACAGTTTCGCAACAAGAAAAAAATTACAGTCAGTGATGTGGAACAGAAGCTAGTGTTAATGAAGAAGAGCAGTCCCGATCGGTTGAAGATGGCTATCTTGTATTTTTTATGTGCGGTAATCAGAGGTAAGGCAAAGATTGATGGAAATATAGATCCCTTCTTATTTAGATTGGTGGATGATGAGGAGTTGTGTAAAACATTTCCGTGGGGATGATTGACATTTGAGGACTCTGTCAAGGATGTTTATCACGTGATGGATCATATGAACGGCTCTATTCCAGTGACGTTGACCTTTCCAGGATTCATAATTCCTTTGGAGGTAAATATTACTTCTGTATATATTAATGTTTTATTATATAACGTATGACATACTATATCTCTATATGTAGATTATGGCTTATGAGTGTATACCAAGTCTGAGGATATCATTTCGAGAAGATGTTGGAGAGGCAGACAAAGAGTGTCCAAGGATGTGCAAACAGAAGTTCAAAACTTGTAGTATAAAAGGTTGGCCATTGGAAGAGATTTATCGTTCGCTTAATTCTACTAAGGTATGAATTTCAATATCATTTTTAATTAGAAATCATTGTTCTTAATGTTAATAGCTAAGTTGTATTTCTTTACATACACAGGATATTCAGAGTACTTTGGTACCTGAATTTGAAGATGAATTTCGTTTAGCGCATATCATAGATGATGAAGTAGATGATGAAGCCTTGGACATTATTCCAGATAGTTGGAACCAGCATCTTGCAGAGAAGAAGATATTTTGGAAAGAGTTGTACGATCTAGATGTGGCTTCCAGAAAGACAAAGGAGCAAGAAAAAAAAATTGGATTGCTTGAGGCTGTGGAACCAGGAAGAATCCTGCATTGGTTCAGCTTTTGAAAGACATGGAAGATAGGCTGGACAAAAAGATGACTGAAGGGTTTGACAAGGTTAACACTGCAACTAAGGGGTTAGGAAAGAAGCTGATGCAGTTAAGGAAAAAAGTGAAGGACCTTGAAAGTGAAGTAAGAGGTGGTAGGGAGAATGAGTGGGAAGGGTTTGAGAGAGATGAGATAGTTGAAGGAAAAGAAACAGAAGCAGAAGACAAAGGTGGAGAAGGAGAAAAAGCTGAAGAAGAGAAAGAGGAAACAGGATCAGAACATGACCAACAAGAGGAGAAAGAATCTGAAGATATAGTCATGGCAGACCAAGAAGAAGCAACAGAAGCCCGAGAAGAAGACAAACTGATGGCTATGATTGTTTTCGAGGGTGATGTTGTGGGTGATGTTGTGGTGGATGTTGAGGAACAACATGAGGGTCTTGGTGCAGGTATCGTTGAAGGTGCCATAGAAGATGAAGATAAAGATGAAGATGATGAAGACAATGATGAAGAGACTGATAAAAAAGAAGAAGCTGAAGAAAAAGAAGAAAAAAGAGAAGAGACCGAATCAGAAGAAGAAGCTGAAGAGAAGACTGAATCAGAAGAAGAAGCTGAAAACAAGGAAGAGATAGAGAAAGAGACAGAAAAGGAGAAAGAATAAGCTGTAAAGCAGAGGAGTGCCATTCCAAGGAAGAGGAGGATACCAGAACCATAACAATACAAGAAAGAGTCGTATACGGCGGAGGGAAAAAACACGAACAAGAACAAAGCAAAGGAGGTTGGGAAGAAAAGGGAGAAGACTGGTAAAGCTGAAATCGAGGTTGGGAAAAAGGCCAGGGATGCTAAAGATGAGAGAAGAAGGACCAGGCAGAAAACGAAGAAATGACGTGGTTTGTTTGTTTGACTTAGGTAGTAAAAGTCTAGCCAGGAATTGATGATATCTTGTTATGTTGAACTGTTGTTTATTGTAAACAGGTGTTTTTAGGTACTTCGGTGTACCTGGGATAATTTTTCTAATGCTGAACACATATTCTATGATAATCTAATTTTGATACTACTAGTGTTATTAGGTACTGCTAACTAACATGTGTATTCAACATTAAACAAACACGTTTCTAAAAAAATAAGAATAAAATAAAATAAAACATATTTAACACGTGCGCCGTCAAATGAATTGAAAAATATTAAAATTTTATTAATAGTTATACTTAGTTATCGAGTAGTACTGCGTTACACATAGTTATATTTTGATAGTTTTCACGTATTATTAGTCATACCAACGTAAAATTATAATTTTTCTAGTAGTATTGATCCAGTTGATCCATTTAAATATATTTACTATAGTTTCGTATATTAAAATATCTGAAAATACCATGTTTGTTTGTTTGACATAACAATGAGTGCTTCTACTCATACATTAACATATGTATAAGGTATAGTTCTAGGTTAAAAATATGTTTTTGTAAAAGATCATTATTTATAACAATGTACCCAGTGGTACCTAAGTATTAAGTAGACACAAATGTCCCATGAAGTAAGAGATACATAAATTAACTAGTAAGTAAAGAAAACGTAGAAAGAAAGAGCACAAAATAAGCAACACAGTCATACTTAGTTATACCACACAGAGAGAAATACAACACAAGTCACACAGTCATACCTAGTTATACTTAGTTATACCAGACAGAGAGAATTACCAAAATAAGTCTCTCAGTTATACAGAGTCGTACCTAGTCATACCAGACAGAGAAAATAACCAAAATAAGACACCATTTGTACCTAGTTGGGATCGTGGACATTGGGGTCGTTAACAAAATAGTCATAAAGACGCCCATATCCTCTTCCTCTTCCTCTTCCTCTTCCTCTTCCTCTTCCTCGATATTCTCCAACTGACGGGTACCGTGTTTGTTGAGTTCTTCCTTTTCTTAGTTTCGTGTGGCGGAGGCAAGCCAATCGAATGTCGTTCTTCGTCTAGTATCATCCAAGTTGACATATGGGGTACACGATATATCGTCCTGGTATATGCCAATACCCACTGCACCACCAAATAAAATTCGAAAGAAAACTCATAATGACGGACCTCCGTCTCTCCGCATAATCGGATGATAGCTTGTATTGCATGCACGCATGGGTACCTGTCTATATCAAAACGCTTGCAACTGCAAGTTTTCTGTCTCAAATTAACCACATAATTCTTTCCATCCAGTCCAATCACATTGTACTCACGGGTGAAGCCGTTGAACTCTTGCGACACTAGTTTCTTTCCAATCGATACTCTGGACTCTATTATGTTGTGCACGTAAGGCACCAACTTCTGTGACTCGGGTACTTCACTGGAACTCGTCCTATGAATGTTGAACCATTCAGCCAATTTTGCCACGATCATATCAATCATGAGTAATAACGTGTACTTCTTTGCCTCTACGAAAATGCCATTGATCGATTCTGCACTATTGGTGGTTACTATGTGGTACCTTTCTCCTGAAAAATAAAATCTAGCCCATTTTTTCTCATCAACACTTTTATCGAGATACACGGCTGCAGAAGGATACCTTATTCTGAGCGCACTATAAAGTGTTAGGAACTCAACCTCTGTATAAGTTTCAGCGCATTCCATGAACTTCCCCGCAACAGTTTTTTTCTTCGTACCATAAACGCTTCTTTTCACATTCTGAGACAAATGGTATATACAATACCCATGTTGAGACAACGGGAACACCTCACGTATTGACTTGATAAGGCCTAGATTTCTATCAGATATAAAAACCATTTTAGGATGATCCGGTACCACTGATTTCAACTTTTTTATAAACCACATCCAACTTGCTTCTTTCTCACCATCAGCTACACCAAAAGCAATTGGATAATGGTGATGATCAGGATCCTGAGCCGTCGCAACAATTAGAACTCCACCATATGCATATTTAAGGTGGGTGGCATCAACAATGATGACTTTCTCATGGCTTTGAACCCTTTAATACAAGCTCCCAACGCAAAGAACAAATACTTAAACATGTGTTCCTTATCCCATTTCACACATGTTTGTGTACCCTCATTCATCTTCTTTAGCATATACATATAAGACTCCAACAACACATAACTCTCCTCTGGACTTCCCCGCACAACATTAGCAGCTTCTTCTTTTCCTCTCCATGCAGTAGAGTATGATATGTCAACACTAGCTTTTGCTTTAACCATCTCTATCAGATTTTTTGGTTTTGGAGTCTTAAAATTATCGGGATACTCTTCCTGCAAAATAGATGCAACTATTTTTGCTGTCCCTTTCCTTCTACTTATCCTTGTACTTGCATCAGCTCGAGAGCATGTATGCATCTTCTGGTAAGTTCTAACCGCCCAACGATCTGAATCCGGAAGCAGAACAACTCGTAAATACCACTTGCAACCTTTTTTTTGCTTCCATACATTTTAGCACATATCTTTTGGGACACGTCTTATTTACTTCATACTCAAAATAATTCCGATGTGAAGCTATTTGAACTAAATCTTTCACTTCCTGCCTACTTCCAAATTCTTGACCCAAAGTGATATCTATACCATCTTCCCATACATTAGATACAAGCCCAACTCCTTCCACAACATCTGATCGCTCATTATCTTCATGCATACCAAAGTTATCCTCATTATCAAACTCTTCGTAATCTGTGATCAAAACAATGTCAAACAGTTATATCTAGTTATACCTAGTTATACCAGACAGAGAGAACACAACAAATTAATCAAACAGTTATACCTAGTTATACCAGACAGAGAGAACACAACAAATTAATCAAACAGTTATACCTAGTTATACCAAACAGAGAGAACACACAAAATTAATCAAACAGTTATACCCATTTATATTCAGTTATACCAGACAGTTATACCAGGTATACCTTGTTGTACCAGCGCATGGTGTTCTGATGGTTCGTCTGTGTAAAGAGTTATCATACCATCCCCTAGAGCAACTTCACTTTCTCGAACCTCTCCTATCACTTGCACACATCTCTGAGTTTGATCAACATCTTTGATGAGCTCCACATGCAAAAGATTTCTACAACCATCTTGATTCACTTGCATGAGATAGTTAAAAACCTCATCATCGTTCGAGATATATGATGGTATCGTAACATTCAAAATCATCGGAAAGTAACTGAGTTTGAGCTGCGTTGCAGCTTCATCCATCATCATCTTTCTGCCAATTCTATCAACCAACGCCGAATAAGTGACTTCCTCCACTCCGGGCCGCATCGCTAAAGTGTAAATTTCAACTCCTCCCGAGATCCATCTGTGTAATCACCTTCCCTTGAATAACATCCTCCATAATCAAAACATATGATTGTGCAATTCATTGTGTCCTGCAAAAGAATAACAAAAATCGTTAGTAATACCACTCGACTCTCACTAGTACCAGTTGTCCCAGTAATACCAGTGATTCTCAGTAGTACCAGTTATCTCAGTAATACCAATGAGTCTTAATAGTACCAGTTGACCCAGTTATACCTCTGCAGTTTTGATTTACCTTCGATTTAGTAGGATTCAGAATGACTCAACTGCTATTTTAACACAACAATCATTACATCACCCTAATACTAATAGACTTAGAAAACAAGTTCAATATATAAAAAAACCATACAAAAAAACAAATTTACTAATCTACAAAAAAAACTCCAAAATTAGAAGAAACCTTTAAAAAGAGGGGTTTTCAAACCTATTCTAACCTTAAACACCAAAATTGTATAAAACAAAAGGCTAACCTTAAATTTACAGATTCAATTGCGTGAAGAAGAAAACAAACTTGTAATCCTCGTTTTGGCTATGTGTTTTCTTTCCACGAGAAAGAATAGCTGAATACAAAGGGGGATGACGAAGAGAGGAAGAAAAGAAGAAGGTTGCTCTACGTGACGAAGATTCAGTGGTGAGACGACGTAGAAAGGAAGAACAGAACAAGGTTGCTCTGTTTTATTCTTTCGACAGAAGAGAAGAACCGAGAAACGAAGAGAGAAAAGAGGATTACGTGGAGGAAGAAGATAGGGTAAAATGTTTTGTATTTAATTGGTTGTTGAGATATTAAATAATTGTTGTTTGGTATTTAATTAGAAATGAATAAATAATAATTAAATAATAAAGGGTAGAGTGGAGAAAAATTGGATTTTCAAATTAGAAGGGGTAGTTAGATTTAGAGGAGGTTGTTAAACTAAGTTTTCTTTTTTAGGGCATTTGAGATTAAGGTTCCAAAAAGACTCGTAAAAGTCACATTTTTATGTTATTTTGCCAAGTCGGATTGCATATTGAGATTACAAAAGACTAAGATTAAGGTTTTTCATATATAAAGAGAAGCAAAATCCTTGACATGAGAGCTTCTGATCTATGAAACACGATCTCTGGTGAAGATAGCCATAAGCTCATGCACCAGCTCTTTGTCATTATGTATCTTGACATACTTGTTTAAGAAGGCTTGATCGGTACTCGTGTACACATACGAAATTGGAGGAAGTTTGCTTCCGATCAATCTTTTCGACATGAGAGCTTTGATTACGTTACACCTTGGGAGAGTCCTCTTCTCCAGGCTGTATCCAAGTACCTGAGGAAATGAAACCAGGTCCTTTAGTGGCCAATTCATCTTCTTCACCAGAAACTCAGTCTTCTTCTTCACCGTCTCTATAGAAAAATTAAGACACTGAGAAAAGCGCTTGAACATCATTGTGTACTCATCTCTACTGAATCCTAGGCCTATAAATGTTTCAATGGAGTTCTCTGTCTTCTGCTCTGAAACACCAATGCATTGCGGATACTTCTTCAATACTGAGAGGATCTCGTCTTCAAGTAGTCCACACTTCTTCAGGCTCTCAAATCTCTGAGTTATCTTCTTCTCCGAGTGTGTCAGAGAGAGTGGCCACTTCTTGAACATTTCCCATACATCTCCCACAGTAAAGCCAAACCTTTTATAGACTTGGACTTTTTCTTCTATAGCTTTGTCGCTCATTTCGTAAACAACTCGCAGAGCTTTGACAAACTTTGAGGTGGTCGGATCAGAACCCATCTCAACGACCTTCTTGAGGGATTCTTCAAATTTTTCTTTTCCACAGCAGACATTGTGGTGAGTGGAGATGAGCATAGAGAATAACAGCTTCTGAGGCATGCCTAATTCTCTCAAAACCGATATGTTTCTGGTTATATTCCCCTGCCTACTATCATGTGGCAAAGAAGAATGACATAACTTTTCGAACTTGGAACTCTTATCAGCTACTATAATCTCTTTGACGAAATCATAGTATACGCTGATAGTTTTGCCCCCTCTCCTTGCCAATATGTTTGGAACTTTTGAGACAATCTCAATGAACTCAGAGCTTGTAGTTCCTCTGGACTGCAGAAACTGAAGCTTGGGACCAAGTAATTTCTCAGCATCTAATATAAGCAATCGTGGACAATCCGTAATGATGGTGGAGATCTGAGAATCTGTGAAGCCATGACTTCTCAAAAGACTCAGAACAGAATCCAGATTTCCATTCTTTTCGAAACTGGCTTTTCTTGAGATCGATTCTGCAAGCTTGGCAGTAAACCCCAATGAATCAACGAGGTAAGAGACAGTAAAACTCTTCCCTCTTCGACCATCTATAAGGCTTACATCTGGAGCAGCAGTAGCAGAGGAGAAGGAATTGGAAAAAGCAGACTCATTTTTAACAACATTCACTACGAATCTCAAATTACGACATTTCTGCAACTCAAGAGACCTTCTTCCGTGGAGTATCAGAGAATACATGACAAAGCGATAACCAGAGTGTGTTGAAGTGATTCGACCGATCTATCTAGTTCAATTCTCGAAATCGAATAGATCTCAAAATTTCTACTAACATACAGCGAATAGGGAAGAAACTTTTGCCCTCGCGAAACCCTATAAATTTGGAGAGGGAGAAAAAACGAAAGTACGGGTTTTTTCCTGTCAGAACGAAAAATAGGGTTCACAATGACGATTCCTCTGTTTTAAAGGGTAAAAAAACCATTTTTGGTTTTCTAGTTAGAACACCAAGGGAGCAAAAATATAGAACTTATGATTAAGAGGAGAAATTCAAGAGCCCCTTAACAAAAGAAACCCCAATTTTGACTGGAAAAGGAGAAGACATATTCACATATTCTGGTTCTTTACAAGAGCAGTCTCTAGAATGTGACCTTTAATAAGTTTATTGCCGACTAAAAACTCACCTGAGGTCTTCACGTGCGAGCTGCTTTCTGTTGCTTCCAACTTCTGGTGATCCAAGCAGTCACTCGAAC
This sequence comes from Pseudoturritis turrita, assembly GCA_900406555.1. NCBI lineage: Eukaryota > Viridiplantae > Streptophyta > Magnoliopsida > Brassicales > Brassicaceae > Pseudoturritis > Pseudoturritis turrita. Next base: position 209,391 of record OVBL01000790.1, on the reverse strand, counting down.
CACTAAAAGAGCATTTGAACCAAATTTCAGGTTTTTTCATTCAAAACCGTGTAGGAAGGGTTGTAGAAAAGTGTCACAGGACTTCCTACTCGGAGATCTAAGGCTCTGTATAACCCACATCTTTCTGGGAAAGCAATAAACCTTTTAAACAGGCTTTACTTTGTTTCCGCTTTCAAGTCTGCTCTTCTCTCCAATCTTACTCAAGTTATGTTGCAGGCGACTGAGAAATAGACTCTTATGCACTGAACCTTCTTGTGATAGACCATTTCTATTTCTTATTCAGGTTTCACGACAGATGGGTAAACAAACATCCTATTACCTCTTGCCAAATTTTCCTCAGCAAGTCCTTATATATCTTTCCAACAAAGATTTTCTCTTTAACTCCAGTTTTATCATTAGTTCTAAAGAGTCATCCTCCTCGCTTGTTTTCTCATCCAATCGATCGCTTTCACTCTCAATAGCAAACCTATCTGCATCATATATTTTACTCCTACCCGAAATGGTTTCCCTTTCCTCGTGGATAATCGGATCCTCTCTTTCCTTCTTTCTTGCCTCAGATTCATCTCCCATCTCCCTATCACCCAGACACAACAAAATTTTGCTGCTTGACTTCCACTTTAGATTCAGTTCGCCTTTCGCAGACCCCCTAAACCTCGTAGGTATAGTAGAAGAGTTGTTGCTATCCTTTTTAATGATCTTTTGCTGGTTTGTTGTCCTTCGCCTAAAGCCTCTTGGTGCTGAGCTTTTGGGTCCTGAAGCTAACATTTTTTACCACAATCAAATGAAAAATTTAATGTGTGATTTAACAGTTGAGGAGTCTTAACCTGCTCTTGTTGCAAGCTGAAAAGAAAACTGAGAATCACGTTCTTACTAGCTGTAGCAAAAAAACGCAACAAAGAGGACATGTCATATTCGCACCGAATATGAAACAAGCTCAAAGTTTCTCCATTTATACATTGAACCATACCGCACTAGACCTCTTAAGGCCCAAAATCCTTACTCTCAATGCCAATGAACTAAACGCGGTTTTCGAACTTAGTATTCTAAATCTAAAGATGATTGTAGCAGTAAGAATCAGAACTGGACATTTGCTACTTGAAAAACAACTCATTTACAATCCATCCACTCCAATAAAGGTTCTTGCAGGAGATTGTTCAATCAAGACTCGAGAGACACAGCAACAGTGAAATTCCTCATATCGGGTCCATTTTTATTCCAACTAAAACTTCTTAATTGAATTTACGAATCTAAATCAAAAAGTAGAGACCCATATGGACGATAATCTCTGCAGAATAGAATCCACATATCAACAAAACATGTTATATACATGTATATACACGAGTACCTGACTATGACAATGAAAACAAAAATAGAGATTTACACTAGAAGAGGAGCGAGGGAAAAAACCAGAAAAAAATTGATCTTGACATGATCAGTATATTGCAAGTTACCTGACTAAAGCATCACATGTGTCCACGTTTCTAGGCTACTAACGTTAAACATGTTATTTTCCAAGTCAGATGGGATCCGGTCAAATTGCATAAAATTCCTTCTTTTGTTTCCAATTTTTGGTGTCAAAAGATTCATTGACGAATCTAAAACTTACAGAAAAACAAAGAAAACAATCTTGACAATCCTTCTGATCTATGAGACACGATCTCCAGTGAAGATAGCCATCAACTCAAGCACCAGCTGCTTGTCATCGTGCTTCCTCACATACCTTTTTAAGAACATCTCATCGGCACAATCCAAAACTGAGCGCATTGAAGGGAGATTACCTCCGTCTCCACACAATCCTTTTGACATGAGAGCTTTGATTACGTTACACCTTGGGACAATCCTCTTCGCCAGGCTGTATCCAAATACCACAGTGTTTAAAACCAGACCTTTTAGTGGCCAATTCATCTCTTTCACCAGAAACTCAGTCTTCTTCTTCACCGACTCTGCAGAATATCCAATGTACTGAGGAGAGCGCTTTACCATCATCTTAAACTCGTCTCTGCTGAATCCTAGACCCAGAAATGTTTCAATGGAGTTCAATATATTATTCTCCGATAGTGTCAGAAAGACTGGATTCTTCTTGAACATTACCCATACATCTTCCTCAGCAAAGCCTACGCTTTTATAGACTTTGACTTTTTCTTCTATTGTTTTGTCGCTCATTTGGTAAAGAACGCTTAAAGCTTTGACAAACTTTGGGGTGGTTGGATCAAAACCAATGTCAACAACCTTCTTGAGGGATTCTTCAAATCTTTCTTTTCCACAGACAGGTTGGTAACTGGAGACGAGCAAGGAGAATAACCTCTTTTGAGGCACACCTAATTCTCTCAAAACCAATACATTTCGGATTTTATTCTCCAGATTACCCTCTAGCAAAGACGAATGACTTAACTTTTCGAACTTGGAACTCTTATCCGCTTCTATAATGTCTTTGACGAAATCATAGTATCTGCTGATAGTTTTGTCCCCTTTCTTTCCCAAGATTTGGGGAACCTTTGAAACAATCTCAGTGAGCTCAATGCTTGAAGCTCCTCTGGACTGCAGAAACTGAAGCTTGGGACCAATGGATTTCTCAGCATCAGCTACAAGTAATCGTGGATACTCCGTAATGATGGTGGAGATCTGAGAATCTGTGAAGCCATGACTTCTCAAAAGACTCAGAACAGAATCCGGATTTCCATTCTTTTCGAAACTGACTTTCCTCGAGATCGATTCTGCAAGCTTTGCAGTAAACCCCAATGAATCAACGAGGTAAGAGACAGTGAAATTCTTCCCTTTTCGACCATCTTTAAGGCTTACATCTGCAGCAGCAGTAGCAGAGGAGAAGGAATTGGAAAAAGCAGACTCCTTTTGCACAACATTCACTACGAATCTCAGATTACGCCATTTCTGCAACTCGCTAAACCTTCTTCCATGGAGTATCAGAGAATACATGACAACAGTGCTGAAGCGATTCGACCAATCTATCTGACTCAACTCGGGAAATCGAATCGCCCAAGCATAAGATGATAAATCTCAAAACTTCTACTAACTTACAGTGAAAAGGAAGAAACTTATTCACTCGCGAAACCCTAAATCGCACCCAAAACAAAGAAATTAGGGTTTATGAGCAGTCGTGTCGTAACTTCGTAACCATTTTTGTGCATCTCCATTAATAACTTTAATCCTTCAACACATAACGTCAATGCTTAACCGGAATTGGTTTACAGAGGCTACAAAAACGAATAATGGGTATCGATTAATTATGAAAAAAAAGTCTAAAAAGAGAGATTATGCGGAATATTATGGACAGATTATTATCCAAATGACATTGGAAATTTATGTACTAATCAGATATAAAAAAATTAAAAATAAAAATCGGAGTCTTTGGTATTCAATTTGATTGAACCAATTTCGACTGGTGTGATTTTGAGCAGCTCTTCATCATATTGCAAAACTCTTGATAATTGATACTCCCATCCTTTAAAAAAAAAAAAAATGAATTAGAAATTTTTAAATATTATTAAACTAATCAAACTAAATTTGATATTTACTAATTTTTTTAGTTACACTATACAACTTACATTATCAGCATCAACTTCTGAGATAATCTCCTTAATCATAACATCATCTCCCATATTATACTCTTTCATGGCTGTTTCTAATTCTTGTCTCGTAATAAACCTAGAAACACATATCACATTTGGTTATTGATCCGGTTTAACTCTGGTTTATCAATTCGGTACAGATCGGTTTTGGGACATACCCGCTATTATCTTTATCGAAATGTTGAAAAGCTTTGAACAAATTCTCCTCTCTTTCCACTCTATACCGGTTCATCGTAGCCGAGATAAACTCAATGTAATCAATCGTACCGTTCCCATCGACATCAGCCTAAACCGAAAACATTAACCAAAGTAATCAAAACCGGTTTAAATTCAAGGGAGAAAAAGAGAGAATAGCACACGACTTACATCTTCCAAGAGCTGCTTAACTTCGGTTTCGGTTAACCTCGAACCAAGTTTTTCCAATCCGGTTTTCAATTCGTCGTAGGTGATTGTACCGCTCTTATCGGTATCCATGTTTGCAAACATCGTCTTGAGACCTTTTAGTTCCTCTTCTTTGAGATTTTGCGCAATAAACTTAAACCAAAACCAAATTAAACCAATGAATCAAACCGATCTAATTTCACCGCTAAACCGAACCCTCGAGGATACTTACTTTTAGTGCAAGCTTTTTAAGCTTATTCATAGCTCGAAGTTGTTTCATCCGCGACAAAACCGCGCTATCAATCGGCTTATCTGAAGCTTCTCCGCCTTCTCGTATCCACGGATGTTCTGAAGAAAAACTTAAACCGTTTCAATTTATTCGATTCAAACATTAAACCAAAACAAACCCGAGTATACTAGAGTAACCTTTACCTAGGACTTGAGCCGCAGTAAACCGTTTATTGGGGTCATATTTCAACATGTTCCTCACCAAATCCTTAGCACTCTCCGAAATAGATGGCCATGGTTTTGACTCAAAATCAATCTCTCCACTCAAAATCTCCTCAAATATTCCCTTATCAGTCTCTGCACGCAAAAGCCAGAAATGTAAAAATCAGTAAACCGGAGAAATTACAAAATCAAACCAAGTGGTCCGGTTTAAGTTTACCGGCCCAAAACGGAGGAATGCCGCAGAGAAGGATGTAGAGAATAACTCCGGCGCTCCAAATATCGATTGCTTTGCCGTAGTTTCTCTTCAGAATTTCCGGTGCAACGTAATATGCACTTCCGACAATGTCTTCGTACACTTTACCTGAAAACCATAACATTTCAAGGACAGATGTTGGAGATAACGGCAAACTATAACAGTTTCTTGGGCTGTACGAAACGGTATAAACCAATTTCTTGGTAACCAAGAAATCAGGTGATCCCTTTTATAATAAGAGCATTTCTCGTTTTCGTTACATACCTTCTTCGATGAAAACCGAGACGCCAAAATCCGTAGCCTTGAGCATTGCGGAAGCTTCATCTTTACCGGATAACAAGAAGTTTTCGGGTTTAAGGTCGCGATGAATCACACCCATGAAATGACAAATCTGTACAACTTTAACCACACATCTAATGATCTCTGCAGCTGCTTTCTCTGAGTAATGCCCTCTTTTAGTAATCTTATCAAATAGCTCGCCGCCTTCGCAAAGCTCCATGACAAGATGAACACTTTGTCTGTCTTCATAAGCTCCTTTGATCTCCACAATGTTTGGTTGTCCTGATAAATATTGCATTATCTGTATCTCCCTTCTTACATCTTCTCTGTCCTGTCACATTAATCCCCATAAATTTCATCAAATTAAGATTTCAAATTCTAAAACATTAACAAAACTTTGGGTGTTTTGTTAGATTCTTGCCTGAGTTCTGATGAGTTTTCTCTTTAAGATTGATTTACAAGCAAAGTTCTTGCCTGATGAGATCTCTGTACATAGATAGGTTATACCGAATTGGCCACGACCCAATTCGCGACCGAGACTATACTTCTCCTTAACATCTTCAAATGGTTTACCTAAGATTGGTTCTGGTTGTTGCAGACTGCTCTGTTTTGGATGATTGTTTAGCTTTTGTTGTTCTTGAGGCTGAGGAAGTGGGAGTTTGTGAGGTTGCACCACGATCTGGAAATTGGTTCTTGGAGCTGTTTGTCTTTGACGAGGTTGTTGTTTTTGTGTTATTAACTCTGTGTTTTGTTCCCCATTGTTGTCTGGTTTTGGTTTCTTAAGCTTCTTCTTCAGATTGATGCAGAGACATCCCATTTTTTTCTTTTTGTGTATTGAAGAAATAAATTTTAGGACATAGCCTTATAAGACTTACGAAATTTGATCTGTTTAAGGTACTTTTTCGATTTCATAACGACACCTAAGCACGTTAGTGAACATATATGTTTCGAGTCTTGACATTTTTTTTTGTTCTTTTAAAAAGTCAAATATGAGAGATAAATTTCATAAAACCCAAATTTGTTCTACAAATTTCAACAACTTGCATCAGTTTTTTATTATTTGTATTATTTTAAATTTTAGTGTTGGAGGGAAATGGCTGTTGTTCTAATCATTTAACAAAATTTGGTTACAGCTATTTAGGGTGGTATCTTTGAAATTTTCCATGGACACCAAGAAAATAAAGAAGGTTATACTCAATTGTTTATACAAAACTAACAGTTTGATGGGCTTTTTAAGTGGCAGGCATGTTATAAATGATGATTTCATTGAGAGCTAAAAAAAAAGGCTGATAAATAAAAAATAGCTATATCTCCAAACAAAGGTATGTAACTCTATCTTCATTATATGTAATTGCTATACAACTAGAAATTTACAGTCAAGTTAAAACTTTTATCACTCTTACTCTTTTGAGTTTCGGTAACTTCTTCTACAAAGAGAGGGTGAAGGTTTGTATAAAACTTCCAAGTGACTTAGCTTAGCTCCCTCAAACTAGAATCATGTAGGCCACAATTGTTTCTTTACGTTTATGGACATAAAGAAACAATCGTGGCCGTAATCATCAAATTATGTTAAACAACACATCTTTAAACCATCGTCTTTTCAAATCTTTTTTTTGTGTATTTTTCTGGGTGTTTCGGATCATGGCATTGAATTAAAGGAAATGTGATTCAACTTGCTTTGCAAGAATAAGACTTATACAATCATTTGGCATCAGAGATAAGTCCGACTAATTCTATGGTGAGCTGCCGAGATTCAGCGAAAAGGCAACCACCAGGTTAATTATGGGCCGAAGCCCAATCTCGCCTACCAAACATGCAATGATTTTGTTTCTAGTGGAAATCAAACTCGGTGCAGAAAAATCTATACTTATTGCTCAAGATCATTTGGCTCGTCTTTCAAATCTTATTTGCCTATTCATGGAAACCAAACCCGCATCATAGTCGTATACTTGATAAAAATCTAAACTATTTAGAATAAGTTGCTGTTAAGGAAATGTGAAAGAAAAAAAATTATAAAATTTCCATTAAAAAATTGGAAAATATTTTAAATGGAGCATATAGCATAAGCTTTGTTGAAACTTTAGGTGACAATATATGATTATTGGACACCATTGGCTCTTCGTAAAGATATTCTAGAGAATGACGTTTCATGTTTTCGAATTCGGGGGTGCAGTTTGATATAGTTATATATATATATATGTATGTATATATATGTTTAGAATATTTTGTTCCTACAGGAAGCAGATTAAGTAGATAAATAAATAGATGTTCTCTGGTTCTTAAAGCCATTAAAAATTGAAAAGTAAATTAAGTTCTTCGAGAATCCATACCTATAAAGCATCAAGTCAATGAACTTGTAAATTCTTTATTTTGAAGAATCATATCAAACACTAAAATATCTGAATACAACAACGAACACTAAACATTTGTTAACTTGTGCATGTAATGTAAACTATGTAATAGTCAAGCCAATTCTAATAAACTTAATAATATCCATTATTGCTAATTGCTATAAGGCTATAAGCCTATAAGAGATACGTTCCCATTAGGAAAATATCTATTCGTGACTAAAAGACGAAAAAGAAATATATAAAAGTATATTATCAAATACGTGCTAAGAAAAACTACAAAGTCAAATTGATGGAATATGGAAAGATTTTGACCCGCTAAGTGGATTGTTGCATCAGATCATATGATATTTCATCTAGGATTAAAATGTTTCTGGAAAAACCTTTGAACTCTTCATGCAGAATTTGATATACTCTTATAGGCAAAAAGTGCTTGATTTCAGTTTCCATGACTAGGATTACATTTGAAAATCTGATATATATGGTCAACAACTCAGAAGAATGATCATTTTTTGTGGTAGAACCGGATGATTTTATGATGCTAAAGTCTTATTTTTTTCATTTTCTATTTATTTTATTTCCGTTGTATCAATATCCGTGTGAATTATCTTGCGAAAACGTAAAAGCATGAAATTTTTTTTTTCACATGTAAGTTCGTTGGTTATAGATTGGCTTTCTCGTGACTCTTTTTTGCAAATTTAATGAATGATTATGGTGTTTTTTATGTAAAAAAAACTATGAAATCACTTCAAATTGAATCTTAACAAAATAAACGCTAATTTAAATTTAAATTATGTTATGGCTGTTGCTAGAATTGTCTCCAAATATGGTACATTTTTTTGTCCTAACACTTGTGAAGGAAAAAAGGTTCATCAAATTTTTTTTAGTGGGGATTTTTTGTTCTGTCATATATTGGATGTAATTGATCTTTGATCAGTTTTCGTTTCTATGTATACAATATATTTTTAATAGAAACATGTCGGCAAAGAAAAATTATATATTTTCTATTATTAAAGTTTAAAGTGAAATGAACGGTGAATAGAGTTTGGGATAAGTGTATGAAAGATGTAAAGAGACCACAAGACACATATGAAGGGAACTCTCAAAATTCATTTTCAAAGGGACTTTTTATTGAAAAAGGCAAAGGCACAAAGGGACCAAAACATATTTTTTTGACAAATTTGCTTCTATTATATGCTTTGACACAACACTCTCCAAACTTATGTCACTCTCTTTGATCGCTACTATACGGGCCATTACTCCATTATGCATCGATTTATGATTTACTAAATGTAGTTCATGTTGATAGAAAAGTTATTCATTAGAGAAGAGTTGAGTTTTTGTTATCGATTTCGAATATACATTGAAAAAAGTATATGATTTATGTATTCATATATATTATTAACGATTATTCTTAAACATAAAAATAATATGAATTGAAAAAGGTGTTACAGAAAGACCAAAATTGACTATAATGATCTAGATAAATCACTCGGAACTTATGATAAAAATATTGACGAATCTACTTTGTAAAAATAATGACCGTATGATATGGTTTTGGGGCATCAACCTACAGTTGTACACACTATATGTATAAACATAAATACCCACTTAACATTGCATATACATCAATACATGTAACTTGTTTAGTCAAAACTCAAAAGTAATGGTGAGTTTGTGTATGTGGAGAGAGTTACAAATAGTTGGAAAAAAATACTATTTGGTGTCCTATTACCTAATCAAAATTCAAGAATCTTGTTTTTCTTCTTCTTATTGGAATATATTTAAAGATTCATTTAAAATTAGTGGCTATTGAGTTTACTTTAGGTCACTTTTATTGTAGGGATGATTGGAAGATTCCCAATATGTTGAATTGGCATGTGGTAATTAAACCATATATTGCTATTGTCGTCATCTCACTACAACTTTAAAAAATATATATATACACCATGCAATTTAAGTTAAAACACAAATATAATTAATATGTGAAGTTTGTGAGAAAAAAAAGACTTGAATATTTTTACTGTTTGGGATAAAAAAAAAATTTTAATTTAAGCGAATTTCTTAACGTTATATATACTTAAATTATGTGAATCTCTTAGTGACACGTGTATTTAGATTAGGCGAATCTCCTACCGTCATTTATTTAGTTTCTAGACCGATTCTAGAGATATTTGGGTTTGATCTACAATTACTCAAATAATTTGATGGGTAATATTATTTGTCTTCACCTTACCAAAAGGTGTGGTCACTCCGCTTGAGACGAACGGGGTGGAAGGTTGAATGCTCAGATGACCAAGGGCAAACCGGCGAGAGTCAGACATCCCGGGTTTCTACAACCTGGACTAGGTATGATCTCTTATTATCAAAGGCGCGAAAGCCTTTAGGAAAGATTTAAAAAAGGTTTAACTATGCTACTAACGGTTGCTCCTTGTTTTTGTGGCTTGAGTGTTGGATATTTTCTTGGCTTGTTCTTGTGTGTGATATGTGTTGACATGTACCAAAGAAAAAATTGTTTGATTATCAAACTAAGCTAAAAATGAGGAGATTGAAAATGCATCAGGTCTGTGAGTCAGAAGTTATTCAAACATAAGATGCATCAGACAATCGGACATGAAGCAAGAGACTTGAAGAGGCGGGAAAGCTAACGTGTTAATTAAGACTTGCAGAGTTAGACGGACGGATGTATGGAACTGGGATTTGAGGATCCCGGTGTGCTCAAGATATAGAAAGGATAAACTTGAAGAACAAGTTTATGCCTTTTTGCATATCTTGGAGAATATCTCGAAGATCCTAGGTTTAAGATTTTGGGGTATTCGTATAAAAAAGTCTAAGAGTCGCGCATGGTGAGGTAACACTTAGAACCGCATTTTGAGAGATTGTAACTTGAAACTTTGTCGAAAAACAGAAGATGTCAAGGTGAGTGTTCAACTTTTTGATTCACGAGAGGTGTGAAATCAATCGGGTAGCATAGGCTATTGATTCGTTGGATAGAAACGGTCTAGGAAGTAGACGTGTATAGATCCATATATGTGAATCTGTTAAATGTTACTTATACTGAATAATAGTAGATGTGTTAACTTGACGCATTCCAAGCGTATTTCTGTGTTGTGCTAATTCACTAAACTTACACTTTTTATTCCATATGATCTATTTGTTCTGCATTGCCTATTCTATTGTTACAATTCAAACCAGTGGCAGATCTAGAAATTTTTTTTTTTTTTGGTTATAGTATATAAGTTTTTTATATATATACTTTTTTTTATAATACTATGATAAAAATGATAAAATTATATGAGTTGATGGTGCATTTGAAATTTTAAACACCAATTTATTGGAATCAAAGATTAATTTTAATCAAATATTTTACAAAATTTAATCAAATTTACATTAAAATTAATTAATATACTAATTTTATAATGGTCACATGACTTCTCTCCTCTCTCCTTACCTCCACCAATGATTCAAACCTTTGACATTTAAAAATATAGAATTATTTTTTACCCGCAATTTTACATTTATTTTTCGATTATTAAAAGAAAAAATTAAACATATTATTTATATATTTAAATGGATGATTTTGAATCGAAATTTAAATATGCATGAATATAAAAAATTGGAAGGTTTTGCTATTTAAAACTTCTACTGTGATTAATGTGGAATCGTAGTCAGTAAGCGTATTTTCAATAGTGAGAGCATCTCCAACCCCACTTTATTTTCCACTTTAAAATAGAGTTTGGAGTAAAATTTTCTACAATTCTATTTCATTTCCAACTCCAAAATGGAATAAAAAATGAATTTATTCTAAATATGGAGTAATCATATTCATTACTCCATTTTTTTACTATTTATTTCATTTTTTTTCAAAATGGAGTGGGATTTGAGTGAAACTCAACTCCATTTTAAAGTTACTCTATTTTAAAGTAAAAAATTGAGTTATGGGTTGGAGATGGTCTGACAAACACATAGAATCTCTCATCAGTGTAATATTTATATTTTTAATATATTTTAATTAAAAACTTATCTTAATTTTTCACTTCTTTTAGTAAAAAACTCAATAGATCTCTCACTAGTATAATATTAATATAAATAATATATTTTCAAATATTTTATTAATATTTAAAAAACTATTTCATTAATATAAAAAGAATATATGAAATCTATGTATAAGATAGGAAAATAGTAATAAACATGATTTTTATAAAATGTCAAAATATAATTTTTTAAAATCTCAATATTTAATTACATTTTTTTGCCATATATAGTTTTGTAATATATTAATATAATTATATTAACTAAAATATTATTAATTTTATATTATGTATTAAAATTAATTAATATCAAATAAAAACTAATATTCATATATAATTTAAACTCATGCATAATGAAATTTGATAAATAGATAATTTTATTTATGATTTATAAAAAAATAAAAATAATAACATACAAACTATTTAATGATTATTCTAAACTATTGAATATTTGATTTATCACTAAGAAACTGAATCAATTATTGAAAATCATGTGTCCAAAAGATGAGTTTGTCATGGGTTCTCGATATTTTCTCCTCTCTCTTAACTTTTATTTGATTTTTATTTTTGTAAATAGGAGAACTCCCTTGAACCTTCCATTGAAGATGCTCTAAGACTTAATCACTTACCTCAACCAGTCGACCAAATCATCAATCATTAAACTATTATGATTGATTAAAATTTAAACATTTAGTAATGGTTAATTAAATAAACAGCTATAAACATTAAAAATTAGTTAAATAATGGTCCATTCAAGTTTTGTTAAAAAAAGAGGAACCTATATAAATACTACGCCATTGATTCACCATCATGATTTTTGTTGATAAAAAGACAAATAAAACTAAACAAATTGTCTTCTTCTTGCTCGTGAGTGCCCCACTTTGAAGTAGATTCTTTGGACAGTTTACCTGTAGACATAAATTATGTTTCGAGGACACATCTCTTCTTGTTATTTTACAACTTCCCTTTCAGTCTTTCGCCATGATATCAATTAACTGAATTAATTAAACCTAAAAGCAGATTAATAACCTAATATTTACTCATAAACTATATTTGTGCTCATCTCAATCATTAATATAGGGGATTATGTGAACCTGACGTATGAACCGTTTTAAATATTTTAAAAACATTTACTGACAGCATCTAATCTTCATAAATCTTAATCATAGAAAATTTTAAGAAATTAAATTACTTATTATTTCCGTCTATATAGCTTTTTGTAATTTATTTATTTATTCATTTATATCGATGATTGGATTCTATTTCGACTAATTTTATAGATAAAAAAAAAATTCTATTTACTAATTTTATCATATTAAAGAATCCGAATAAAAATCCAAAACACAAAATGATCCACATGCAGCACAATTGTTCGACAAAAAGATCACCCATAAATTTTACGAATTTATGTCTTAAAACTCTAGATTTACGCGGTTTATTTTCCTTATAATTTATATATGAAGACTCAGATTATAGTAATAAATAACTCACAGAAAGTTAAACTACTTAACATAAGACAAAATAAATTATAGACAGAACAGCATACGAGAAAACTTGAAATTTTGGCTTCGTTAATAATAAAAAACGCCAAAACAAAAAAAAAACTTGCAAAATTACAAAATTACTTCTATAGTGACAAAAAACAAGTAATTTTAATTGAAAATCTAAAATGTTACTTAGCCGTAGAACCCTGTTTGGCTCCAAATCGCGTCGCGAACGCGTCTTAGTTCCCTTCCTTTCAGAGTCCTTCCGACGCCTTCAAACACCGACGCGCCGCCTCCGCCGCCAGTTTTCTTGCTCCGCCGTGCTTGGCTCTTCGCTATGTACTCATGCGGCGGCATCATCTCGGATTCCTCCTCGTCCTCCACCTCGTCCAACTCGTACATCGACTCAACCGAGTCGACTCGGTATATCTTGCTCCAGTCCGGCACGTTCACCGGCGCCGACGAAGCCAATTTCCTCCGGATTTCTCCTCCTCCTCCTTCTCCGCCGTGGATCTGCTGAACGATCATCGGCGACGACGACGGCGGCGCGCCAGAAGAAGCCTCGAAAGCCAGTGACAGCCCTCCCACGCGCCCGTTTCTCCCCAAGGCAGCCCGTAAGTTCCACGCGCCGTAGGATTGGTCTGTCTCGGTTTCGTCGTCGTGAATGACGGCGTGTGACCAGATGTCTTCCTCGGCGAGCTCCAATTCGTCGGTGACGGAATTACCGTGACTGTCACCGTAACTGTAGCTTCCAAGGTATCGATCGCTCCTGTTCATCGTCGTTGTCGGTTTTCGACCTCTTGCCATGCAACTCCGACACAAACTATAATCTCTTAGTTACTGACTGATTAATTCAGTTTTTTTTTATTTTTTTATAGATTAATTACTATTAATTCAGAAATTATAAATGTTAGAGATTTTGCTATAAGGTTCACAGAGAGTGAAATGGAGGAGTATATATAGCACCTGCGAAGAGAAGAATGTGATACAATAAAGAAAATAAAATTGTTAAAAATAGCACCTGTATTTTCTATTTCCTACAAAAGGGATCTCTACATTTATACAGAGATATAGAACCCATAATTCTTCAAATCTTATCAAAAATAACAAATCTTCAAATCTATTGATTCGTCTTTTGTTTTTATTTTTCAAAATAAAATATTAGCTTGGATGATCTCATAGCCACTTCGAGTAAAGGAAATAATGTGGATGTGAACTCCGACACAATATACTTAATTCAGAATAAAGAGATTGAGAATGGAGTTGAAATCTTCGTTATAATGAACATCAAATAAAAATAAATTATCGAAAAAGTGAATAGTGATTGGACGATTGTTATTAGATTAAATTGTCGAAATATAGTAGAATCGCATAGCGAATAACAGTATTTTAATAGGTTAAATTGTGGATCCTTTTTTTAGCTTTCTTTTTTTCTTTTATATTTTCATTTTTGATATTTTAGTTGTATTATGTATTCATTATGTCATTTAATTTTCCGATTTAGTATTATTTTGTAATTGATTCGACCGTTACAATTTGTTATCTGAATCAGTTCGGGTTTCGACTTCACGAGATGGGCTAGGAGGATGGTTTTCTCTTAATCGGGCATATGTGGGCTTTGATGATTATTGTGGCATGATTGGCAAAAAAATTTAGTTCGATTGGGTTTTTTTCGTGGGTTAGAAAACGAAATTCTGTTGGGTTTTGAATTGGTCTTCGGTTTGTTTCAGTTTTCAAATAAACTCCTATTGTTAAGGAGTCGATGGCTTGTCCAAGTTTTTCGTTTCAGTTAGTAGTGCTCTCTATTTTTCTGCTTCAAGTAATTGTAAAAGACAGAGTCTTCATCTTCAGGCTATATAAAGCCATCTCCTTTATCTTAATAATATCGAATCATTCAGTTTCTTTGTGGGTTTTGTCTCTGAGATCAACAAATCTGGTATCATAGCTTAAAGTCTGGGGTAAAAGGGAAACACGAGTGATCGAGAAAGGAAACACGGGTGAAAGATTAAGAGAGAAAATGGGGGACTCAAGCAACTTTGCTCAACTGAGCATACCGAGGTTTGACGGTGATTACGATCACTGGAGCTTACTCATGGAGAATTTGCTGAGATCGAAAGAATACTTTGGTGTGGTGAAAGATGGTGTCGCAGAGCCAACGAGCGAGAAAATGCTGTCGGAGGTGCAAAAGAAAGCTCTTGCCGAGGCAAGATTGAAGGATCTCAAAGCTAAAAATTATCTCTTTAACGCAATTGATAAGTCTATTCTCAAGACAATTACCTTGAAAGAAACCTCTAAACAGCTGTGGGACTCGATGAAAACAAAGTATCAAGGTAATTCAAGGGTAAAGCGTGCTCAATTGCAAACATTAAGGAGAAATTTCGAGCTTTTGGAGATGAAGAATGGTGAATCAATCACTAATTACTTCATGAGAGTAATGGTGATTGCTAATGACATGATGAATTGTGGAGATGATATGCAAGATGTGAAGATAATAGAGAAGATCTTGCGAACCTTAACTGAAAACTTCAACAACATTGCCACATTTTTCAGACTCCTTTGACTGCTCCATCGAAGAGTCTAAAGACATTGATAGCCTTTCAGTTGACGAATTGCAGAGCTCCTTATCGGTTCACGAGCAAAAGATGAGAAAACTGAGTTATGGAGGAGAAGAACAAGCGCTGAAAATCTCCTATGAAGACCGTGGTGGTAGAGGCAAAGGAAGAGGAATGGGACAAGGAAGAGGAAGAGGAAGAGCAAGGTTCTTTAATAAGGCAACCATAGAGTGTTACAGATGCCATAAGCTCGGCCATTTTCAATATGAATGTTCGAGTGTGGAGGGCAAAGCAAATTATGTGGAAGCAGAAGATGAAGAAGATGATGTTTTGTTAATGGCTTTCACCGGAGAAAGTGAAAGTAAAGGCAAAGAAGGGGCATGGTTTCTTGACTCGGGATGCAGTAATCACATGTATGGAGACAAGTCTTGGTTCACCTCACTTGATCAAGAGTTTCGACACTCTGTGAAACTAGGGAACAATGCATCACTAACAGTTTTGGGAAAAAGAAATGTGAATCTACGAGTTAATGGAAGGTTACACACGATCAGCGATATGTATTTTGTACCAGACCTGAAGAGCAACTTGGTGAGCATAGGACAACTTCTATTGAAAGGGTGTGAAGTTCTGATGAAGGAGGGAGTTTGCAAGTTATATCATCCAGAGTTAGGTTTGACCATGAAGTCCGAGATGAAAAAGAACAAACTTTTCAAAATTTCAGCAATCAAAACCGCCGTGGAGTGTCACAAAATCTCGGAGACAGAAGAGTCTCAGCTTTGGCATCGAAGGTATGGACACCTTAATCACAAAAGCCTGAGAACATTGCAATATCAGAATATGGTGATAGGAATGCCTCAGATAAAGAAGACAAAGGAGTCTGAAAAATGTGTAGACTGTCTTGTGGGAAAGCAACATAGAGAAAGTGTTCTAAAGAAGAGTATGTGGCGTGCATCAAGAAGATTGCAGCTGATACACTCCGATCTATGTGGTCCGATATCTCCAGCTTCAAACAGCAACAAAAGATACATTCTTACCTTCATCGATGATCACATCAGGAAGGTTTGGATTTATCTATTATCGCATAAATCAAAAATTTTTGTTTATTTTACAAAATTCAAGAATCAGGTGGAAAGAGAGACTGGAGAGGCACTGGTATGTCTGAGAACAGATAGAGAAGGGGAATACCTGTCTAATGAATTCAAAAATTTCTGCGAAGAAACAGGGATAAACAGACAACTCACAACAGCTTTTACGCCTCAACAAAACGGAGTGGCTGATAGGAAAAATCGCACAATTATGGAGATGGTGCGATGTATCCTAAGTGATAAAGGTGTTCCAAAAAGGTTATGGCCCGATGCTGCGATATGGGCTGCTCATGTTCTAAACCGAAGTCCCACCTCGGCTTTGAAAGAAAAAACACCAGAGGAGATGTGGAGTGGAATCAAACCAAAAGTGGATTATTTCAGAATTTTCGGGTGCTTGGCACATGTTCATGTTCCAGAGCAGAGGAGGAAGAAATTGGATGACAAGAGTATTGTATGCGTGCTGATTGGAGTAAGTAATGAGTCAAAGGGCTACCGTTTATTCAATCCAGACACAGAAAAAGTTATGACAAGTCGCGACGTTGTATTTGAGGAGGAAAAAGGTTGGAACTGGGAAGGAACAGGTGGAAGAGTGAGTGATGAACAATTGGTTTGGGAAGAAAATGAAGAAGAAAGTTTAAATTAGGAGCATGTAGTACAAGAACCAGCTGCGGAGAAACAAGAGGAAATTTCTACGAGATTATGAGGAGGAGGAGGAGGTTGACAAATTATGTGGGTATACAAGACAAAGCTAAATAAAAAAGGAGAGGTTGATAAATTCAAAGCTCAGCTCGTAGCAAAAGGTTATGCACAGCAACAAGGTGTAGGTGTGAAGTGGGTATACAAGACAAAGCTAAATAAAAAAAGAGAGGTTGATAAATTCAAAGCTCGGCTCGTAGCAAAAGGTTATGCACGGCAGCAAGGTGTAGATTATAATGAAGTATTCGTTCCTGTTGCAAGATGGGACACCGTAAGGATGATTTTGGCACTAGCAGCTCAAGAAGATTGGCTTGTCTATCAACTTGATGTAAAATCAGCCTTCTTGCATGGTGAGTTATCCGAGAATGTGTATGTTGAGCAGCCGTTGGGTTATGTCAAAGAAGGAGAGGAACATAAGGTCTATAAACTCATGAAGGCGTTATACGGTTTGAAGCAAGTGCCTCGCGCATGGTACAGTAAAATTGAGGCATACTTCTCCAAGGAAGGTTTTCAGAAATGTGAGTACGAGCATACACTGTTTATCAAAACAGAGGCAGGTAACAAAATTCTAATTGTTAGCTTGTATGTCGATGATTTGATCTATACTGGAAATGATGAGAGCTTGCTTCAAAGGTTCAAGTCATCTATGAAGAAGGAGTTTGATATGACAGACTTAGGGAAAATGAAATATTTTCTGGGCGTTGAAGTGATTCAAGATGCAGATGGGATCTTTATTCATCAAAAGAAATATGCAGGAGAGATCTTGGAGAGGTTCAACTTGCTGAATGGTAATGAGGTGAAAAATCCAATTGTGCCAGGGACGAGACTTTCAAAATCTGGAGATGGTAACAAGGTGGATCCGACAACATACAAGCAGCTCATTGGGAGCTTAATGTACATCACCTCTACAAGGCCGGATTTAATGTATGTTGTGTGCCTATTGAGCAGGTATATGGCAGATCCTTATGAGCAACATATGCAAGCAGCAAAAAGGGTACTTCGTTATATGAAAGGTACTCTTGATTTTGGTGTCTTTTACAAGAGAAAGGAAGTTAGTGAGTTAATGGTCTATACGGACAGTGATTATGCTGGTGATATCGATGATAGACGAAGTACTAGTGGCTATGCATTTTTACTACGTGGTGGAGCTGTAGCATGGGCATCAAAGAAGCAACCGGTGGTGACACTATCAACAACAGAGGCAGAGTTTGTTGCGGCAGCTTATTATGCTTGCCAATGTGTTTGGATGAGGAGAATCTTAGAGGAATTTGGGTTAGCACAATCAGGAAGTACTATGATTATGTGTGATAATAGCTCAACTATTTAGCTATCCAAGAACCCAGTTCTTCATGGTCGAAGCAAACATATTGATGTTAGGTTTCATTTTCTCCGAAATCTTACCAAGGAAGGAGTCGTGAAGCTAGTTCATTGTGGAACAGGTGAGCAACTTGCAGACATTCTTACGAAGCCCTTACGCTTGGAGACGTTTGTTCGTTTGAGGGAGAGACTTGGAGTTTGCGAGAAGATAAACTGATTGCTAACGCATTCAGTTTAGGAGAGGCAATGTTGGGTTTTGAATTGGTCTTCGGTTTGTTCAGTTTTCAAATAAACTCCTATTGTTAAGGCGTCAATGGCTTGTCCGAGTTTTTCGTTTCAGTTAGTAGTGCTCTCTATTTTTCTGCTTCAAGTAATTGTAGAAGACAGAGTCTTCATCTTCAGGCTATATAAAGCCATCTCCTTTATCTTAATAATATCGAATCATTCAGTTTTTTTGTGGGTTTTGTCTCTGAGATCAACAAATTCGACACCAACAAAAATTCTAAGTTGGAATGTAATAATTTTGTTTTTCCTGATATTAAAAGAAACTATTCCAACGGATCATATGTTTTTTTCTACGAAATTCACGTAGCATTCACAAACTTAATAGAAGATATGAAGTTGCATATATTAAATTTTAGTATTAACTTCTTTTAATTTAAAATACTTCGCGTGGGAGGAATATGTTGTTCAATAAATGTCCTTAATATTCGGTCATCTTATAAAAAAACGAATTTTAATTTCGACCATCTGTTTTATATTTTGGTCAAATCAAAGAGGAATATATGTCACCTTTGATATGAAGGTGAAGGACCTTTCAGAGCAAAATAAAAACGTCGAAGCGTTAAACATGAATTTGTCAAAAGTTTCACAAAATAGAAACTAAATTTTGATATTTTTGTTGTCTGAATTATGTGGATATTATAAAAGATCCAGTCATAACTCATAAGCCCTACATAACTCACACGTAATAATTTAAAAAAAAAAAAAAAACTCACACGTAATAGTTTAAAGATAACACAAAAAGTCAAAAATTGTTGGGGAAATTAAAAAGAGGGCATGAAACTGATACGCTGTAAGAAATTAAGGTAAGCCACGTGACGCGCTCTTCATCGGCGCGTGTTCATCACGCGGAACTTTCTAGAAGACAATAATTAATTATCAACTTGCCAAATTGGGGAAAAAGTTTGCACAGTTTTGGTAAAAGAAAAACTTCGATCACGAGACATTTCTCACATCAAATTTCGTATAGAACAAATAGTTGTGTATGTGACCTAACTAAATAAGTAAATAAAATTCATTACATACAAAATCGATCTGAATTGGTCACTATTTTTTTAATTATATCAAACATATATATCGGCGTAATTGAATAGTATATAATATAACAAAATTTAACAGTAACTGGCAAAACCATATTTTAACATGTGTAAAAAAACAAAACTCCGATTAAAAAATAATTGGTAAGATGATTTTAGATATGAATATAAATTGACATCTATAATTTTATTTCTCAAAAAACTAACACATTAAACTTCTAATTAGTTTTAGCAAAAAAAAAAAAAACTTCTAATTAGTTTTGAACATAGGCTCTAAATGGTAACATACAAAAAAAAATCCGCAAGATTCAGCTACATTCAGTAATTCCGCCAACACCATTTGTTATCTAAAAAAATTCCGCCAGATTCAGCTAAATTCAGCAATTCTGCAAAACAAATTCAGCAGATTCAACTATATTCAACAATGCAGCAAAAAAAATATCGCTAAATTCAACAATTTTTCCATCACTAAGATATGTTTATTTTGAATAAAAAATCGAATAATAACGAATATGGGAGTTGGGTAATAATATTTAGGATATTGAAAAACACATTTGAAATCTTTAAAATGGATCGAATGTGTAATATTATAAATTAATATGAGAGTTGGGTAACAATATTTAGGATATTGTATGCTACATACATGTAATATTATAAATTAAGTTTTAATTACATTTTTCTAAATTTGCATGATAATTCTAAAAAAAATGTTGTTACTCTAGATAAATTTGTAATAATTTTAAAAACGAGTTTACTAAAAAATATTTTAATTTTAGTAGCAAAATATTATATCATAAATTATGTATATTAATTTATTTTATCAATCTATTAATTAACTAGTTATATGTATATAAAATTCAATTAATTAATTCGGAAAAAAATCAATTAGATAATATTTTAGAAAATAAAAATCAATTTATAAGGAATAGAACGACTATTTATTAAAAATACCACTTAATATTATCATAAGTTTATTTAATTAATTATTTTTTCAAAAATTCAGCATATTCAATAATATTCAGCAGTTACCGTTTAAGTTTGATGTTATTTCGCCAGATTCCGCAAGAAATTACTAAAAATTTAGCCAAATTCTGTAATTCAGTAAACTTCAGTAGAATTCACTCAGTACCATTTAGACCATAGCATGCAATTAGCTGAGATGGTCCTCGTAGGTGGAAATTTATTTCGTCACAAAAAGGTATTATAATACTATTATGTTTAATCAATAAATAACCAAACTTTCTTAAGTACAACATATTCTACTCACGACTTATATTAAATCATTGTCTAAATACTACTTTCACGTGTGTGTCAGTGTGTGTGTGTATCACTTATAAATTATAATATTTAATTACCTTTAAAAGCTATAGAAAAAAAAAACCAATGTAAACATATAAATTTAGGTATAACATATATACGTATAAAATTTATGAGATTACAATGTTACAAACATACAGTTTACGTTATAGTCATTCAATATTCACGTTTATTTGATTATTTCACACGGATAATTATTTATAATTTAAAAGCCTTTGCGTTTGTATTAATGGAATAACAAAAGCAAGAGTCCACTTGTAAAACTCTGAGACGTACTTAGTACAAAATATGGGTCCCACTATGGTCACATTGAACGGCTGAGAATCAGAGACAGAGTATCAGACAGGTTTTAGTAATACTAGCAGTTACAAACTTGCACAATTTTTTTTAAAATAAGAATTTTGTTATTATTTTCATTGATTATATCACCATTTACTATAGCCAATAATCTCGTAGGAGTGAGACGAATCCAGATATCTGAAAATTTAAAAGTATTCGGATCCGGATTTAGATTCGTCGGATCCGTAGAAAAAGTATCTAGATCCGGATCCGTGACTTTCGAATATCTGGATTTCGGATATCCGAAAAAAATTAAAATATCCGCGGATATCCGGATCCGGATCCGAATCCAAAATAATAATTAAATTAAAATATTAAAAAATTAATTTTTTTTATAAATTTAAATTATAAATTAAATTTTTGAATAATTTTTTTCAAAATAAATATGATATATTAGAAAAAGAACTAAAATCAATATGTATGTATATATTTTATATAAAAATAACTTAATATATGTAAAACTATATGTTTTAATATATTTAATGCGTCCGGATCCGGATCTGGATATCCGGACCTTGAAATTTTACTATTCGGATCCGAATCCGTTTTTCACGGATCCGAGATTTTACTATCCGGATCCAGACGTCCCGGATATCCGTATTTTCAAAACGGATAAAAACGGATAACGGATCGAATACCAAATCTCAGATAATAATTCCACCCCTACCTCGTAGTACACCACACACGCAGGGAGGAACAATGGACTATTTAAACGTGTGCAATATTTGCATAAAACCTCAATAAACGATTTAATTTGCATTTTTAATAATTTACTAGATCAAATTATCTGGTAAAGACATTTCCCCATTATTATTTTAATGTAAACAATTTAAACTTTTCCTATTCGTGTATTATATTATTTTTGGTACCTTTATCAAATAACTCGGTGTATTTTTTTAGTTATTTTTGTTTAACATTTGTTCGTTTGATTGTAATAATTCATAATTTCATATCATCGATTCTTGTAAGCACTAATCTCAACTTGACGACTGTAACGAAAAAGGTACCTTTAGAATATACTTATCTTTATTTATTTTTTATTAATTATAAATATACATGAATGAGCCAATTTAATTTGTTGAGGAATTGATCCGTTTCAACTCCAATTAACTTTGAGAATGTAAGATTAAGAATGATCAAAGCTTGAGAACACGAGACTTGTTAACCGAGTTCTCTTTCTTTTGGGTATCTCTCGGCTGGGATCCTTCTCCCGGAACATCCACTAATCAATCAAAGATACAACGATCACACACCATTAACGAGGTGTTATGTTTCGTTACAGGTTTAACACGAAATCAAGAGGAAAAAACGAAGGAGAATGAGAAAGAGACAACCGATGAGAAGAAAACAAGAAGGATTGTGAAAACCGATGATTCCGATCAAGCAAACGCCATTGATGATCTTCTTCTTCTTCGTCAAAGCTTTCTTCTCTCTCTCTAACTTTTTATCTTGTAATCTCCTTTCTCTCTCTAACTCTTGCTCTGTTTCGTGTGTGTTTCTCTCTTATCTCCTGTAACAAACAACATAACCACCTACTTAAAGCCGTTAATGATGTGTCCAACTCCTTGTGGGCTTAGGAACTTATCAGTTTAGCCCAACTGAACATTCTGTGACTGAGAGTAAATGGGCTCAGGCCCAATTGCTTAGTGAGGATTATCCGAATCCACTCACAAACTCCACCTTTCGAACACCTATCCGAAAACTCAGCCACAACCCTAATCTTTGTCTCTTTTCCATAGTGATGTCTGGTGCGACTCTCCTTTACCGTCGCTTCACCTCCGGCTTCGTCCTCGCCTACCGGAATCCCAGATTTGTCTCAGTTACGCAACCTCTATCTTAAGCTAAGTCCTTTTGCTAAGATCAAGCTTCTGAGAACCCTTCGTCTTCGAATCTGACCACTTCAGCTTCGACTCTTTCCTGCTTCAGATCTTCCTCAAGCTTCCTTAGCTTATGCGATCTTCGGCTTCGATCTGTCTCCGGTAAGCTTCCTAACCCTTAGCTTCCTCAGATCTGACTCTCTCGTGATTATTTCAGATGAAACCCTTAACCTGAATCGTTTCTTCTGATGTAGATCTATCTCCATCTCGAACTGACAACCTCTGCACTCAGCTCCTCTAGCCTCTACAGGTAACTCTATAAATCCTTTAGTCTTCCTTAGTATCAGATAACATAGAATCACATGGACCCTGACCATTTTCTTTTCTTATGTTGCGAGAGTCAACACTGATACCTGAGTTACCCGGAGCTTCTTCCTACTCAGACGATTTTCAGGAGCTCACAGCAGAGACTAAACTTCGGCCCATGTAAGGCTTTTGTCAAAAAATCTGCTGGGTTCCTGCTTGTGTGTATTTTAGCTAGAGTTATATCACCCTGATCAACTGTGTCCCTTATAAAATGAAACTTAGTCGCAACATGCTTCGTCCTTTCATGATGCACTGCATTTTTAGCAAGGGCCAATGCACTTTGTGAGTCACAATGCATTGTAACACTGTTGTCTTTGAAACCTAGCTCCTCACAAATGTCTTTTAACCATATAGCTTCTTTAGCAGCAGTAGACAACGCCATGTACTCTGCTTCTGTTGTTGATAATGCAACGACTGATTGTAGATTAGACCTCCAACTTACTGTGTTTCCCCAAACCTTGAAAACATACCCAGTCACCGATCTTCTCTTGTCAAGGTCAGTGGCATAATCAGAATCACTAAAACCTTCAATGCTAAACTTGTCAAGCTTAGTGAATGTAAGTCTGATCTTTAGAATTCCCTTGAGATATCTTAGGACCCATTTAACAACTTTCCAATGCTTTCTTCCTGAAGCTGACATAAACCTACTAATCACACCAACTGCAAAATCCAAATCTGGCCTTGAACCTATCATGGCATACATAAGACTTCCAACATCACTAGCATAGGGAATTTCCTCCATGTATCTAGACTCTGCTTCCTTTTCATCTTCACTTAAACTCCTAAGTTTAAAATGAGTAGCTATAGGAGTTGTAACAGGCTTTGAATCAATCATTCCAAAAGCCTTCAACACTTTCTCAATATAGCTTTCCTGAGATAAAATTAGAGTTCTTTTCTCTCTATCTCTGATGATGTCCATGCCTAAAATACGAGATGCCTTTCCCAAATCTTTCATCTCAAATTTCCTATTCAAGCTTTCCTTAATCTGCTTGATCTCAGTCTTATTCCCAGAAGCTATTAGCATATCATCCACATACAGGAGTAGATAGATAGCTTTATCTGTGTTTACATTCTTCATGTATACACACGGATCCTTGCTGTTCCTAACAAACTTCTCTTTCTTCATAAAACTGTCAAATCTCATATTCCACTGCCTAGGAGATTGCTTAAACCCATAAAGAGATTTCTTTAGGAGACATACCTTGTTTTCATCTCCTTTTCTGATGTATCCTTTAGGCTGGTCCATTAGAATTCTTTCATCCAAACTTCCATGTAGAAAAGCTGTCTTGACATCTAATTGCTCCAACTCATAGTCTAAATTCACAACCATTGACAACATTATCCGTAAAGACACATGTTTCACCACTGGTGAAAAAATCTCATTATAGTCAATGCCTGCCTTTTGTGAGAACTCCTGAGCAACCAACCTGGCCTTATACCTTTGCTTTTCTATACCTGGAATACCCGGCTTCAGCTTGAATATCCACTTACACCCAACTGTCTTCTGATTTGGTGGTCTTTCAATCAAAATCCACGTCTGATTCCTTAACAAAGAGTCCATCTCTTCATTTGCAGCACCGTTCCAAAACTTCCTTTCCTTACATCTCATTGCTTCTGCAAACGTCTTAGGCTCCATGATCTCTATATCTTCTGCAATAGCTAAATCATAAGCTATGTAGCTTCCATCTTCAAACCTTGAAGGGGGTTTGATGTTATCCCTTCTAGTTCTATCTCTGGCCAACATGTAATCACCAATATCCTGTTCTTCTTCTTCCTCAGAATCTTCAACAATCTGATCTGACTCTGAACCCTCTGACTCTGAAGTTGCCTTTGAACTCTCTGAGCTTTCAATAGTGTCAAATACTCCACCTTGATCTGATGACCCTCCTGTCTCAGTAGTAGTCTTACTAGGTCCTCTGATTAACTGTGTACTAAAAGTAACCTTCCTTTTCTGTTTGTTCTTAGTATCATTTCCAGAGTTTGCAACCCCTGAATCAGAATCCTTAGAACTATCCAATGTGTGTTTGTAGAGCTCCATTTCATTGAACACAACATTTCTGCTTGTAGTACACTTGCCTTAATCAGTCAACCACACTCTGTATCCTTTTGTGCCAAACGGATAACCCATGAAAACTCCTTTCACAGCCCTAGGACTAGTCTTGTCCTGCACTGTATGAACAAAAGCTGAACACCCAAATCTCCTTAGGTGTGTCAAGTCAGGCTTAGTACCAGACCATAGTTCCTCTGGTAGCTTGAAGTCAATAGAAGAATTTGGTGATCTATTGATTAGATACACTGCTGTAGATGTAGTTTCAGCCCAAAATTCCTTTCCCAAACCAGTTTCTGCTAACATACATCTGACTTTATCCATGATTGTCCTATTCAATCTCTCTGCTATACCATTCTGTTGTGGTGTATACGTACATGTTCTATGCCTTTTAATCCCTGATTCTTTGCATAGATTGTCAAACTGATTATTGCAGAACTCTAGACCATTGTCTTTCCTTAGACACTTTCTTGCATGTTTGCATTTCAACAGCTGATTTCCACTCTTTGAACTTACCACATGCTTCATCTTTTGTTTTCAGGAAGTAGACCCAAACTTTCTTGGAGAAGTCGTCTATGAAGCTTATGAAGTATCTGCAACCACCCAGGCTTTCTGGATTTCCAGGAGATCCCCAGAGATCCGAGTGGATGTACTCTAAAATTTCTTTGGTTGTGTACTTAGCAGTTGGGAATGACTGCTTGTGAGATTTCCCTAACACACAGCTGTCACAGAAGCTAAGTTCCTTGCCTTTAAACTCTGATATATATCCTTGCTTGCTAAGAATCTCCATGTTCTTAGAACTCATATGTCCCAGTCTAGAGTGCCATATATCAGTCATATTTGCCATTTCCATTGCTGTATTAGCTTCTGCATTTACCACCTTAGCTTGTAAATAGTACAAGCCATTTTCCCATTTTCCTGAGAAAACCTTCTTGCCCTCCTTGTAGTAGTGAACAACCCCATCACCACCTTCATACTTGCATCCATTCCTATCAAGCATGCCTACTTATATCAAGCTCTTATCAAAATCCGGAATATATCTTACCTCACTTAAGATAACAACTGAGTTATCCGGATTTATGATCTTGACTTTTCCCATTCCTTTAACCTGACTGATGCTCTTGTTTGCCATCCTGACCTTAGTTCTTTCAAACTCTTTCAGGTCAAACAGCTGTTCCTTGTCTGAAGTCATGTGGAATGTACAACCAGAGTCAAGGATCCATTCACCATTTGAAGCATCAGTACTCACAGTCAAGACCATTGGATGTGGAACTTCTAGGACCACATTGACAGATTCACCAGGTTTTCTCTGACCCTTATCTGGACATTCTCTTTTCCAATGCCCTTCCTTACCACATATGAAACAAGCCCCTTTGTTTGCTGCATTGAACCTAGGCTTAGACTTTGATCTGCCTCTGCTCTTAGATCTCCCCATGTAGCCATTACCTTTGCCCTTATCATACATTTTCTCAGATCTTCCTCTAGACTCAACATATAAGCTTTCTGACTTCATTGTTGATCTATTTAATTTTCCCTTTTGTTTGAACTCAAGCTCCTTGTCGTAAGCTGCACTAGTAACCTCCCTAACGGTTATTGTTTCTTTACCTGTCCCATATTTCAAGGTGTGCACCAGAGGCTCAAACGATGGAGGAAGGCTTGACAGTAGCTGTATGG
This sequence comes from Pseudoturritis turrita, assembly GCA_900406555.1. Taxonomy (NCBI): domain Eukaryota; kingdom Viridiplantae; phylum Streptophyta; class Magnoliopsida; order Brassicales; family Brassicaceae; genus Pseudoturritis; species Pseudoturritis turrita. Next base: position 182,049 of record OVBL01000790.1, on the reverse strand, counting down.
CTTGATCTTCCTCAGAGATGTCTACCTTTAGACTCGCAAGGTCAGCAACTAACCTTAAGAACCCATCAACATTTTCTTCAATGCTTTTGCTTTCTTCCATCCTAAAGCTGGCAAATTGTTGCTTAAGATAAATCATGTTTGGTAATGACTTTGTTTGGTATTCTTTTTCCAGGGCCTTCCACATACCAAGTGTTGTGGTTTCTTTCATTACCTTTCTCAAGATTCGATCACTAAGGCAGGTAGCAATCAAATTTCTTGTTCTGAGATCTTTCTCAGCCTTCTTGGGATCTATCCTTGCTGTTTCTTTTGCAACAGGAGTTTCACCTTCCTTAACTTCTACTGCAGCTGGAGGTTTTATAGGAGTCCAGTCTTCCCTTAGCACAGAAAGAAGACCTTGAATCTCCAGCTGACCCAGTAACTTAAACTTCCACAGTCCAAAGTCACCACTTCCATCAAACTTCTCCATCTCAAACCTTCTTGGAGTAGGATCCATATTGACTTGTTCTTGTTTTCTTCTTGCAGGTAACAACAGCCGATGTTATGCCTCAAGAAACCTCTGAGTCTCTCCCAACTTTTGAAGAACCAGAAAATCTCTAAGATTATATGCCTATAATCTTCAACAAAGAACACCAAGATCCACTTGAAGTTTGATTCCTGTTGAAGCACCTTCCTCAACTCTGTAACAGATAAGTATCTTTGATCTTTCTTCCCTTGATCTTTAGCTCTAAATCCTCTGCACTCGCACCTGGTGTGCTCTGATACCACTTGTTGAGGAATTGATCCGTTTCAACTCCAATTAACCTTGAGAATCTAAGATTAAGAATGATCAAAGCTTGAGAACACGAGACTTGTTAACCGAGTTCCCCTTTCCTTTGGGTACCTCTCGGCTGGGATCCTTCTCCCAGAACATCCACTAATCAATCAAAGATACAAGGATCACACACCATTAACAAGGTGTTATGTTTCGTTACAGGTTTAACACGAAATCCAGAGGAGAAAACGAAGGAGAATGAGAAAGAGACAGCCGATGAGAAGAAAACAAGAAGGATTGCGAAAATCGATGATTCCGATCAAGCAAACGCTGTTGATGATCTTCTTCTTCTTCGTCAAAGATTTCTTCTCTCTCTCTCTAACTCTTTTATCTTGTAATCTCCTTTCTCTCTCTAACTCTTGCTCTGTTTTGTGTGTGTTTCTCTCTTATCTCCTGTAACAAACAACATAAACACCTACTTAAAGCCGTTAATGATGTGTCCAACTCCTGGTGGGCTTAGGAACTTATCAGTTTAGCCCAACTGAACATTCCCGTGACTGAGAGTAAATGGGCTCAGGCCCAATTGCTTAGTGAGGATTGTCCGAATCCACTCACAAAATATTGTTGGGCTTTTCAAGCCCATGTCCAACTCCTCTCATTAGTATGATATTGTCCGTTTTGGGCCATGTGGGTAAGCCCGCACAGATTTGTTCTTGGGCTCCTTCCCAAAAGGCCTCTTACTAAACTTCTGATGTGGGACTTGGATTGATATCCCAACATAATTCAATATTAATAATTTTGTCGTTTAAATTTAGAATGATGTATAAGTTACACAAAAAGGCAATGAAAAAGTTAATACAAAATCAATTTTTTAACAATATAAATATCACATCAATGCAAAATGAGTACACTTATCGCATATATATATATACATATATATATATTTTCCCATATGCGAGACCAGATAGATGAGTTACACAAATATAGGTGTATATATCATGTAATATAAATAAATTTAAAATTTCATTTATGAATTTTTTTTTTATTTTTATAAAAGGGTTTCTACTAAAATTGCATACGGAAGTATTACATGGTGATGAAAATATAGACTTAAAAACAACAATAATAACTGCAAAATAGCTAAAACTGATTAGATATCAAATAAAAGGATACAAAAGGATAAAAACCAACGATTGGAGGCAATCCCTAGAGACTTAAGATCCCAAGAAAATAGTATCAAGTCTCAAGGAAGCTCAAACTAGTGTCAGCGGCTAACGTAGAGAGAAGGCGGAGGACTTTAACCCAAAAAGACAAAGCAACACCTAGCCGAGACGAACGAACCAAAATTACATGATCTTGATCCCCAAAACCCACATCACTACTCCGAAACTAGCAGATAACTCGAAACCATAACACATAAAGAAAGAGAACCACTACCGCAAAGAAACCGAAACACAACTCATCCAAAAGAGATTCAGAAGACAAGTTCCAAAACCGACCAATAGCAGAACCCGCACTCAACAACGATTGGCCCTTGAAAACTAGCAAACTGAATCTGCGCAAACGAGGTCAAACATGAGATAACGGAGATACGAAAATATTTTTTGTTTTTTAATCTTATGATAATGTCATTTTCACATTATCTTATATTTCTTAGATAATACCACATCATTTTTGGACGATAGCTCATCATTTTACAACTATACATTTTGTTACTATGAAATTTGTTCCAAATAGTTTCGATGAAAATTTTATGCAAAAGCTAAGAAAAAAAAGCATATCAAACTTTTGTTTTTTGACAAAAACAAAATTAATCGAAAAATCACATATCTTAATGGGAACTTCTGAAATGATGAGAAAATAAAAATGTAGATATTATACGTCTTTAAGGGTCTAGTTTTTTAATGTGATTGTTGGTGTCAGTGTACTTGTCTTTTTGTAAGATGAAACGGTCAGTGTGTTGTTATCACTCAATGTCCCACAATAATAAGCCCCACCACCTCAAGTGAAATTATAGCATTATTCTATAATTTATTTATATTTTTCCTCATTGTTTTTTTTTATTAAAATTTTTTCTTTTTCTTTTTTAACATCAAAAACACTATATTCATTCATTAAAATTGTGAAAAACGGTCATCCTTAAAAAAAAACCAATCCAAAACTGACGAAAATACTTAAAAAATAAAAAACCTCGTTAACAGTTTTTTCCCTCTTCATAGCTCTAATTATATTTATTATTTTAGGAATTGTAAAGTCCTGAGTGATCCAATACTCTACCAAACAATTGAATTGATCATATACGTCATGAATTATTATATGAAAAATGATAGAAAATTTAAATTATACGTTTGGAATTTTTTTCTTTTTGCTGTGTTGCTTTTGACAATCATCTCACATTTAATATTAGATAGCTATATCTACCATTACAAGAGATATAATATTTTAACTTTATTATGATATAGCGATATCTCTATTACGTGTTTTACAAGTTATTTTGTTTTATGGTTATTTTCGATTTTTATTAATATTTTTTTTTTCCGATTAAACTTCTATTTTTATTAGAGTTTGGATGTTGCTTAGATCGGCTGAGACCATGCTATATAAGGTTTTGTAGATTTTATTTTGATAGTCGGTATTTTATTAAATAAAAAAGAGATATTCCTTGCATCGAAGTCTTCGAATTCTCTCTTTTTTACAAAGAATTTTTAGCAATAAAACAGAGTCTCTTGATCCATTGATCCTTGAGCTCCTCTCTTGTATTATCCCGCTGCAACAGTTGGTATCAGAGACGAAGATCCTAATTATGCTGCAAAAAAAAAACCTTCAAGCAATATTAGAAGAGCACAACGACGCGTTTAGGGTGATGATGACCGAATTTCAACAGAGTTTGAGTAATACCAAACGTAATACCATGGAATCCGCCGTTCGAACTCTCGTTCAAGCTCAACAAAACACCGCTCCAGAGTTACAATGACAAGAAGACCCACTCTTTGATGAGGTTGAAGAGGAGGAAGAAGATAACGTTTTCGTAAATCAATTCGCACCGCCAGCTGAATAGTATCAACGTGGTGCTCTCCAGAATCGCGACATCATTGCAGTCCCACAGGTTGATAATCAAAGATGCGAGTCTGGTTTTAAACTCGAATTACCTGAATTTACGGGTGAGCTCCAGCCAGAAGAATTTCTCGATTGGATTAACACAACAGAAGAACTGCTGGAATTCAAAGAAGTCCCTGATCAGAGGCGTGTGTCTCTGGTGGCAACTCGTTTTCGAGGTCGAACGTCCGCGTGGTGGCAACAATTGAAAGAATCGCGAGCTCGAGCAAGAAAAGAACGTATTACTTCTTGGGAAAAATTAAAAAAATTGATGAGGAAGGCTTTTCTCCCTTACAACTATACTCGTATTGTGTACACGATGCTATAGAATTTGAAACAAAGAAGTCGCTCCGTTGATGAATACGCTTCAAAAAATTTCTTTTTAATGGCGCGTAATTTGTTAACAGAGAATGAAGAACGGAGGGTGTCTCGATTTATCGGAGGATTACGCGCTTCAATTCAGAGTGTTTTACTTCAATTTGATCCTCTTTCAGTTTCGGAAGCTCACCAACGTGCTGTCTTGATTGAACAACATTCGAGAAGCAAAACATCTCCATGGAATTCTCAGCGTGCTCGTCTCAACTCGGTTTCAGAAACTAGTTTGTCTAAATCAATGGAGCAAGTTAAAATTACAGAACCTGCAGATGGAAATCTTTCTATGGGACCGCATCGATCTACAACTTTCAAGTGCTTCAAGTGTGGCGAAACAGAGCATCGACAATCTGTGTGTCCTCATCTTCAGCGTCGTGGCTTGTTAGCTAAAGATGATCCTATGTTTGATGATTATGGCTATGATGAAGATGTGATTGATGATTCGGAGGAATGAGTGGTCGGGGATTCAGGTCCTTTATTAGTGTTGCGCATGAATTATCTTATTCCCCAAAGGCATTGAAGAATCATGGCTTCGTACAAACATTTTTCAGTCATCTTGTACGATACGAGGAAAGGTGTGTCGTTTGGTTATTTATTCGGAAAATTGTATGAATGCAATTTAGGAGGAAGCAGTCATGAAGCTCGCCTTGTTTACGGAGCCTCATCCCTCTCCTTACAAGATCGCTTGGCTAAATTTGAAGACGGATATTCGCATTGCAAAACGTTGTCGGGTTCCGTTTTCTATGGGCCTTAATTACAAAGATTTGGTTTGCTGTGATTTCTTGCCTATGGATGCGTGTCACATTCTTTTGGGGCGTCCTTGGCAATACGATCGAAGAACTATTCACAATGGCTTTGTCAATACACATAACTTTACCTATGAAGGCAGGCGTATCACTTTGATACCTTCACATGTTGCTTCGGATCCGATAGTCACAAGCAAAGAAGTAGAGTCTTCTGCTGTTCCAGTTGATAGTAGCAAGCATACTTTGTTGGTTATGAAATCGGATATTCTTGAAGAATTTCAAGCTACGAATGTCGTTTTTCTTCTGTGCCTTAAACCGCAGCTATTGTCATTAATCCCTAATGCTCCTATGGTTTTTACTGACTTATCAACAGAATTTAACGATGTCTTTCCAGCAGAATTACAAGATTGTTTACCACCCTTGTGCGATATAGAACATTGCATCGACTTAGCTTTCGATTCGGTGTTGCCTAACCGCCTTCACTACCGCATGAGTCCAAGAGAACATGATGAGCTGCGGAAGTAAGTCGAAGATCTCCTTGCCAAGGGTTATGTGTGCTGTTCCAGCTTTACTAATTCCCAAAAAGGACGGGTCTTGGCGCATGTGTGTAGACAGCAGAGCGATTAACATGATCAAAATTCGGTACCGATTTCCTATTCCACGTCTCAATGACCTTTTAGACCAAATCAGATATGCCTCTGTTTTTACAAAGTTGGATCTTCACAGTGGCTATCATCAAATTTGCATACGTCCCGATGATGAATGAAAAACGGCTTTCAAAACACGGGAAGGGTTGTTTGAATGGCTGGTCATGCCTTTTTGTTTATCAAATGCACCGAGTATTTTCATGTGTGTGATGAATGAAGCTCTTCGGCCGTTTATTGGGTGGTATGTTGTGGTATATTTCGATGATATACTCATCTTTAGTACATCATTGGACGAGCATTTGGGTTATCTATATGATGTGTTGTTAGTTTTGCGACGGGAAAAGTTGTTTGCTGCTACAAAGAAATGTGTTTTTGGTGTGGATCAAGTTCTATTCTTGGGATATATCATCTCTTTGCGTGGCTTAGAAGTCGATCCTACAAAGATTTCGGCCTTACAGTCCTGGCCAAATCCTCGTACTATCACAGAGTGCGAAGATTTCACGGCTTAGCCTCATTTTATCGGCGATTTGTACAACACTTTAGCAGCATTATGGCACCGATGACAGACTGTATAAAGTCAGTTTCTTTTCGTTGGACTCTCGAGGCTGAACATGCGTTTCAGGTTATCAAAAAAAAGCTCACCTCGGCACCGGTACTTATTCTCCCTAATTTTAATGTGGTGTTTGAATTACATTGCGATGCATCCAAGGCAGGGATTGTCACAGTTCTTAGCCAATCGAATCGTCATATCGCCTTTTTCAGTGAAAAAATTGCAGGATCTCGTGCACGGTATAACACATATGATGTTGAGATGTATCCAGTTGTTCATGCCGTTAAGCATTGGATACATTATCTTTTTCATCGCGAGTTTGTTCTCTACATTGATCATGATGCTCTTAAGCATATTGGTTCCCAAGATAAAGTTTTTGCGAGACACGCTTCCTGGTTTGCTTACTTGCAACAATTTTCTTTTGTCATCAAACATACCACGTGAACACTCAATAAAGTTGTTGATGCGTTGAGTCGACGACATTCCTTGCTAACGATATTACATGTCGCTGTTCCTGGCTTTGATGTGCTTCTGGATCTCTATACTCTTGACCCATTTTCGTAAAAGTTTGGCGTGATATGAAACAAGGCGTGGGATCTACATATTTAATCTTTGATGGCTTTTTTTTGTTCCGTGGTGCTCAATTGTGTATTTCCGAGTGTAGTTTGAGACTTCAATTGATCTGTGAAATTCATGGTGAGGGTCACATCAGGAGAGATCGCACGCTCAAGTTAGTAATTACCTCTTATTTTTGGCCGCCGTTAAGACGTGATGTTGAGCGTTTCATTGTGCGTTGTGGGATTTGTCAAGCATCTAAAGGAAAAGCGAATAATACGGGTCTATATTTGCCTCTTGCAATTCCTACACAACCATGTAACGGATATAAGTATAGATTTTGTGCTTGGTTTATCACAAACTCAACGAGGTAATGATTCTATATTCGTCGTTGTTGATCATTTTTTGAAGATGGTGCACTTTATCCCTTGTAAAAAGACTACCGATGCGATTCAAGTTGCGATATTATTTTTCCACGAGGTTTACAAGCTTCATGGTCTTCCATTATCTATTGTTTCGGATAGAGATTCTCGCTTTTTGATCCTTTTTGGTGATCTCTTTGGCGTCTCCTATGCACCAAGTTATACATGAGTTCGGCCTATCATCCTCAGACCGATGGCCAAACGAGTAACTAATCGTGCATTGGGAGATTTATTAAGGTGTCTAATTGGCGATAACATCAAGACATGGGATTCGATTCTTTGCCAAGCTCACAATTGTGCAGTTAACCGTAGCACATGTTTTAGTCCATTTCAGGTTGTTTACGGGAATTTACCTCGCTGTCCTGCGGATCTTGCTCTCACGCCAGATAGGACTCGTTTCCACGGTCGAACTTGTGACTTTGTTGAAGAATTTGCTGCAATTCATTAACATGTTCGCTCCAACCTAGAGACTTCAACGGCAAAATACAAGTATGATGTTGATGCTCGTCGGCGTGATGTCCAGTTCGAATTCGGAAATTTGGTATGGGCAGTGCTAACTAAAGATCGCTTTAAACCGGGAACTTACAATAAGCTTAAATCAAGGAAGATTGGTCCTCTCGCAATTGTTGAGAAAATCAACAATAATGCATATCGTCTACAGTTGCCTCCTCAAATGAACACAGCCGATGTCTTTAATGTGAAGTATCTTGTTCCTTATGTCGTAGAAGATGAAGCTGAAAAATTTTCTCACCCCGGGAGACCCGATGTAGCGACATCTCTATTACGTGTTTTACAAGTCATTTTGTTTCATGGTTATTTTCGACTTTTATTGATGTTTCCTTTTCTCGATTGAACTTTTATTTTTATTAGGGTTTGGGTGTTGCTTAGGTCGGCTGAGATCATGCCTATATAAGGCTTTGTACCTTTTCTTTTGATAGTCGGTATTTGATTTAATAAGAAAAGAGGTATTCCTTGCATCGAAGTCTTCAAATTCTCCCTGTTTTACAAAGAATTTTGAGCAACAAAACAGAGCCTCTTGATCCATTGATTCTTGAGCTCATGTCTTGTATTATCCCGCTGCAACAATTATGAGACATTTTTAAGAAATTGTAACGCATATCCATATAATGGAAGGAGATATTTACATTAGAAATTGCAAAAAATGTTTGGAAAAATTAATAATTTTGCGGTTTTTAAATAAATCATGGTGGATGTGTAATGGAATATATATATATATATATAGATTGTAAATGGTAACATATAAAATAAATTTCGCAAGATTCAACTAGATTCAGTAATTCCGCTAACACCATTTGCTATTTAAAAAAATTCTGCCAGATTCAGCAATTTAACCCCAAAAAAAATAGTGTAAGATTCAGCTCAATTCAACTAAATTCAAAAATTATTCCAACACGAATTGATACATAAATATATTTATTTTGGATAAAAGATCGGATAATACATATATGATATGGATAATTCGGATATTTAAAATCACTACCAAAAGGGTAAAGATCATATCTTGTTCGGGTATTTCAGATAACTACAAATAATTTTGGATAATTGATAAAAAAATTTGTTTGAAAAACTTTCGATAGTTTTTGTAATTTTAAGAACTTTTAAACAATTTAAGTAGTTTTATTACTTTAAGAAAATATGTTGTGTTCAGGTTTTTTGATTTTAGTTTAAAATATTTGGTTTGGTTTGATTCAATATTTTCGATAAAAATTTGAAGAAATCTTTTTGAAAAAAAATTTAAATTGAGGCGTAAATTTTGCTAAATTTTTTTTTAGATTAATTTATTTTATTTGTAAGATAATTCATGCGATAAATTATTGTTTATATATTTACAAAATTACTCGATCGAGTACTTCAGATATCTTATTTCATAGATAAACTAAATTATTATTATTAAAATTATAAATATATAATTTTACTACTAGAAGTTGTTTAGTAAAAAAATAGTAAACTAAAAATAAAAATAATTTAATTTGTAATTAAAAGCAAACAATTAATAATTAATTTTGATACTTTATGATTTATATGATAATCATATTTGATAAAATTATTCAATATATATAAAATGTAAAATTTAACATCTTATTAGTTTATTTAACTAATTAATCTTGTTGACAAATTTTTTTTTGTTTAACTAAACTGTCATAAGTTTATTTATTTTTTTATTTTTTTCAAAAATTCAGTCATATTCAGCCATGTTCAGGTGTTACCATTTAAATTTTAAGTTATTTCGCCAGCAAAAAATCACTAAAAATTCAACCATATTATGCAATTCAACCATATTTAGCCAGATTTCGTTGTTACCATTTAGATCCATAATTAGGTTATTTATTGATGAATATATGGTTTTGGTCCTTTAGAGGTTATGTTCATACAAAACTATACCTAAGATTCTTTTTCAACTTTTGTTTACTTCATCGATATACCTAGTCTCTTCATTTTGTATTGCTTTATTCAATTCATTAATAGTCGTAATTTTAAAGTACAAAAGTGGGTACAACTTATAAAAAGATACCACCTCTTCTATAAAATAATTCTAAGTGACCTACAAAAAATAATTATATATGAATTGTATTTTCATGTTAATAGTAATACCATCATGAGTGACCTAGAAACATAATTGAATATATTTTGTTCTCGTGCACTTTAATAATTTAATGTCTAACTATATTAAGTGAGAATATAGAGCACCGTATGATAATAATAAAGTACTTTATGCAAAAACGGATCCTTTATTGATTTACAATGTTAGCTTAGTATAGATGGCCAAATAAAGCTCACTAATCCCACCATTTTAGTTCAATGAATGAATAATTCCTTTAATGATTGCATCTTACAAATATAACGTTTTTTATTTGATCACGAATCTTAACTAATCCTTATTAAAAAAAAAAAATCACGTTAAACTTGTGAGTTATGATATGCTTACGGTAAGGTTTACCATCTTCATGTATTGGGAATATATTTCACATTGGAAATAGACATGAACATTGAGTGATAAATAAAAGATTGAACATTTCTGCTTATTATGAATTGATTTTGAGTTAAAACACAAACTTAATTAAGATCATGAACATGGTTCTCTTCTAAACATTCAATAGCCGTAGCACTTATGCTATCTCTTCTTCTTCTTTTTTGGGTACTATTTTTTTTTGGGTCCGAAACCAAAAATTATAGACAAGTTCTATGTGTGTTCGATTAACAAGCCAAAAATGTATACTCAATCACTTATACACAAGGTTTATATTTAATCTACAAGCTTTACATAATATGTGAGAGGGAGAAAACTACCAATATATGAATAAGCGAAAGTGCAGAGAAAATGAATCTTTTTTATATTTAGGAGATTATTCATCTAAACCCATACTAATATCCATAATCTTAGAAAAATGATGTATTCTTAAAACATCTATAGTGACCAACCATAATTAAAATCATAATGAAGAATTTGAATCTCTCTCAACTTACCTAATAAATCATTAAACTAATGGATATGGTGAATTGGTTTATTGCTATCTTTTAATCTATAGATTGGTTACTAAGAACTATAAAGAGAAAATGATTGGCCATGTGCAAAGCCGTAAGGCCGGCCAAGATTGGATCTGTAGATTCCATCGATCATTATAGCCAATCATAAAACAAACAAATAAACTTTGTGATTACGAACTATATTTATGTATACATGGGAAACATACAAAATAAATAATTTAGTTTTCAAGTACTGCACTAAATTAAAAAAAAAAAAGATATCTTTGGAAAAAGAAGACATCCAACAAAGTTGGAACCCTCATGAGACTGATCGGTATTGATAACAATCTCGATCGTGAGAACATTAAATATGGTTATATTGATTCGCAAGGGCGTTAGATATGGTTAAACCTGTAATAATCTCATATTTTACATCATTTTGATATGTTTTCATCACGTTTTCATCCCGCAATTGCATAATATTTAGGCATTCCTAGGAACATTTGCATTTCTTTTTGTGTTTTATAGGTTTTGAAATGGTGGTCCTAGTTCGAGGCGATTTGGAGAGCATTTGGTATGTAAAGTGATGGGGATTCTAGAGGAAACAAAGGTGGATCAAATGGATGCAAAAAGTCAAGATGAAGGCAAAGAAGTGAAGTAATGTTGAATTGACAGCCTCATACGGTGGCTTCATACTGAGGTCCGACCCTTGGTATGGAGATATGAAGAATTGAAGTTTTTAAAGCAAAAAGACCAGCCCCCATACGGTGGCTTGATACTGAGGTCCGACCCTTGGTATGGACTTTCTCCAAGCCAAACTTTTATGACCCGACCCGGATCAACATGGGTCGATCCGGTTCCATTTCTACTTGATATAAATATGTTTTTAGGCGTAGAAAAACCCCAAGTTTTGTTTTGCTATTTTTCTTTTGAGTTTTCAAACCTTTCTTATGATTTGTGTTTGAATCTTGGGATTTTTCATAGTTTAGTGAAGTTTCTTTTTACCTTTATCATTTTTTTTTATGTTTATGCATTTCATTATGTTTATCCTTGAAGTTTGCATGATGATTAGCGAGTAGTCCTTTTATGGTTTTTGGGCTTAGTAGATTAGGATGTTTGATGAATGATTAGTGATGTTTAGGGTTAGATTCTTATGATTTCTAAGGTTTAAGGTGTGTTTAATGCTAGATTTGACTTAGCTAATCAAAATCTAGATCATGGACAATTTATTCCCGGAAGGTGTTCGATGAAATGTCTAGGAAAACTTTAAACTTGCTTTTCATTCTTAACCAATGAGAATTGATGCTTATAAGGTGATTAGTTGGCGTTGTGAACTTATGCTTAATGATTATTGATCATTTAATTGCAATTGAGAAATTAGCTTAATTGAGTGATTAGTAAATGAATTATTGTCATGGAAATGGATTAGTCTATTTTGTGTGATTCATGTCATGGAATTGAGTTTGAATTGTCTCCCTAGCGTCATTAGTTAGTCATTAATCATCCCGAGTCGTTTGCTTTTCCCAAAGCCCATATCTTTTTTATTTGATCAAGCTTTTAGTAGTTGACTTTACAATTGACTTTTGTTGACTTTTACATTTAGACTTATTTATGCTTAAATTCTCTTCCTTTTATCTTGTTTAGTGTTTTCTTACTTGTTTGGTTTGTTTATCTTCCGTTTGCTTTATCATTTGCTCTTTTGTTTCATAGTTAAGATTTTAAAAACAAGAAAATATCATTTGGCTTAGCTTAATCGATTGTTTGGATTCTTAGTGTTATTATTCCAATCTCCCTTGGTTCGATCCTATGCTATGCTACAACAACTAGAGTGTGTTGTTAGCAAGGGATATGTACAAATTCAATTTAAAATTTGGCGCCATTGTCGGGGAGTTTTCGCAATAGCCATTAGGATTTAGTATTTGATTAAGACTAAGCCCCTTTTGATATTTTTATACTAACCTTTTCTCGTTTATGTTATCTTTCTCAAACTCTATAGGTGCATGAACCTAAGGAGTAGGAGACCAACGAACCTCCAACCCCTTGTTTCAGACATTAGGCGTTTGGAAAGAGAAACAAAAAGAGAAAAAGAACGACAAGATTATTTGAGAGGGTTTGCTATGGAACCGAGGAATGATCAAGAAGATGAGTTACGTGGAGTTGGAGTTGAGAATGCGAGAGGTAGAATGCCCATTCACCAACCCCGTGAGGCAAGAATGATTGGCGACTTTGATGAGCCTATCAAAAATTGCACAAGGACGGGTATTCGAGCTCCTCCTTGTGGAAACAACAATTGGGAGATCAAGTCAAGCTTGATCAATATGGTGCAAATCAATCGCTTCTTCGATTTGCCCATGGAGCACCCTATCGAGCATGTGAATAACTTTGAGCGTCTTTGTGCAACGATAAAAATGAATGGGATTCCCGAAGATGTCATCAAATTGACTTTCTTCCCATTTTCTCTTGGGGATAATGCTTCTCAATGGAAGAAGAGTGTGGTAACCTCCTCCATCACGACATGGGAAGAATGTAAGAAGAGATTCTTGGGCAAGTTCTTCTCCAATCAAAGGACCGCAAAGATTAGAAATGATATCACAAACTTCCAACAAGGACCGAATGAAACTTTGTATGAGCCGTGGGAAAGATTGAAAGAATATACTCGTTCTTGCCCCCATCATGGAGTTCCTATGGAAGCCCTCTTAAGGATATTCCACCGTGATATTGAGGAAAAGTATCACATCGCCCTAAATACCGCTAGTAATGGAGACTTTGCAAGCTTGACCATAGATCAAGGTGAGCAACTAGTGGAGAATCTCGCCCAAAGCAACCATTGCTATGGGAGAGACTATGATAGGGCCGTGAGAGAGCCTAAGGGAGAAGATACAAGAATCAAGGAGCTAAATGAGAAGTTGGACAAGTTAATCATGTCCACACAAAAGGCCATGCATTATGTAGGAGAGTTTGATGGGAATAAAGAGGGTTGCCTAGAGGTTTTCCAAGAGAGACAAGAGGAAGTGAGTTACATGCAAGCAGGTTACAACCAACAAGGGGGTTTTAACCAAAACTATAGGAACCATCCCAATCTCTCCTATAGGAGCACAAATATTGAGAACCCCCAAGACCAAGTTTATCCTCAACAAAAGCCCCAAGGACAAGGCTTCATTCCACAACAAAACTTCCAACCACAAGAGTTTGTTGTGAGACCCCAATTTCAACAACAAGGGAATCAACCCTTTCAAGGTCAAGGTAGCTCATCCACTCAACCTCCCTCTCAAGATAATGAAGTTAAAACTTTGGTTCAAAGGATATTGGAGGGACAAATCAAGAGTAGTGCGGATACTGGAAAAAGGTTCGTTGAGATAAATACCAAGATTGATGGGATTTACAATGAGTTGGATGGTAAGATCACAAACCTAGCTTCTCACGTGAAAACCATTGACTTACAAGTTGCTCAAGCCGCCTCTAATTCCAAGAGTCCAATGTACTTTACCGGGTAAGCCCGAGTCAAACCCAAAGTCCTTTTGTAATATGGTCCTCTTGGATGAAAAGAAAGTCTTAGAGATTAACCAAAGACCCATTGGAGACCTACAATTGGATGAGGATGAACAATACTTGGAGAAACTAGCCAAACTTCTTGAGTTTCCCAATGATGAACAAGTTATCATGAGTGATGAAGTTATTGTGAAAATCGCTAAAGGAGAAGATAGGGTGCATAAGAAGAAGGAAAGGGAAGGAACCCCTAGGGTTGAACCCCCTCTCTATGTACCAAAAGTTCCATTCCCACACCCGGTCTATACTAATGCACAAAAGAAGGTCATCTCCAAGTTTAAGAAAGATATGAGTGATGTAGGAGAGACATTGCCAATGAATGATGACTTGAGTCAAGTCCCAAGTCAAATGATATTCATCAAGAACATCTTAGAGAATCACTCAAGGGTTATGGATGTGATGAAGACTTATGAGCAACAACATGAGGCACGTCTCGGGCCAAGATCGATCCTTAAGAAGAATGATCCCGGTAAATTCATAATCCCTTGCTCTCTTGGTGATTTGAAATTGGATGATGCTTTGTGCGATTCGGGTTCTTGTGTCAATTTGATCTCTCATGAGATGGTAAAGAGTCTTGGAATAAAAGAGTTGAAAGGAAATACTAGCTCAATTTCATTTGCGGATGCATCTTCAAAGTGTCCCATTGGCATGCTTGAAGATTACCCACTAAAGTTGGAAATTGTGTGGTTCCAACAGACTTTATGGTAGTGGAGATGGAAACCACGCGGAAGCTACCTCTCATACTTGGAACCCCATTCTTGGCAACCGCGGGAGCAAGCATAGACTTCGCGAATGAAAAGGCCATACTCTTCCATGTGGATTCTAAGGTGTACTACCCCATTACTCCCACCACTACCAATATGTGTGGCACGATTACATGCATTAAAGAGGCGAATGAGGGTGATTCGATGAGGATTCAAGTGAATGATAAAATCCCTCAAGTAGTGAATGAGCTTCTAAATCTTGATGGTAGGGGATGTGATGAAGAAGCCTATGATGGGAGTTGCTTGAGCTCACTTTTTGAAGAACCTATGAAGTTGGGTTTTGAAGTGGAAGCACCGAGAATCACAAGGGAGAATCCCAAGGAGTACAAGAATTCAACTCTCCTCTTGTATCCTATGAAATTTGTTGATGGTGCCATAGAGTGCAAAGTGAAAAACACAGGAGGTTCTAAGCCTTTCTCTAAGGCGAAAGTGATCTTAACTCCCGGGTTGAATGAAAAGGAGATTAAGGTAGCCAAGGAGGCAATGACAAGAGTATGGAGCATTGAACTCACCGATTGGGGACCGAGCCTTGAAGATAGCTCTCATTCGAACCCCGCCTAATCTCCTCAAAATGTCAAGTTAGAGACGTAAAACAAGCGCACTTGGGAGGCATTTCCATGGTATCCTTTGTATATACCTTTCATATATTTTCACTTTGATTTGCTTTGGTTTTGTTTTTATGTGTTTGAGTTGTAGAAACACCGTCAAGTTAGCGATGTTAAACGCGCCATTGGAAACTCTCCCAAGCCCCCTTTCCTCCACTGCCTACTCCTTACCATGAGCCTCCCGAGTTCTTCTAGAGGCTCCAAGGTACACCATTCTCTCTCTTATACATAATTTTCATTTTTGTTTGCCCTTTGTGTTTTGATCCCTTCTTTTTTTCTTGTTTCTCACCGAGACGGTGAAAGATAAGTTCGGGGGAGGGAACACGTTGCTAATCACGTTTTAGTTGTGTTGTTTTTTTTTTTTAGCATTTGCATTGTACATACTTTTAAAACCGAAAATCCAACAAAAAAATGGAAAATTTTCGAATTTTTTTTAAAAAAAAATGCATGTAGTTCACATGACATTCTTGCATGTTAGGATTGAGTCTAGTGCATTCATAGGTTGCATTTGCATATGTATTGGGAATCATGATTGACTTTATTTCTAAATCCATGTCTTAAACCGAACTTAAACCCCTTTTGACGTTTGAGCTTGAAAAACACTCTTGAGACGTTGCAATTGCTAAGATTTGATCATTCATATTCTTGGATTTCTTTAGACTAGAAAGATCTTGCATGATTAGACTTAAGACTCTATCAAGTAAAAACCTTAATGAATAATTAATTTTCCTTACCTAGGGGTTTGATTTCGCATCTATGGTGCTTTTTAGCTATTCATTCAAGTCCTAAGCTATCTTTTTACCAACCTTTTGAGGACTTGAATGACCATTCTCATCTTTAGAATGGAACCTCACTAATCACCCTAGCCTTCTTTGAAACCCCTTGCATTGTTGAGTGATGCCTTTTTGCATTGCACTTCAAATGTAAAATGGTCGAAGATACGGAACGACAAAATCAATGCTTCCATAGGCTAGCTTGGGAATCACATTTAGCTAGCACTTAGGATCACTAGGGGTGGGCTTACTTTTTGATTCTTGAGGAGAGTTATGGGTAGTTAAAGCCAAAGTGCTAAAAGAAAAAAAATTGCAAAAAACAAAAAAAAAGTGAGGAAAGCAAAGCTAAAACACCGAGTGTGGTGGAAGATTTGTGAGAAAGAAAAGGGAAACCAAGTTGAGTAAATAGCTCTTAAGCCTTTAAGAAAGATCCTCTCTAGAGTAAGAAGAAGAAATATGAAAAGAAAAAAAAATAATGAGAAAAAGAGCAAAGATGCTAGGAAAGAGGATCCAAAACCGAAATGAAAGAGCTTGGGTTTATAAAAAAAGAAGGTTTCCCTAGGTTCACAAAGAAAAGAAAAGAATGGAAAAACTTGGTTACTTGAAAATTTTGGTTGATAATTGGCTAATGAAAGAGCCTTGCGTTGGGATTACTCTCTTTAAAGGGTAGTTAGGATGTTGTCATTGGGGTAGACTCTAGGATTTGAAGCTTAAGGTTGGGTAGGAAATGGAAGAAAAAGTTTTGTATGAATCAATTGTTCCACCATCTTGAGCTATTTTACGCATTGACACGCATTGCTCCTTTCATTGAGAGAAACCACCGTTAAATCAAGTTAGCCGTCTTTTCTTTGCATTAGCCCTTTCTTTCACCCTTGAACCGATTAGAAGTGAAAGATACTCCCTTGGTAAGGATTCATAAATCTTAGATAATGAATGTTAAAGAGTCTTAAGGATTGGATTGCAAGTGTGGATTTAGTTCTTTGGAATGAAGGCTTGTGCTTTGTGAAATGATTTGGTTGAGAGCATTTGATCATTGAGTTGTTTTGCTTGTGAGATTGGATGTTGGGTGTTTAGGCTAAGTTTTTGAATTTGATAATCTCATATTTTACATCATTTTGATATGTTTTCATCAAGTTTTCATCCCGCAATTGCGTAACATTTAGGCATTCCTAGGAGTATTTGCATCTCTTTTTGTGTTTTATAGGTTTTGAGATGGTGATCCCGCTTCGAGGCGATTTGGAGAGCATTTGGTATGTAAAGTGATGGGAGTTCAAGAGGAAACAAAGGTGGATCAAATGGATGCAAGAAAGAGTCAAGATGAAGGCAAAGAAGTGAAGAAAATGTTGAATTGACAGCCCCCATACGGTGGCTTCATACTGAGGTCCGACCCTTGATATGGAGATATGAAGAATTGAAGTTTTTGAAGCAAAAAGACCAGCCCCCATACGGTGGCTTGATACTGAGGTCCGACCCTTGGTATGGACCTTCTCCAAGCCAAACTTTTATGACCCGACCCGGATCAACATGGGTCGACCTGGTTCCATTTCTACTTGATATAAATATGTTTTTAGACATAGAAAAATCCCAAGTTTTGTTATGCTATTTTTCTTTTGAGCTTTCAAACCTTTCTTATGATTTATGTTTGAATCTTGGGATTTCTCATAGTTTAGTGAATTTTCTTTTTACCTTTATCATTTCTTTTATGTTTATGCATTTCATTATGTTTATCCTTGAAGTTTGCATGATGACTAGCGAGTAGTCCTTTTATGGATTTTTGGACTTAGTAGATTATGGATGTTTGATGGATGATTAGTGATGCTTAGGGTTAGATTCTTATGCTTTCTAAGGTTTAAGGTGTGTTTAATGCTAGATTTGACTTAGGTAATCAAGATCTAGATCATGGACAATTTATGCCCGGAAGGTGTTCGATGAAATGTCTAGGAGAACTTTAAACTTGCTTTTCATTCTTAACCAATGAGAATTGATGCTTAAGGTGATTAGTTGGCGTTATGAACTTATGCTTAATGATTATTGATCATTTAATTGCAATTGAGAAATTAGCTTAATTGAGTGATTAGTAAATGGATTATTGTCATGGGAATGGATTATTCTAATTTGTGTAATTCATGTCATGGAATTGAGTTTGAATTGTCTCCCTAGAGTCATTAGTTAGTCATTAATCATCCCGAATCGTTTGCTTTGCCCAAAGCCCATATCTTTCTTTATTTGATCAAGCTTTTAGTAGTTGACTTTTGTTGACTTTTACATTTAGACTTATTTTTGCTTAAATTCTCTTTCTTTTATCTTTTTTAGTGTTTGCTTACATGTTTGGTTTGTTTATCTTCCATTTGCTTTATCATTTGCTCTTTTGTTTCATAGTTAAGATTTTAAAAACACGAAAATATCATTTGGCTTAGCTTAATCGATTGCTTGGATTCTTAGTGTTGTTATTCCAATCTCCCTTGGTTCGATCCTATGCTATGCTACAACAATTAGAGTGTGTTGTTAGCATGGGATAGGTACAAATTCAATTAGCGAGAGGTCTTTTTATGGGATTTTTGGGTTTAGTAGATTATGGATGTTTGATAGATAATTAGTGATGCTTAGGGTAAGGTTTAAGGTGTGTTTAATGCTAGATTTGACTTAGCTAATCAAAATCTAGATCATGGACAATTTATTCCCGGAAGGTGTTCGATGAAATGTCTAGGAGAACTTTAAACTTCTTTTTCATTCTTAACCAATGAGAATTGATGTTTAAAGTGATTAGTTGGCGTTGTGAACTTATGCTTAATGATTATTGATCATTTAATTACAATTGAGAAATTAGCTTAATTGAGTGATTAGTAAATGAATTATTGTCATGGGAATGGATTAGTCTACTTTGTGTGATTCATGTCATGAAATTGAGTTTGAATTATCTCCCTAGCGTCATTAGTTAGTCATTAATCATCCCGAGTCGTTTGCTTTGCCCAAAACCCATACCTCTTTTATTTGATCAAGCTTTTAGTAGTTGACTTTACAATTGACTTTTGTTGATTTTTACATTTAGACTTATTTATGCTTAAATTCTCTTCATTTATCTTGTTTAGTGTTTTCTTACTTGTTTGGTTTGTTTATCTTCCGTTTGCTTTATCATTTGCTCTTTTGTTTCATAGTTAAGATTTTAAAAACAAGAAAATATCATTTGGCTTAGCTTAATCGATTGTTTGGATTCTTAGTGTTGTTATTCCAATCTTTCTTGATTCAACCCTATGCTATGCTACAACAACTAGAGTGTATTGTTAGCAAGAAATAGGTACAAATTTAATTTGACACACATCAACCTGGGCTAAGGATTTTTGTTTAATGATCCATCATATTTATGAGTCATGTCCATTAGACATTAGTATTAGGATACTTGACCTGAAAAAATATCTGAAAATTTTATCAAATTGTTTAGGTTTGGGGGATTTTCTCCCCGAGCCATCAGCGCAAATATTATTGTTTGACCACCATTTTGTTCCTACTGTTTCCTCTTTCTTTTTGCTTTTTTGTTCGGAAATTATCTAAAACACTATATTTTATCGTTTGTTTTCCATATTACCACAAAAATCATAAAATTCAAAAAAAACACCACAATGAACCTTTATTATCGAGATTCCGAATCAAAATTACTTTAGATTCATACTATTCTTCAAAAATCGTAATAAAAAACAAGACCAAAATCAAATACATGCGGATTACGAGTTCCTCGATATGTTTCGATATCAAATACGTCTCATCAAGAACATGAATCTCACTAATTTTTACACAAAATTTTCTTCTCTTTCAAATATTTATCGCATGCTTTTACCAAGAAAATGTGAACTCTATTTAGAGTTCTTCTCCACCGTCTGTTAATATGTTTTCTACTAAAAACATAAAACTGTGTTGTACTTGAAACATAAAGCTATTTCTTACTCGAGACAGAATAACAACAGAGACAAACGACTAAACCCGAGTCTAACCAAAGCTAAACCGAACCTAATACAAACCAATAACAAAACCGAATCGTATTAACAGGAATTGTAACGTAAAAGCGTAAAGTACTTCGATGTTCTAAAAATCATTTTTAACATCATCAAAATCGATGTTGTGCTATTGGTCCAGTTTATATTTTTGTTCAAATATCTCATGAGATGTGAAGGTGAAACGAAAAAAATATGTGACTGTTAAATTAAATTTTATAAACGAAAAAAAAAAGAGGATGACAAGATCTTAGCTCACTCACAACCTTACATGTCTATGTATGTCTGAAAAAGAATCAGAATCTCAACTGCCATAACAAAATCCAATCATTCTAAAAGACAAAATTAAATAGTACAATGATTTTTTTTTTTTTTCCCTTAGATTATAATTATTGTTATTATTTTTATTTGTTTTCTGAAAATGTATATATAACTCCAACCATTACCATTAGAAGACAGGACCAATAGAACATCGAATCTATATGCATGTTTTCAAAATTGATTTAGGGTTCCCATTCTTTGGCTGTCACAAAACAAAATCTTCAGATAAAATTTTCTAAAGATATTTAAATACAAACAATCAGAATTCTCCAAACCGGACTAAGGAAATAAAACTTACAGTAATTAAAAATCATGTTCGGTTTTGCTTCTACAAAAACTTGCTAAGAAGTAATAACCTGAATAGGACATATATGTAATTTTTTCTACAACAGAATCACTTTTTATTAATTAATTGAAAATGTTATCTACATATGCAGCTAACCAATATGGACATAGATACTTATAAACAAAAACAAAAAAATTCCACTACGGCTTTACGAGTTAAGAAATCCGCTTTGAGATTACTACTCCAATTTTCATGAACTAACTCAAATTCAAGAAATTGAGTATCTCGATCAAGAGCCGGCTAATCTTTTGGTTACAAGACGATTATGCCTCACCAAACATAACATCGTCCAAATGAGATTGTGAATTTTTAAGTATTGAAATTCCTTAATGATACTCTTTTTTTTTTGTCATCAGTGGGTCACATTAGGCCGGTTCAATAGCCTTTTATTTTTACATTTGTAGGGAAAGAGATTCGATACCGGGTGAGATGGTATATGTTCTATGTAAACTTAAGAATGCCACTACACTAAGATCACTTCTCTTTACCATTTTCAAGTTGTAAGGTCCATCTAAATTCAATAATTTCACTATTAGTAGTCCACGAACCATCAACCCGACGTGTAAAAATAAGTGGAGTTTTAATTCATTTCGAACCGGTGTACAAGTCGGAGAATAAGCCGACCTTTCAAAACGTTGGCCGTAAAATATGCCCCACATTCCATAAATGCGATTTTAATCGTATATGAGAAGACAGATCCAATCTCTCAAAAGGTCTTTTATTGCAAATGACCACAAAATATAAAGAAAATCGAAGGAAATCTTCATTTCCTTTCCAAATCTCGTACATGTTATATTTGATGGGGAAAAACAATTATCCTTCGTCTTGTTATTGAAATATGGGCCTTTTAAGCCCGTTAATAGTCAACAATTCAGCTCTGGATCACACAGGCCCACCTTACCATCTCAGTTGCTCTAATCTCCGGAAGCAGCAAGCACGGTTCCGCTCACGTGCCGTACCCTACGCCTTAAGCACAGTCACGTGCCATTAGTGTTACTTCCATTTTTTCAGCACGACGAAACTCTCAAAAAAGTAAAAAAAAAAAAAACCAATAAATAAATATGGCGTAAGAAAGCAATTGTAATTTACCAATTATTAGGTTTTTTTTTTAATGTTATGTAGCCTAATAAAACGACCTATTTTGGAGAAAAAAAAATCCACTTAAAAGTTGACTTTGATTTAGGCTCGCGTATGACTTTTGTCCATAACTCTTGGATCCTAAAATGTCTGAAATTAATAAGAGAAAAGTTTATTCACTAATTTACTTTTGTACTTTGTACAATCGATTAATTTATTAAACTTGTTACATGCTTTAAGATTACGGACCAAATTTTTTTAAATTATGCACCAAAATTATGGGCCAACAAAAAAAGTGAATTTTGTTTTTAATGTGGACTCATTTAACAATATATGTAGTAGAATTAAATACCACCACGATAATAGACATAAGATATATCACATATCTTTCATGTTCCAAGTCACGAAGTTATAAATGTGATATCTTTCAATATCCTCACAAAAACCAGTTTGGACCGGCCTATCCCAACAGGTTTAATAACAAGCTCCAAATGGTTTGGTCCTGTTAATTTATTTCTCGGTACGATGAAACATTATAAATCCAGCAGAAGTAGGTATGCTAAATTAATGATCAAATCCGGTCAATCAATTTTAAATAATCAAGAAAAAAAAATCCGGTTTTGTTTCTTAAAGTCACCTAGATACCAAAACCGAAGCCGATAAACAAAACAAACCAAATTTCCCATTCGGTTAAGATACCGGTTTATTGTTTAATTTCCGGTTATGTAAATCCACTATGAAGAGAGA
This sequence comes from Pseudoturritis turrita, assembly GCA_900406555.1. Lineage (NCBI taxonomy): Eukaryota > Viridiplantae > Streptophyta > Magnoliopsida > Brassicales > Brassicaceae > Pseudoturritis > Pseudoturritis turrita. The sequence goes on along the minus strand of OVBL01000790.1, from coordinate 159,259 downwards.
GATTAGAGTGAGAAAAAGGTGGGAATTAATGGAGAGAGTAATAAATGCTCTCAAGCGCTCTCTCTTCTCTTCTTCCACAACAGACTGTGTTCATTGCTAGTGGGGTCTCTCTCTCTCCTCTCTGTGAAGACGAAGACAGCTGTTTCTGTGTTTCTACTTTTTTGTTTGTGTCTATCTTCTCTACCAAGTTTTTGTGTCGAAATCGCTGAGAAACTTCTCTCTCTTCTTCCTTCCGTATTTTGTTTTTTTTTTGGATTTCTTGGCGACTTTCAATAGTGGGAAAGAGACAGAGAATCTAAGAAAAGTCCACAGTTGTCCAAACTCCTAGCTTTGAAAGAGACCATAAAAACAGTGCTTAATCTTTCTCTCTCTTTTTTTTTTTGTTTCTGTTTCTGTATTGTTTTTTGGGGCTCGAGGAGGAGAGAAAATGACGAGAAGATCGGAATTTGAGATGGGTTTGTTCGTGCTTCTTCAATCCATGTTTCTGTTCTGTCTATGTGAGTTTTGATTTCTCTTGTTTTCTTTCTCGAATTGGGGTTTTTAAGGAAAAAGGGTTATGATTCTCTGTTCTATTTGATGGCTACGTTTTTTTGGGGTAAAAGTTCGCTTTTTGTAGCTTAATTCGAATCAGATTTCGCTTGTTTTGGGACAATCTTCGTGTTTATTGTGATGGGTCATTGTAAATTTACCCTCTTTCTGTAGAATTTAGCGAATTTTTGGTGAAATGTTGAGCTAACCTGAGTTTTAGAAGCTTCACAGTGTTTAGGTTATTAAGATTAGGGTTTATAGATGCTTTAATTCTTCTTAGTGTTGGTCTAGTTAACGAATTAGGTTTATGTAGAGATATCTTAGACTCTATATAAAAAATTGTGATGATTTTGGTTTCTTTTTTGGTTTAGGTTCATCTCAGGAGTTCTTACCTGAGATATCACCAGATACTTCTCCTCAACCATTTCTTCCCTTCATTGCACCTTCTCCAATGGTTCCATACATTAACAGTACCATTCCGAAACTCTCGGGTTTGTTTCTTGTTTTAAGCTTGTCACATTTCACTATTGTAATTGCCTTTGGTATGTATGTGATTCACCGGTATCAGTTTTTCGGGTTTTGTTTTGATCTTCAGGGCTTTGCTCGTTAAATTTCACTGCTTCTGAGAGTTTGATTCAGACAACTTCACACAACTGTTGGACTGTGTTTGCTCCATTGTTAGCCAATGTGATGTGTTGTCCTCAGCTAGATGCTACTCTCACGATAATTCTCGGGAAAGCGAGCGAAGAAACTGGTTTGCTTGCCCTAAACAGAACCCAGTCTAAGCACTGTCTCTCGGATTTAGAGCAAATCTTGGTAGGCAAAGGCGCTTCAAGTCAGCTTAGGAGAATATGTTCTATTCACTCGTCGAATCTCACTGCTTCTTCGTGCCCTGTAATCAATGTCGATGAGTTTGAAAGCACGGTGGATACATCTAAGCTTCTTTTGGCTTGTGAGAAAGTCGATCCTGTGAAGGAATGTTGTGAACAAACTTGCCAAAATGCGATACTCGATGCAGCTACAAATATAACCCTGAGAGCATCTGAACCTTTAACCGATAACTCGGATAGGATCAATGATTGCAAGAACATAGTAAACCGCTGGCTCGCTACTAAACTCGACCATTCTCAGGCTAAGGAAACTCTCAGAGGGTTAGCAAACTGCAAAATCAATAGAGGTAAAAGAAATCCGATGAATATTTAACTTTCAATTTTGGGTGAGCATTTCACATTTTTTTGTGTCTATTGGTTTCAGTCTGTCCTCTTGTCTTTCCGCACATGAGGCATATCGGTGGTAACTGCAGCAACGAGTTGAGTAACCAGACTGGTTGTTGCCGTGCAATGGAGAGTTATGTATCTCACTTGCAAAAGCAAACACTTATAACCAATTTACAAGCTTTGGATTGCGCAACCAGCCTCGGGACAAAGCTACAGAAGCTAAACATCACTAGAAATATCTTCAGCGTTTGTCATATAAGTCTCAAGGACTTCTCTCTTCAAGGTTTCTACTTTATACCTCAACTTCTCTTTGTTCTTTTTTCATCACTCCGTATGTTTCTCCGTATGTTTCAACTCGTTTTGTTTATTTTCTGTGCTGGATGATGCATTATGGTTGGATTCAAACAGTTGGAAACCAAGGTGTGAATTTATTTCCTCGATTTTCATTTTTATATTCATCGTTTCAAAAACCTGAAACCATTTTGTTAACTTGAGTATTTTGTTCTTTTTGGTTTAAAGAATCTGGTTGTCTATTACCAAGCTTACCATCCGATGCGATATTTGATAAAGACTCGGGAATAAGCTTTACTTGTGACCTCAATGACAACATTCCCGCTCCGTGGCCTTCTTCTACTCAATCCTCAGCCTCTACCTGTAAAAAACGTGGGTTGTAATCGTATTTAGCTTCTCGATTTCCGACATTTTCCTCTCTTTTTTTAACTTGCACTTTTTTGTTCTTCTTCTTTTGCAGCTGTTAGAATCCCGGCTCTTCCGGCTGCTGCCTCCTCGCAACCCGGTAAGTTTTTCTCGTCTCACATTCCGCAGAAAAGAACTTGATCGGTTCTTTCGAGAAATCTGAAATGCGTATTCTCTTTTTGATCTCTCAGGTCTGTACAATGAGGGAGTGAAACGTTTGGTCATCTTTGTATTGTCTATGGTTCTTGTGATGCTTCTGTCATAGTACCAGAACTAAACCGGGTCTAGTCTTATCTCAGACCGGTTTACTAGTCAATAGCTGTGTTTTGTAGATCAAAACCGGTACAGTCGCTGCGGAAGTCGTATGTTGACATGACCGGTTCAAGTGCTTGAGTTGAGGTATAAGTTTCGGAAAGTCTTTCATCTTTATTGATTCATGATTTGTAAAGAAAATGTCTTTTAGGGTTTATATGTAAGCTTGAAATATGATTATTTTCTCTACGTTGTAATTTTTATTTATTTACATTCGATTTCAGAATTCAATAGTGCTACTTGAATAATTTGAATGCAAAATTTAATGTTCTAAAAATTTGTCTATGTATCCCCGATATATTTGAGTGAAAAGATATCGAATTTAAATGGTATATATAATAAGCCTGGCCAAAGATGTTAGGATCGTCATTATCAAGATCTCAGTACAAATGTTAAAACACAAAACGAAATTGAAAGAGAGTTTAATAGGCTCTGTGAACCATAAAACATAGGCCCATGAAAAATAGCCCACAAGTCTCACTTTTGCAGATTGCAAGTGAGTGTTCACTTTTGTTTGTTTTTTTTGCATTTCAACAAACGATTTTTTTTAATGGTACCAATGTCCGGGTCAAGTCCGGAGATGAACATGCGTTTTGGCATGAATTTCCCGTAAACCTACATTAGATAAAGCATTTGGTTTGAAACTCAAGAGACCAACTAACCACATGCGCAACAACTTTGTTCGGAATGAAATCGAACCCAAAACTTTTACAAATTTACGCCATGGGGTCTGGAACAAACGATTTTATAACTTAACAAATAACCATAGTAGCATAAAGAAGGACCAATTTAGCCAAAGAATTTTACAACACAATAGTAGAAAAAATTGGTCGAGACGTTATACATGGATGTCGCTAAGAATACCATGGGATTCGGAGTCGAATGGTCCAGTTTTTTTTTTTTAGATTTTCTACGTGCACCACTATATTTGAGGTATTACAATAACAACAAAAAAACCTAATTCGGGCAAATGTTAATTTTGGCAGAACAAAAAGCATAGAGAACAATATCTCATGCAAGGCATTTGTTTCTAGTGCTAATAGGTAACGTGATTAGCCTATCATGCCCTGAAGATGGTGGCTCTAATAAAAAGTCGAAAGATTTTGCAGAAGATGTTAAGGATCATGTTTTTCGGTTTTGTTGTCTCACTACAGATTGTAGTATAAGACAATATTACAAAGAATAGCAATCGAGTTATTATCATTTTTTTTAAAACATCTTTCAATTAATCAAATAACGATAGGGAGATACATGATGTCAATTAACCAGAGTGGCGGAGTACTAAAAGTTACATTTACAGATTGGGGTGGGCATTCGATTATTCGGTTCGGTTCGGTTTGATTTGGGTTTTTCGATTTTCAGATTTTTTGAGTTTTAGAAAATAGTTCTCATTCGAGATCAAATTAACTAATTTTTTAAAAAATTATAAGTGTTTAGTATTTTAAAAAAAAAAAATTTAGCCAAAGAATTTTACAACACAATAGTAGAAAAAATTGGTCGAGACGTTATACATGGATGTCGCTAAGAATACCATGGGATTCGGAGTCGAATGGTCCAGTTTTTTTTTTTTAGATTTTCTACGTGCACCACTATATTTGAGGTATTACAATAACAACAAAAAAACCTAATTCGGGCAAATGTTAATTTTGGCAGAACAAAAAGCATAGAGAACAATATCTCATGCAAGGCATTTGTTTCTAGTGCTAATAGGTAACGTGATTAGCCTATCATGCCCTGAAGATGGTGGCTCTAATAAAAAGTCGAAAGATTTTGCAGAAGATGTTAAGGATCATGTTTTTCGGTTTTGTTGTCTCACTACAGATTGTAGTATAAGACAATATTACAAAGAATAGCAATCGAGTTATTATCATTTTTTTTAAAACATCTTTCAATTAATCAAATAACGATAGGGAGATACATGATGTCAATTAACCAGAGTGGCGGAGTACTAAAAGTTACATTTACAGATTGGGGTGGGCATTCGATTATTCGGTTCGGTTCGGTTTGATTTGGGTTTTTCGATTTTCAGATTTTTTGAGTTTTAGAAAATAGTTCTCATTCGAGATCAAATTAACTAATTTTTTAAAAAATTATAAGTGTTTAGTATTTTAAAAAAAAATATATATATATATATATATTTATATATTTAATTTAAAAAATATTAGTTTAAAGAAATTTTGGTTAGTTTGGTTAATTCGGTTCAGTTCGGTTTGAGATCGGATAATTCGGTATTAAAAATTATATTCCATTCGGATTATTTTATAATTCGATTCGGATTCGGGAATTTTGGCTCGGATTCCTGAATTTTTGCTCGGTTCAGAAATTTTGTCCACTCCTAATTACAGACATCAGAAATCGAGTTATCTATTATAATATTTCCTTTGTTTTATAACAACTGATGTTTTTGAATTATTTGTTGTTTTAAAATTAGTGATGTTTTGTCAATAACTTTTTTTTTTCATTTCATCTTATAATTTCTTATTAGTATTTAGACCATTAATTATAAAATAATATGCACTAAATAATCAAATTCACCATATTATTTGTAAAAATGATGGATGAAAAATTTATAAATAAATTGTTTCAATCATCGCGTATATTTTTTAAAATAATATGGATTCTTTGCATGTTGTTAAATCATATAAAAATAAATAATTTTTTTTTACGATTTTATCACCGCATCATTTTTACTAATTTGACTAATTTTTTTGGTTATCTATCAAATAAACCCATTTTAATTTATGGATAGTAAAATAATTTTGCATGTTTTCTTTAATTGCGTGCATTAAACTAAAACATATTTTATTTTAAAATTTTTTAATTAAATTATGTTCTTTAGTTTTAAGTTTTAACCTTGATTATTACTTCTTGTATTTGTAGGGTATCACGAGACCGACGTTGAAAGAGTTGGAATCGATGATGGCAATGTTTTTCAGGTCGACGGCGACAGTGAACGATCGGTTTGGCGGTTCATGAGACAGCCACGTCTTATGTGGTGACATATGTTGCTTCGTATTTTGTAATTTTAGTTCTATTACTAGTGTGTAATATAATAATATATGTTCTTGGTTATTATATTATTAACCAAAAAAAGAAAAAAAATTATGATAAGTCTTCGAATAGATATTACCGAATTGTGTTATTTGATATGAGCTCCTGACATATTTTTCTAATTAATCTCCAGCACATGGAAAAAAAAAGTTGTACAAGAATAATATCAATTTTTTTGAAAATATCATCATGTTTACACACACATGTGAACGTCTTAGATTTCACGTAGTCGGGTTTTTCGTAATAATCGATTCGCAATATACACATCTTATTTTTCAAATGATCTTTAATAATAATTTGTCTTGTCTTCTAAACTATAAAAACTAGAGAATAAGTATTTCAAAAGGTTTTTCTCTCACATACGAATTATGATGCGGTTTAAATATGTTGTTTTAAATTTGTTGGCCGAAAACATGATGGACAAGTAATTCTCTACCATCTGTTATGCACTTATGCTTCCCTGGGCGTAAAGAGTTCGACCCATTTCCTCAATATGACGAGGTTAAAATGGAAATGACTTAGGTCCAGGCAAAAAAAAAAAAAAATTTCCGTTTTATTGAGATTTTCTAAATTTTTGGAGGTGGGATCTTATACTCTCAGCTTATCTTTCTCTTTAACCAACTAGGGTTTGGTGTATCGGTTGTTGCCAAATGCAGCTAATTCGGAATTAGAAAGAAGATATTCAGTTATAAAAAAGACGTATATGAATTTCGGTCCAAAACTTTTTAGTAACCTTAACCAAAAAAATAAATAGTTCTCTTTATGAGATTGTGAGTCTGCTCCAATAATGGGTTTATCTTTGCTCTACATGTTTACATGTTTGATTTATATATGGATTATCTTTTTCAATCAAATAAACCTCAACTACTTCTTATAAACGCTACAAAGTTTCATTCTTTCACTCGCACACTTATCCACGTCCTTGTTGTTCATTTATAAATAGAAGTGGACCCACAAATATATACCACGAGATTCTCGAGTTTTTCGATTTCACACGAACAGATGTATACAGCTTACATAATTCCAAGTCGGCAAATATATAGCAACCTACTATGTTATGGTTATCTATAAGAAAAGAGATATGGTTGATGCATTAGCTAGAAAACAGTTCAGCTATATCGTGACCAACTGTCAATTCGTTAAAAAATTGTAATCCAGTCGAATCCAAGATTCTGATTAAAAAATTTGATGAATTAATAGTTAAATCATATACTTTAAATCATTGTTTTAGTTGTAGAGATAAGTCATTACTCATTAGCGCATTATCCTCTCCTCTCTCACGTGGGAACGAATGAGACAAAGTTTTGACCTCTTGCCTCTTGGTAATGGAGTGTTAATTTACTTTGAAGTGTTAATCTTTACCTTAACTGTTTTTAATACATTAAGAACAAATTAAATAATTATTTGTCTAAACGATAATCGCAACGAGAAAAATAATTGATGATAACAAATTAAAATTAGTCAATTCATTAATTTATCTGCTGTACATGGGTTTCAAATTCAAATTAAGAATTGAGGTCAAGATCGATTTGCAGTTTTTTTTAGTCCAAAACGCGTTATTTTACATTAAGGGCTTCAGTTTTTTCAAACTTGGAAGTATAAAAATATTAGAATAGAAAAGCAAAGCTTACAAGACGTGCTCACTTGACTTTGAATTGAATGACCTGATTTCCCAAATCCCCAAACTACAGTCTGACCACTCCGGATCGGATAATCCAATCCCACAATATCCGACTTAAATTATTCAAATTTTATTAATAGATAATTGAAATAGATAAAAATGAATAAAATTTATCTGTTTGGATTAAAAAAAATTATTTTAACCGATAAAATAGATGTCGAGTAATTATTTAAACTATGCAAATTATCCATTTGAATAATTAAAAATTAAAAAATTATTTATAATTATTCATTTTCTATAATTCCGTTTAAAGATAGAGATTTTAACTACTTGAATTACATGTATTTTACTTGTTACCTGCATTACTCATCTATTTTTTAAGTACATTTTGGATAGTAATTTCCAATATCCTAACATATGTATTCCATTTTTATCAGTTATTATCCGATCATTTACCTGCAACAAAGGTGTCCATCAAAAACTATTTTGACTTTTTGACGAATCATGATAAATTGGTTATTTTTTTTAATCTATTGATTTATTATTATTGTTTAAGAGTTGATACATAAACGGCGGACAAATCCCCGAAACCAAAAACCCATACTAGGAAGTTACAAAAGATACAATGAAACAAAAATACACAAGAGCAACACTTAAACAAGAAAAAACTAAGAAGAGACACCCCAAACCAAACAAGTATGCCATCTAGATTGAATCGACACTCTTGATTCAGAAATTGATAGTATTTAACATAACTTCTTACTATAATGAGCTTGAAGATTGGAAGTCGGATTGTGTCTCATTATATTGCTTATGGCCAAACTGGCGTAGCCACGAGAACACATACCCGTTCAATCCAATTTCGGAAACCGCTTAGACCCAAGACTGGGTTATGAAATCCATAGCAAAGAAGTATACTACTCAAAACCAAATCAAACAGTGTGACACAACCCTTAAGCACAAGGCTGATTTACCGGAAAGTGAGTAAGACTGACAGAAAACGAAAAACAACTAGAGATACGGTGATTGAAAAAATGTTTAGACTGAGAAGCTTTACCGAGGCCGTAGGGTTGCCATCACCTAGAGAAAAGGACGACATATGAAATCCGTTAGCCGTAACCACCGTCGGAAACATGCAGATCTACCGCATCTACCAAAATTCTAGAGATCAAGTTCTCCAAATCCAACCTCAAGACCACCGCCACCATCATTTGCCTTGCCAAACAGAAACAGTCCAAAAGCACGCCAAGAAATGATCTATCTTAAAAGAGGAAAAAACGAAGACCAAATCTAAAATTCAAAACCAGATTTACATCTAAAAATCTAGATCTATTTTCAAAAAAAATTCAAAGGCTAAGGATCCGAAGAAAGAAGGAACCAAAAAAAATATAAGTTAAGCTAAATGGAGCCGCCGTCGGAAGGACGTCGACCCCGAACCCAAACCGACAAATATATGTTTTTTTTTCTCGCTTGCTAAATTGGCTATTGTTAAAACCTTTTTTTAGTTTCGAACAAAAGAGTTTTAAATACTATATTGTGAGTTTACGATCAAAGATTGATCCTTAAAATTGCAAGCTTTATGTTACTCACCTTAAGCTCACTCGTTTGTGACTTTGTGGTTTGGATGAGAATCAAGAACTGAAAATGTAAAGGGCACAATAAAATTTACAAGTTCAGGTTCCAAATTCAAATTCTAAGTCTTGCTAGAAAAAAATCTCAAAAATTTTACGAAAAACTTTCCTCAAATTCGAGTCTTAAACGGTTAACTTAAACCCTTTCCAATCTACATTGTCTTAAAATCTCATATATATATATATATATATATATATATATATGTTATTTCAGACGCCGCCTCTCCATCTTGAAAAACATATTTTCATAGTTGTTACTATGTACACAAACCTTATATCAATATACTTTATTTTATTTTATTTTGTCAGATGGGACTTTATTTTTTTATTTTAACATTTTGCAATGAGGTGGAGTCGAACTTCCTTGTTTAAGAATTCTGCAGAGGCGACAACACCACTTGCGTTAATGGATCTAAGCGATATATATTGTAGCCTGATATATTAAGTTAATTTTTAAAAATTAGCCACGAAAAACCACGTATGTTTTCACGGTTAATTAGCCACGAAATATTCTTGACTAATTGTAGCTAATTAGCCATGGAAATACTCTTGATACTTTGTGGCTAATTATCCACGAAAAACAAGAAAAAACTAGCTACTGCACTATCCGTGACAATCCGTGGTTATACCATAAATTTTACATCGACGAGTTTTATGCCATATTATATGAAAAATATGTTTTTGTCAGAAAAATTGAAAAAATAAAATAAAACTATTATTGTTAGTTACCTAAATGGCTAAATTTAGTTATCGCGATATGATGTTAACATGGATTTGAATTTGGCGCTAAAGTTGTAAAAAACTATTTCACGAGATAGACAAAAAGTTACAGAACTGGAATTGAGGCCAAATTTTATAAAAAATTTAAACTCATAATCTTTATATCATAAATTAAATTATTATTGAGAACATAAATTTGATGCTAGAGATGCATTAACAATTTAACACATATATATATACTATTATTGGTCATTTTGATAAAAAAAAAAAAAATTTACTTGAAACTATTTTTTATTCATTAAACGGTTACACACGTTGACTAGAGCCAACGAATTCTTGGATAAATTTAAACTCAGTTTTTCTTATAACTAATCATAATTGTAGGGTTTGGCAAAAAAAAAAAAAAATCATAATTGTATGGTTTTAGTTTTCGCACCAAAGGAAAAACAGTAGTTTTTTTCTCAAACCACATGAATGAAATCGTATGCTTTTGTTGAAAGCTTGAGAAATTTACAGAGAGTCAATAAAATACTGCATATATTTATTATGTATACCAACTAATAGTCAAAATGGTGGACTTTATGAGACTACATTCTTGTTATTGTTTACAGCTTAGGCAATCATTGTGGACGGAAAGTAATAAGAATCTGAAATTTTTAGAAGAAAACAATAAAATAACAAATATAATAATTTATCTGCTATAATCACGGATTAGACGATTCACATTTCCGGTCAACAAATGATTTGTCACATATACAATTATACACACACAAAATATGATAGTTTGTAGTCCTTCAAATACACAAAACACATAGTACTATGATTTTATTTTTAAAATGCATAAATTTGCTTAAGCCGAATATGCACAACACAAATCATCACTTGCACTATCATTCAAATACAAAAACCATAACTTGAACTATATTTTACGTTGCATGCAAGAAAATGAGTTCTCTTTCACGTCTCGACCCAAAAAAGTTGAGTTCTATTTCACGTAATCACAGAGAAAACATCTGTATTGTAGATTAAAAAAAAATATATATATCCCCTTCTCGAAATCAAAATGTCTGTTTGAATCAATTTGTTGAGCTATCTATAAATGTGGACTGAGGACTAAATTCGTAAATAATTTTTTTTTAAATTAATATCATATAAAACAAAACAAAATCGGTCACAAATTCAAAATATTTTGACCTGTTTTAAAAATAATTTTTTTGCTAAATTTAAAATTCAAAATTCAAAAGACCGTGAACTAATCCGAAAAATCTATGGTAAAAAAAAAAAAGAACATGTTAGGGTTAAAGTTTTACAACTACAGTTTTTGACGGATCGGTTTGTCAGATCTTGCAAAACAATTTAATCTGATGTTAATGGGTTAAATAGGGCGGATTAACCCGTTTTGCAATGACGCGATCAAAAGTGAAAACCATATTTTTATTAATTGTGAGCTTCGTTACTAAGCTGTGATGTTAACAGTGTAAGCTCGTATCTTTTTTTATGCTTTTATTTTGGCGTTTAGGACCACCGCGTTTGCGGTTAGTGTGCGTTGACCATTAGCCTCTCTACGTGATTTTGATTTGATGCACGAGTTTGGTGTGTTTTTATTGCTTATTGTCCCACGTGGCATTCTTGCTAAAAGTAAATGGTCCCGTGAAGTAAGTAACTAACTAGCAACTACGACTCATCATTTTTATTGACGTCTTTTATATATTTTCTTTATAATCTGATTTTCTACTAAGTCGAGATATGGATTAAATTTTAATTGGATTTAGCCTTTGCTAGTGTTGGTTAAGGCATGACTCATTTGTGTATAGGCCACGATCACTAAATACCGAACCGAAAATTTAAAAGTCAATTTAAAACCACATCTTTTGACAATTAAAAATATATATGACGAAAGATTCATATTGAATCATTAATAATAAATTATATTTTATTTTATATATAATTATTCATAAACCAAAAATTTAAAAAATTTGACCCAAAATTAAACCAAAATCAGGATTGTCCGTCCCTACTCAACTTTTCACATGCTTCTTAGTCAAAACTTAGATACGAGATTTTCAGAGTATATATTTGAAATAAAGTTCGTGTATTTGAGTCATTATTTCATCAAATTTTGGACTCATCAACATTAATAAACGGTAACTTTAAAAAACATAAAGCTTTCTTTTCCATTGGCATACATAACACATTTGAACCAGTTAAATATTTCTTGTAACGATTAACCTAACCGTTCGGATATTACTAAAACAATTATTGAAAAACAAATACTATGATTGAACTACATACATACATATATATATATATATATATATATATATATATATATAGTTCTGGATAATATCGATCAAAGAGTTAGGCACCAGTTCAGTTTATACTTTATACGTGTCATGCATATTCACCATATAATTACTTTATAATTGTGTGTCATTTGTGTGATAAGTTCGATAAACTTTTTGCATTATTTGCATACTACGTCAACACTTATACAAATATGGACACCCGTCTCTAGATACGCAAGTCGGGATGCAATTAAATGCTCAACGATTTAATGATATAGTGACACGTGTCTATATCTCAAATTTTCGAAATTTTCCGTCATTTGGTTTTGATATTACTAAATTCTTTAGCTCACCAACTTGTTGTCATTTTCCCTTTTCTGGTATTTTCTTGGGACATATACCAAACAAATATATGAAAATAAGAAAATATTTTGTTAGTTTTATATGTATTTGTGGTGGTGGATATAAAATTATAAATCCAATATTTCTAATTAGAAGCCAGATTCAGTACCTTTTGTAACTGTCCCGTGCAATAGTAATGGTACATTTCTAGAACCTTGTATATATTATAGAATCTTATATAATACCCGAACTATCACTTTTAATTAGTGGTATCCAATATTACTCTAGTCGAAATGTGAATTCAGTTAAATATGTACCGGTGAATCAATAGTTAATATCGACCATAAATCGAACCAACTTTTTAATACCAAGGTTATCCCTTTGACTATTGGTTAGTACACAAAACGAAATTTGGGAGTTATCGAATCTTTCAATTCGGGATCCTGTCTGTATTTAATTATGATTTGTAAGAAATTGAGATGTACTTTCGTTGTTGTTAAACTTTTTTGTGTTGCAGAGTGAAATATCACGAATCATGTTTTGACAGCATTTCAAACATTCGAATGACACTAGTTTTTAGTTGAAACACCACTGACTTATAATTTTTTTTTCATTTCACTAATTATTGAAAAAAAAAATTCATTTGATACTAATTAAATTCATCTCAATTTTTTTTTAACTATTCATCTCGACTTTATCAAATTATATTAGGGTTCAAATGATAAAAGCGAATTAGACGGTGCAAATCCAATAGATCATGTAAATCATGTGCGAATTAAACGGAATGAGTGCCAATCAAACAGATCACACGGTTCAAAATGTATGTTTGAATTATGAAAAATATAATAAATAATATGAAAAACAATTTAATTATTTAAATAATAAAATATTGCTCTAATATATTTATTTTAAAAGCTAATGTATTATATAATATGGAAAAGCGTCACTTTATTATATAATCACTCTAAAATTATATATTTAATATTACATGTTTAATATATAACAATATTATTTAATATTTATATATCATAAATAAATTATGTAATTTATTTACATAAAATATAAATAATGGCTATATATAATTTTGTAACTTCTATTAATAGCATTACTTTTTCTATATAAATAATTTAAGAATTATAGATGATTTCGAATCCAAATTGTGGTGTATGATATAAAAAACAAATAGTAGTTTCTTCATGTAAATTTTAAAAAATAAATTATTTATGATATATAATTTATCATGTACATTCGTAAAATGTCATGTGATAGTGGATACGGTTCGTATAAAAATAACTACGTTATTAAAAAATATTATCTGAAATATAGTTTTAAAAATGAATTGGATAATGCGAATAGATAATTTATACATAATTCAAAATTTTAAACAATAACCCTAACACTAGATTAGATAAAAGTTTGATTTGGATCCTCGTATTCCAGATAATTACGTGTATTTTTGATAATCCAAATATTTTGAGTTTTAAGACAGATAATAGCGGCAAAGCATCGGAAACAAATAATTAAGGTTTCTAAAAGTGCTATCTGATAAACTTAATAAAATACGAGACAAAAATTCGAATAATAGATTGCGTTCAGAGTTAAGATCATGTATAAAATTTTAAAAAAATTTAGATAATTTTGAATATCTTACAGATAATTGATAAATATAATAAATGCGAATACAAATTTTCCGGATCAATCGGTGAATGCTAAACGAGACAAATATCACAAAATATATAAGTTTCAATGTGTATATGTGTCAACACGACATTCAATTTTTTTTTTGGGTCGGCAAACGATTTCATTACTTAACAAAGTAACAAATTACATAGTTATACATTGAGTAGCCATGAGATTACATAACCTACATTTGACAGCCTTGCAGATTTAGCAAGATCATCAGCAATCTAATTTGCCTCTCTTGGAATTGTTCTAAACTTAAACCCGAGTTCCTTGTTGCAATCCTTAATATGTCTTTACAGTATGTGACAATGGCTTGATGCCCTCCTTTTGGATCTTATCTCCTGCAGCTTTCAACTTTGTCCAATGTAACTTTGGAATCACCACAAAAAGTTGCATTTCTATAGCCATGTCTTTTTATTTGTTGGACTGCATCTCGAAGCGCATAAGCTTCTGCCTCCAAAGAGCTAGTGATCAGGTCTATTGATGTGGATCCTTTCATGATCCTTCTCCCCTTGTGATCCATGAGCATCCAACCAATACCTACTTTCTGATTGTAAGCAACCCAGGAGCTATCTACAAAGCAACACCAACTATTAGACAATGTTATTACTTCCATTTCTGATCTTGGCTTATTGTCTATTTGGCTTCGGCTTTGGTTTTGCTCCTGTTGGGGATTGTTCAGTTTTACTACCTATACCCATTGTTGATTGTCCATAATAACCTTATTGATGGTGTCTGGAATTAACTATATCTTTCCAGAGAATATAATGTTATTCCTCATCTTCCAGATTCGCCAACCAATAAAAAGATATAAAAGACATATACTTATTGTGGTTTTAATGAGTTTCATCAGCTCCTCAATATTTCTATTCAAATCATTGGCAGACACTTGGTTACCTGGCATCTGGCAGTCTGGAGAATGCTCCCAAATCTCCTTGGACACTCTACATTGGAAGAGGACGTGGTTGATGGTTTCTTCATGATCTCAACACATTTGACATATACTGTCCATCTTTACCACTCTCCTCTTTAGCCTTTCTGCAATAGGAACTGCTTTATGATATATTCTCCACCAAAAGTGCTTAATTTTTGGTGGCATTCTCAGAGACCATATAGTCTTTAGTGTCCTTCTATCAACCTGTTGGATAGACATAATGTTAGAGGAGTGAAAAATATAATAACCTGATTTAACGCTGTAGTTGCCATCCTTTGTACAAGTCCAGATTATTTGATCATCCACTTCACTGATACTTGGTTTTATAAGCTGAACTTTAAGAATATCTTCTAGATTTACCATCTCAGCTTGTTTATGTCCCATATTATGGTCTCTGGGATCATAAGTTCATAAACCTTTAGGTCATGATGAAGTCTTCCATCAATACATATAGCAGACTTTGGCTGCTTTTCATCCAACCAATTATCTTTCCAAGCTCTAACCTATTTACCATTTCCTATATTCCATTTTAAACCTTCAGCTAGATATTGATTACCTTGAAAATACTTTTCCAAGCATAGCTAGAATGTTTCCCCCTCCTTTTTACTTCAAGGAGATTTGTCTTGCTGAAATATTTTGCTTTGTACACTCTAGCAAGAAGGGATTCAGTGTACTTCAGAATTCTCCAACTCTACTTCGCTAGCAAAGCAATGTTGAAGTCTCTGATATCTCAAAATCCTAACCCTCCAACTGCTTTAGAGCTTGCTATTTTCTTCCAAGAAACCCAGGGGATCTTATGCCTATCATTATTGGTTGACCACCAATAATGTCTTATGGCACTGGTCAATTTGTTAGCCAGACCCATAGGAAATAAAAACACGACATCCGGTAAGTGGGCAAAGCAGTTGCAACAGCTTTGATGAGCACCTTCTTTCCTGCAGGTGAGAGTAGTTTAGAATACCAGCTCTCTAATTTCTGCATGACTCTCTGCTTGATAAAAGAGAAAGTAGCATTCTTACTTCTACCAATCATCTCTGGAAGCCCCAAGTATCTACCAAAACCCCCTATCCTTTGGATTCCTGTTTTGTCTGTTATTGCTCCTCTCCTTGCAGCACTTAATCCTTTGCCAAAGATAATGGCCGACTTTTGAAAATTTACCTTTTCCCCAGAGACTTTTTCATAGTTGTTAAGGGTTTCTAATAGGCTTCGACATTCACCTTCATTAGTTTGACAAAAGATAAGAGAATCATCAGCAAATAACATATGAAAAATTAAGGGGCCATTCCTGCTAGCCTTAAAACCATTGATCTGTTTCTGTCTAGCTTGATTTTGGAGCATAACAGATAGACCCTCTGTACATATTAAATAGAGATAAGGGGAAATGGGGTCACCTTGGCGGATTTCCCTTGTTGGAATTATTTTTCCAACTGGAGAACCATTTATAAGAATGGAGTAGCTCACTGTGATCACACATGCCATATGGAAAACCTAATTTCCTCAACATTGCATCTATATAAGACCACTCAATCTTATCAAACACTTTGGCTATATCTAATTTGAGAGCCATGTATGGGGTTTTTAAACTTTTGGTTTACAGAGACTGAATTAACTCATGTGCAACGAGAACATTATCAGTTATTAATCTCCCTGGAATAAAAGCTGATTGATTCTCCGAGATTATATGGCTTAACCAGGGTTTTAACCTTTCTGCTAGCACCTTAGATATGGCTTTATATGCAACATTTCAAAGACTAATGGGTTTTTAATCCTTAACTTCTACATGAGACTCTATCTTTGGGATAAGACAAATATGAGTTTGGTTTATTTCTGGATCTATGTTTCCATAGTTAAAAAAAATATTGAACATAACTAACAAAACCTTTGCCAATAGTTTTCCAGTTAAGCTTATAAAAACCATCACTCAATCCATCTAGATCAGGTGCCTTATCCACATTCATTTGTTGAATAGCTGCATATATCTCTTCTTCTGTGACAGGCTTGGTTAATTAATTGTTCATTTCTGCAGTTACTTTTGGTGCGACTAGTTGGAGAAACTGTCCTGCATCATCTCTGCATTCAGTGTAAAATAGTTCAATGAAGTAAGATACTATAATCTTTTGAATATCTTTTTCACCAAACCATGTTCTTCCTTCTCCATCATTAATTGAAAGGATCCTATTAAAATTTCTTCTTTGTTTTGTTTTTTCATGAAAATACCTCGTGTTCTTGTCACCAGCTTGAAGCCATTGCACTCTAATTTTTGTCCTCCAATATTCCTCTTCAAGCCTATATTCTTTTATAAGATCAGTCTTGAGTGAGGATCTATATGAATAATCTAATAGTTTAGAATCATACGCTTGATGTATAAGATCTTTTAACTCTTGTATCCTTTTCTGAGAGTTGTTATTCTGAGTGGATTTCCATCTGGCTAGACTGTTTCTACAATTCTTTAAAGCTTCATTGAATCGATCAGGTGGAAGAGATTCACACTCCTGGTTCCATGTTTTTTGAATAACTTCTTTGGCCTCTGACTTGAACCTCCATCTATTATCGTATCGGAATAGCTTATTGTCTCTCCATTTCTGATCTTCAGTATATAAAACAAGAGGCAGGTGATCTGATCCCAACCAGTTTAACACTTTAACATGTGATTTAGGAAACAAATCCTGCCACTCAGCAATGGCTACCATCCTGTCAATTTTGGTTTTGATGTCATGCTTGTACCTTCTTCTAGTCCAGGTGAACCTTCCTCAAATCGTTTTAACTTCATGAACTTCCAAAACATTTAATAATCTCCTGAATTGATTAAAAGAGTTTTCAGATCTCTTTGGTCCTTCAACCTTTTCTTCATTACCCTATGAGAATTCTTAGTTGATTCAGAAAGGCTCCTGCTTCAGCTTGGCTAATTAGTCTTTGCCACTGACAATACCTCAACTTCGTCACTGGGTTTCCATAAACATAAATTAAGCAAAAAGTATTTTGCTTGTCCGTTATGTACATGTTGGTGAGATGCAAGGAAAGTGTTAAGAAAATCGATGTAAACTTATGAATTAAAAGCATTGGACATCAGAGAATTCGCAGGAATTCAAGCATATAAAATTAGATAAATCATTAGGGAAAGCATTAATAATCATTATAGAACTCAAATCATGAAATCAAATTGATTTACTGTCGTATTATCAATTACTATGTCTAACAATCTAAGATCCTAAACTGTCGTTTGAATTTAGGAGGTCAAACTTGCGTTATATTCAAGTTTGATATGTTCACAAAAATACCCTAACATCAGATTTTGTTGGCTAGGGATGCTTTGCTCATCTAGGTTCCTTCAGAATTTTAAACAAATATTTTTGGTGCGTTAAACAATCTAAGATCAGAAACTAGGTAGCTATTCAAGTTTCAACAATAAGAACAACCTAAATAAAGAAACCAAGTTATTAATCCGTAAATCATCTTAATTCATCAAACCCTGAAATCTCTTTGAAATTCCTAAAACCCAATTGAAAAACTACTAATACATAGTAAAAATCAAAGCAGAAGATGAAATAATGAAAGACATGATGAAATAAATAAAATAAATAATAGGGTTTAGAAATCTTCTCCAAATTGTCAATAGGGTTCAGAGATCTTCTCCCAACGCTTGGAGATAAAATAAACTAAAAGTATCAATAGAAAGAATAGAAAATAAAGCGTACGTAGCCTCAAAAAGTGGCTTCAATTAAGTATATGTAGGTCTAGGGTTGGATTTGGTAGAGTGAAATGTGATTCTGGGGGGGAAAAAAGGTTTATAATTGCCTTTTTCGTCTGAGAAGTGGATGGATCGATCTGGTTTGGTCTGAAAAATTTATGTCCGCCAGATGTGTCGGGATCGATCAATCCAGATTTGGATGGATCGATCTGATTCGGTTTGGAAAATTCGTCTCCTGCATATGCTTCTTCTTCTCGCCAGATTGACATGTCTTCACGAAAAATGGCATAATGTTCTACCCGTTGATCGGAATGACTTCAAACCACTGCCAAATGAAAGCTAACTCAAGTGGCTATCTTGTTTCCAAATTTTATCTCAATCCAATAAAGGGAAGATTTTCAAAGAATATCAAGATTCTGAAACTTCACCATGATCCCACATCTTCATACTTCATATGCCCAATTGCACCCAAAATGCCTTGTTTCCTCCAAAACGACTTAAAACCTGTAGGAACTCGATAAGAGAATAAAAGACTCTAAGAATACACTTTGACTCGATAAATAATTCAATAACAAAGGATAAAAACACGTTAAAATACCACACATCAACTCCCCTAGACTTAGTCTTTTGCTTGCCCTCAAGCAAACAGAATTCTAAGGCCCAAGGAAGAGGTTTGAAAACCACGGGAACTCGCAAATCCTCAGTCACCATGCTTTGAACTACCACCTACAAACCACATTAAATAAAACCTTATTATAACATTCTCACTATACTCCCCCACGACCTTTGCAAGCCTGGTCCATATTCTGAATCTCAAACCTACAAAAACTCTGAATGTTCATCAGTTAACTCTCTACATTCATTAAGATTGTCGTGAACTTCTAATCAAAGGATCTCCATTGGGAAAATGGTCTTGGCAAATAATGGATGATTTAATGGTGGTGTTTATAGTGTTTTGGGTTCCCAGACGCGCCGGAGGATGCAAAACATTATGCAAAATCGCAAGAGAGAATGATAGTTGATGAACACATAATTTTCCTACCACTTAAACCACCAAACAATCACAAACTAACCAACTAACAAACCTCTGTGTTTTCCTGGGTAAAATCTAACCATTGAGACAACCTTTTCACTTTTTCGATTCCACCTTCCGTTCTAGTCAATTTTTTTAAAAATTTAAAAAGGGGTGGAACCTTTTCTTAAGCATAAGTCTCGCACAAATGGTGAATCTAACCCAAAGAAACCACATCAAACATTCACAGTAAAATCATACTTTTCTAAGCATTCCTGGATAACACACATGCAAAAAAATGATGCCTTAATCCACCAAACTTCTCAAGTAACCACACTAGACATAAATATAATGTCTAATCCACCTAACATTCTAATAACACACCTAAGTGGCATGAAAGCTATCTCAACACTTTTCTCTCCGACGTTTTTGCACATGTATGCACTTATGACAATGAAAATCAGAATGCATGGAGATCAAAGGAGGATAAGGTGAGGGTGTGGTACCAAACTAAATGTGAGTCTGGCCATTCAGGATTTGCAAGAGGGTGGCAAAGGATATAGAGAAAATCCTTAATGTCTTAGTCCGTTTTCCAATATCAAACCCCTGATGAGAAAATTAGATCCAGTTAACGTCCAAATAAGATAGAGTTAACATCCGATGCAACTGAATTTTCATAAAACAAAATTTTCTGGGGGAGTCCAGCCGTGGAGTTTCTAGATGTTGTTTGCTTTAGATAAATATTACAAAAAATGGTCATTAGGAAGGCAGTTCACAAGCATATGCAATGCTGATACGATTATCATCAGATAAGGTCCTCATTCTCTAGAAAGTTTTGACTCAATAAAATATGAAAATGACTCAAAGAGAAAAATAAGAAAGAAAATAGCGTTAGTAAACGATAAATACTCTCTCCCATACTTACTTCACACCGTCTCGATGTAAAAATAAATCAAGAGAAAGACGAAACAGACTCAAAGGAATGAAAAATAAAAGAAGAGAAAAACATACCGGTGGGTTGTCTCCCACCAAACACTTGTTTTAAGTCATTAGCTTGACTTCAGTGTCAGGTGTCAGTCAAGAATGAGCATGAGAACTTGCCAAGAAGAGAAAAATTCAAATTTCATGGGTTAATATAATATACACGAGAATTTTTTTTCTATATATAACCAGGGGTAATACGGATTTTTACCACCCGATTAATTCCAAGAATGAGTGTAGCCGTTGAGTAACTCCCTCACCAGATTTTCTAATAGGCATAAAATGTGGAACAATTTCGACTGGCCAAATGGAGATAAAAGTGTTCCTAGAAAAAATTGAACTCACGTTGGAAGGGTTTACTCATTTTTCTTAATCTTTTTGCCACTAGACCATCACCACTTAATTTCAATATATACGGGAATTTCAATTAAAAAAAAAACATACCAATTTTATTAACTTCAGCCAAAATTATTGAAGTTGTCTTAAAAATGATCACGATTCTAAAAAAAAAATGATCATAAATGTTTGATTGATTACATCTAATTTTTTGGCCATATTTAATGCATTACCTTTATAAAAGGAAACAACTTATTTGTTGATATAAAACTATAAATAAATTGTGCTATAGTGGTCAATTTTCATTTAAGATGAGATGAATCGAAACTTTCTATTCATGACTAAGATTTTGTTGTACAACAAAAGCAAATTGTTCTGGAAAGTCCATATTATCATTAATAGTAACAATGACTTAAAATATGTTGGTTAAAATTAATTACAGTGTGTTATAATTTATATATAAAAAATAATTTTCGTGTAAAAAAATTTTTATGGGATCCAAGATCCGATCCCATACGATCCGAAAATGGGATACTGAAATGTTCAAATCCGATTTAAATATTTTAATTTAAAGATCATGATATTCGGCTCCTATCCGAATCCACTTTCATATATAATTTTGTTTTTAAATATATGTATAAAATTTATATATAGGAAAAATTGGAAATAAAAAATGTTTTTTTGGGAATTTATCCATATATATCTTTGTTAATGAGATTTGGTAATTAAAAATTTTGTAATAATTAAAATTATATTATACTCCTAATTTTCAGAATTGGAAAAATAATTAATTTTTAGAATTGGAAAATTGTTAATTTTAGTTGGAAAATTGATTTTTAGAAGTTAATTTTAGTATTTTCGAAATTAAAAAGAAATGAGTTCGAAATTAATATTTCACTATTTTAACTTAAATTTTTTAATGAATTAAGGAAACTTGCAGCTCCGATATCTTAATTCGGTCTTGGATGTGTATGAGCTCGTTTTCCAGAAGTAATCGAGTTACACAGGTGGCACAGCTACCAAGGTGGTGAAACAGGAGATTCTGCATGGTTTGGGTAATTCATTTTTTTCCCAATGAATTCTCGAGATTTTTTTAGTATTTTCAGTTGACTTAGATAAACGAGGGTTGCTGTATATTTTCCTCCTTAGAATGCAAATAAAATGATTTATTCCGAGACTTTTTATTTTTATTTTTATTTTACTACACAAACAATTTAAACTGATCATAAAATTACATAAACTTATTATCTTTTTAAATTTGACCAAATGAAATTGGTTTAACTAATTTTGTAATTAAATCGTAACCTCAGTTAAGTAAACCATAACTACAGTAAGTCTTACTCCTCTCTTTCCCAAAATGAGAGACCTTCAGATCGACGACAATGTCGGAACACAAAACTCTTATCTCTTTTTTTCCTCTTAGCAACCGCATCATCGATGGTTTCAGCATCTTTTTCGATTCTGATTGCGATTCAAATCCCATCAACGAGGTTGTTTCTCTCAGATCAACCAGTGAATCAGGCGTAATCCATCTCGATGACCATGGAATATCCAAATTCTCCACCTCTATTTCCACAACACGACCATACTTCATACTCGTCTTCTTCGAGCTACTCAATTCCATAGCAAAAACGAGCTTCATCTTCAAGAGCTTCGTCGCAAGTTCGGCATCGTCTCCGCTTCATTCCTCGCTAACAACAATGGATATGATGGAACTACGCTTTTCTTCTGCGAGATCGAGTTTTCACAATCTCAATTTTCGTTCCAGCGCTTTGGCATTAACGCTCTACCTCACATTCGTCTCATAAGCCCTTTGATATCGAATCTTCGTGACGAATCTGGTCAAATGGATCAATCTGATTACTCTCGTTTAGCGGAATCAATGGTTGAGTTCGTCGAGCAGCGAACAAAGCTCACCGTCGGTCCTATTCAGTGAAAAGAATGGAGAAGTAATTACGGTTTACTTAATTGTGGTTACGGTTTAATTATGAAATTAGATAAATCAATTTCATTTGGTCAATTTTAAAGAGATAATAAGTTCATGTAGTTTTATGATCGATTTAAATTGTTTGTGTAGTAAAACAAAGAGGTAAAAAATCTGGGGAAAAATTGTTTTAGTTGCACTTCTAAGAGGAAAAATATGCAGCCAACCCAATAAACAATTGATAGAAATGGCTGAAACAATGATGTCTATGTCTTCTCTGGGTGATGGAATTGTTGTAACACTTGGATCTTATTCTATCGTTTTTCATTGTTGTCCAATGTTTTGACAGGTGAATTATATGTGCAATCACTAAAGATGTTTGATGATAAAATGTATACATGTAATTGTTGGGAATCGTAGACTTGGCTATAAAGCAAGCCATGATGTTGGTCCGTCCCATGGCTCTAACCTCAGCCGCTTGTATGGTGGCTGTGTCGCTCCACTCCACCGGCTTATTCCATGTCGTGAGAACCGCCGTCTATAGAGCCTCTCCGATCATTATGGATCCTTCTGATGCCTGGGGATTTGCTACCACCTTTTTCCGGTTTAAATGTCCCTCCATCTACAATGTTAAGGCTCTAATTACTCGATCATATAACTCTACAATTATGTTTTCATATTATATGGTAAAAGTTCAAGGGCAATAGAGTTTCTTGAACTCAATTATAATGCTATATATACAAAATATAAAAACGAAACCTTAGATAGTAATTAACTCTCTGACGAGGGGCAAATCAAGACTAAATCCAAAGTTCGATTTTTTTGTTACTTAGAACTGTTTAGTAAATTTGAATCGTATATTAGCCTCGATTAGCGGCAAAAAAAATTCAGCCATTTGACCACCATAATTTTGCTGCAACTAATGGTCATTTGAAATATTTATATATATATATATATATATTTTAAATGGATTATGAATTCACATGTCACATGTCAACTTAACGAACCAATGAAAATTTCGGGAACTTAAGCAAGCGTATAATAAGAATCTCGCATGTTTTCTTCATCAATCATAAATCTCCACTCCTTGTTCTCAAACGATCTCCATACATCACATGTTACATAGATCTGCATCATATTTAGTTGCTAAACATAGAAAAATCGACAAAAAAAAAAAAACTAGGTATATAGAAAACGATTATCGACAATTTTATTGAATTCTGAAAAAGTAGAATACGAATTCTACAATCTGCAGAACGTAATCTAACAATATATTCGATTTCCAAAATACTAGGTTCAGTTTGAAGATTTTGAAAATTCAGTTTCCTTAATTTTCGGAATTCTGAACTTATTTAGAATTGCTTTTCTAAACTTTGTAGAACATAGAGCAAACCGAAGAATACATATTCCGCCATTAGTAGAACTAACTTTCGTAGACGACGTATTCTAAAATTTGTTAACAAATGTTAGACATCCTATTCTAACTTTTGTAGAACATAGAACAATATGCAGACGACCTATTCTAAAATTGATCTTCTAAACTTCGTAGAACATAAATGAAATTCTACACTTCGTAGAACATGTACAGTGCGTAGATTACATAATCTAAATGTTCTAGAACATGTATAAAATACAGAAAGTGTATTCTAAACAAAGCAGAACGAATTTTATCAATCCCAAATTTAATCTATCAATTACCAAACCACAATCACACATTTAACAAAAAGTCTTATTCATTTGTTTTTCACGTGTTTGACAATTAAAAAAAAAAAATTTGATTATATATATTATAAAGGAAAGTTTAGGTATAAATGTGAATTTTGAAATAAATGTCTATATATATATATATATATATATAGACAAAAAGCAAAAAAAACTTCCTTATTTCCAATTTTTCCTTATATATTATATAATAAATAGAAAAATATTTCAAAATATCACTAAAATAATATTTATAAACATATGAATAGTTTTTAGAATGCCCATGATAAATATGTTCTAAAATGTTTATAAGAATCAATTTGAGATTTTATATGATATTTTCTATTTTATTTAAACTTTTAATTTATTTGATTATTTTTAATATTTATAATATTATTATAATTTTTAGTTATTTTTTACGGATTCGAATTATAGCTTTTTAGATCTATCGAATCCAAATTCGAATATTCTAAAATTTTAAATATCTGATATGTGCTCACCTTACCTATAAATTCTATGAACTGAGCAATATTTATCAAATAAGATATACACTTTGAATTTCCTCTTATTCTATTTTTTTATTTTAAAATTTTAGTTTTCATTTTGGGAAAGAGTTACTGTCAATTTGATTAATTTCAGAGGGTTATGAATTAGATTAATGATTTCAATTGATTTGAAAATCTACTACGTTCTCAAATCAATAATTTTAAAAATTTAAGTTGAAATCATATAGCATTCAATTACTAAATCTAATATAAATAATAAAAAGTCAATATACAAATTATAGATTGTAACAAAATTTTACAGATATCTCTACTTATATACAAATTTACAAATTTTAGCATATATTTTAATTATTTGAAAATTATACTAAATTTCTCTATATATTTTTCCTAAAGAAAAAGCCATATACATTCGGAACTTTTAGTAATATAATAATCTTAAATTCGGAACAGTAATCTTAAATAATATAATAATCTTAAATTCGGAACAGTAACAAAACTTTTAGTAACGTTACAACAACTGTAATCAATGCGACTAGAAATGATTAATTTCTTTTATAAAAAAAATAGGACCTTTAAATATAACTCAATTACCTATTACTACATTGCAATGGTTTTTGGTCGGACACATCTTATTGTGTGATTTGTCAAATATTAAAGGGCAGGTAAAACAACGTTTCCTCGTTTCTTCATTTCCTTTAAAATGAAAAAACAAAACAAAAAATGTAGTCAAATAAAAATAAAAATATTATTAATTTTCGTCAGCATACACGGCAAAATTCGTATTTATATATCTTCTCCCGAAGTTGCAGAGAGCCACAGAGACTCACACAGAAAAAAAAAGAGAAGTAGAGAGAGAGAGACTATCATCGTTCCCCAGATTTCGATTTTCTCGAAAGATCCGTAAGAAAAAAGAAAAAATGAATACAGAGTCGTTGGAAAATCTCCACCGTCCATTAATCGAATCGTCGAAATCGTTCGTCGATTATCGTCTCGAGACTGTGTTAACGGATCGGGAATTGCCGTATCTCCGGCGGATTTACTTGGCGATGATGATAGAGATGAAGTTTCTCTTTCACTTGGCTGCTCCGGCGATCTTCGTTTACGTTATCAACAACGGAATGTCGATTCTCACTCGTATCTTCGCCGGCCATGTCGGTAGCTTCGAACTCGCCGCCGCTTCACTCGGAAACAGTGGATTCAACATGTTCACCTATGGACTTCTGGTAAATAAAAATCCACAAACTCAATCTTCGATGTTCTTATGAATCTAACCGATTTCATCTGGGTTTTCACCCGAACCGCTGAAAAATTGAGGTTTCGAATGGAGACGGCGGAGACTGATGGAAAAAATGTGGGATGGTCCGAGTCCGAATAGTAACAAAAATCTATATAATATACATTTTTGTTATTATTCAGACCACACATTTTTCTCACCCCTACTTTGAACCGTCTTTATTCGGAACCTGACGCTCTGAGAAAGTGTGGAGCAAACCGAAATTGGTGCGGGACAGGCGGAATGCTGTGAATTTTCCTTATGATTTAAATTTGCACTATTATGCCCGTCCGCACCAATTCCGTTCCACACCGCACTATTTTATTTGTAGGCTGAGAATTTTTTTATAAAAAAATTGAACAAAATCTTGGATAATTCTCGGAATCTAATCCACTTTGTTTTTTTTTGTTGTTGTTGATTTTCCGGTGACTTAGCTTGGAATGGGAAGTGCGGTGGAGACGTTATGTGGACAAGCACACGGAGCTCATCGTTACGAAATGCTCGGAGTTTACCTCCAAAGATCAACGGTGGTTCTAATCATAACATGTCTTCCAATGTCACTTCTCTTCGTGTTCTCGAATCCGATCCTAAACTCACTCGGAGAGCCAGAACAAGTCGCATCAATGGCTTCCGTTTTCGTATACGGTATGATCCCAGTCATATTCGCATACGCAATCAATTTCCCGATCCAGAAATTCCTCCAATCGCAGAGCATCGTCACTCCGAGTGCTTACATCTCCGCCGCGACACTAGTCATCCACCTTGTCCTTTCATGGGTCGCTATATATCGACTTGGGTTTGGTCTCTTGGCTTTGTCTTTGATTCATAGCTTCTCGTGGTGGATCATCGTTGTGGCTCAGATTGTTTACATTAAAATGAGTCCGAGATGTCGTCGGACTTGGGAAGGTTTTAGTTGGAAAGCTTTTGATGGTCTTTGGGATTTTTTCCGATTATCGGCGGCTTCCGCCGTCATGCTCTGTCTTGAGTCGTGGTATTCTCAGATTCTGGTTTTACTCGCCGGACTTCTCAAGAACCCTGAGCTCGCTTTGGATTCTCTCGCTATCTGGTAAATTTTTCAATTTTTTTTTTGTTTTTTTCATTAAAATCAATTTTTATTTTTCTCTTTTTTTGAAACGTATAACAAACAACATAAATTGGAAAAAGAGAAAATTTAGTAAATTTGTCCATGGAAATTAGCTGTAATTTTTGTTTTTATATTCGACAAGTGGGTATTTTTTGTTTAATGTTTGTTACCATGTTTTTTTATAATTAACAATTGATTTGAGCATAGGACAAATAATTTGTCATATTAATGTTAGACAAAAGTAATTATTGCGAAAAGAGAAAAATAGTTGAAAATCTACTATATTCGTCTCCATGAAAATTAGCAGTAATGTTAATATATTTGTTTCCATGTTTATTACTCCATTAACAATGAATTTGAAACATAGGACAAATCATGTGTCGTATTAAGGTCAGACAAATGTTTAGGCAAAAGTAGTTATTGCAAAAAGAGAAGAAAATTAATTGAAAATCTAGTAAATTGTCCATCAAAATTAGCAGTAACTTTTGTCGTAAAACTCGTCAAGTCTTTTTTCTTCTTTTTGTTTTTAATTTGTTTCCATGTTTATTATAACTAACAATGAATCTGAACATAGGACCAATAATTTGTCGCATTAAGGTCAGACAAATGTTTAATTATTTATTAAGGTTAATTATTGTTAAAGTGTTTATGATATCTCTCTTTATGAGAAGAGTCTGAAAAAGACGCATCCTCAGTCCTTACCTCGTCACGTCAACGTCTTTATTTTGTCGTATTCTTGATGTTCAACTGTGTGCCGTTTCCAATGAGTAAAAACGGCATACACTTATGTGCTTGCATAAACAATTATCAACCACTCGAATCTTTTTTTTAATTGCAGCATGTCAATTTCTGCAATCTCGTTCATGGTCTCTGTTGGATTCAACGCAGCTGCAAGGTTGGTTACAAAAAATTAACTCTTTTCATTTGTTAAGATTATTGACTCCAAATATTAATAATTTTTTGATTCTTGTGGTTACTAATAGTTTTTTTTGTTTTTCAATTTATTTATAGTGTGAGAGTAAGCAATGAATTAGGAGCCGGAAATCCGAGAGCGGCTGCGTTTTCCACGGCGGTGACAACGGGAGTATCATTCTTACTAGCGGTTTTCGAAGCCATCGTGGTTTTATCGTGGCGACATGTCATCAGTTACGCATTTACAGATAGTCCTGCAGTGGCCGAAGCCGTTGCGGATCTATCTCCTTATTTAGCCATCACTATTATCCTCAATGGAATTCAGCCTGTTTTGTCCGGTAAAAATAAAAAACCCACATTTTTACATCAAATAAAAAATTAGCCGATTGATACTTTTTATTAGCATTACTTAAATTTTTTGTACAATTTATTTAGGTGTGGCGGTTGGATGTGGATGGCAAGCATTTGTGGCGTACGTTAACATTGGATGTTACTATGTTGTGGGGATTCCAGTGGGTTTTGTACTTGGTTTCACTTATGATATGGGAGCTAAGGTAAACAAAATTAAATTTTGTTATAGTTGGTTATACATAAATGTACATATTTAATGTTATTAATAAATGTGTATCTATGATTGGTGCAGGGAATATGGACAGGGATGATTGGTGGTACATTAATGCAAACAATAATTTTAGTGATTGTCACCATTCGAACTGATTGGGATAAAGAGGTATTTAAGAAAATATTTTTTTATGTTTTATAATGAAAAAATTTTAGGCAGATATCTTCGTATGATTTTGGATTAGATTTGGTGAAATTGGATTCATTGAATCGTATTAATTAATTTACTTTTTGTAATGTAGGTGGAAAAAGCTTCGAGCCGATTGGACCAGTGGGAAGAGAGTCGTGAGCCACTTCTGAAGCAATAAAGAAATTGATACAACGGTTTTTTGTATAAAAGATTTTGGAACTTTTGAAGTCAAATTGAAATCAATTTTTTTTTGTTTCCCGAAATTTGTGATCGAGGTATCACATGAAAGATATAGATTCAATTGATAAACACTCGTTTTTCAATCGAAAAATGTATGTCTTTTTTGTTGATTAAGACTCAGAAATTTGAGTTTTTCTTAGTGTTGAGTGAGTTAATGGCAAACGAATCTGAATTGTTTTTTTGTATTCTATATTTCAGAGCAAGAAGTGAATATTTTTTTATATTATAGAGATTGAGTTTTTTATTTAATATTAATCACCCTTTTTCAGTATCAACTAAAACTAAACAGATCAGGCCAAAAAATTCCAAATACTAAAATCTCCATGCGAACATTCATGGTAATCATATGAACAAATCTCCTCGCTATGAAGGCTTATAAATACTGAAATGATCTTCGAGAGAAAGTTCTAAAATTTGCCCAATAGATTTTGAAACAAGTCTAAGAATTAAGTCCAAGAGCGAAATAAAAACTAATCTCCACAATTCAGTAATGTGATTTTGTTGCAGCATAAATGATTTTTAAAAATTCTCCAAAGAAGATCCAACACAATATCCGAATACGTATTTAAACTGAAATCAAAAAATCCGTCAGTGATTTTTTAACCCAGAGATCTAAAGCCGATATAAAATGATAATTCTCTCGTAATCAAGCTCTACAACAAAAGGACACTGATGTGTTTAGTCGAAACTCGATGTGTTTAGTTATATTTTCTTCTTGATTTTAGAAAACTGAAAGGACACCAATGGTTGTGGCGAATCTTCATGAAGTTCCTGGATACGAGTTAAATCCACATGAATTTTCAAGTTTGGAAGGCGGATGATGCTTATTTTTCCATTTTATATCACCACATTGGCTTAAAAACTAATCTATATTTTTCATGTTTTGGTCGTTAGAAACATGCGCTTCGGTTGTTTTTTGTCGGTTTCTTCAAGCCTTTCACAACCGGACAAAGCCGTGGCGTTGCACCACCAATTCTCCGTCAAAGATCTCTCTGATTTTGTCAAGACCAAAACCAAAAAAATCTCGATAATCAATTTTAACATCGCCTTTAACCTACATTCTCAAACGAGGATTTCTAAAAAAGGTAGAGAATCACGTAAAAAAAGTAATTGAAGAAAATAATACAATTCAAATTTGATTTACTATGATTATTACAAGTTTTGTCATTTTACTTACATTATTTTATTGTTAGACACCCACACATTATTTTATTGTTAGGCATCCACACAACAATGATATAGGATTGGAGGAAGGTTTGAAATAAAAAAAAACTTCTAAAAAAATCCACAAAATTTGGAAGGCGGATGATGTCTTAGTTTTCCATTTTATATCCTTATAAAATATGAAAGGCAAGAGCTTTTTGCTCCGTTTTTGCACTATCATATTATATTCACCACATTGACTTAAAAACTAATCTATATTTTTCATGTTTTGATTGTTAGAAACATGTGTTTCGGTTGTTTTTTGCAGGCTTCTTCGAACCCTTTACAATTTGACAAAGCCGTGGCGTTGCACCACCAATTCTCCTTCAAAGATTGGTTTTGATTTCGTCAAGACCAAAACCAGAAAAGACTCAATCAACAACTTTAACATTGTTTTAATCTACATCTTCAAACGAAGATTTCTCAAAAAAATAGAAAATCGCGTAAGAGAGGTAACTGAATAAAATAATACAGTTCAAATTTGATTTACTATTGTTATTACAAGTTATGTCTTTTTTACTTACATTATTTTATTATTAGACACCCACACAACAAGGGCATGGGATTAGAGGAAGGTTTGAGATGAAAAGAGACTTCTCAAAAGATCAAGCTTATGCCCTGATCCAACAGACTCCATTTGCTATTTCACTTGAAGACACCAAAGCCTTGAAGAGCCTAGGTCCACAAGTAAGTATTTCGGATGTCAATCTAATATTTTACGGTCATTCAATTATTACAACTAAAAAAATAGTAAGTGAAATATATTCTTTTTGTTTTGCAGGAGATTTACGATGTGTTCCCTGGCCAAACTGAAAACGAATCGGAACCACCGACGGATCACACCCTTTTTGTCGTTGCTGAAGGCCGGTGCACCAAAACCGGAAAGGAGTTCCTCGTGGTGCAAAAAACGTGGGGAGAAGAGTGGGGTAATCAAGGGTATGGCCGGATCTCACTTGATCCGGCCGAGAAGTTTGAAGTCTTTCGATCTACCAAAATTATGAAGATGCAGTGAAGTCACTGATTTTTTTTTTTTTTTTTTTTTTGTCTTTCCAAACAATTTTTGTTGTTGTCGTCTAAACTCATTTTAGGAGAGAACAAGTAGTTTTATGCTTATTTTTGTTATTGTATTTTGGTAAACAATTGACAAACCAATGAACTTAGTAGTTCTACTTTTTTCTTTGTTAACACTTAATAATGTCTTAAATATGTTACATAAGACGAAATATACAAAGCAGGTCTCAAGTATGTTACATGTGTCTTACAGGGCCGGCCCTGGGCTTTCGTGAAGCAAGGGCTTTAGGCATAAAATAGGTTTATTAATTTAGAGTTACATGCCATGGGTTCGAATCCTGAAACTGTTGTTTTGTGTTCTTTCGTATTTTGGCTTGCTTTTGGGCCAAATGTTTTTTCCTTTTGCTTTAGGCGGCCAAATGTGTCTTACAATTGTTTCATAAACATACACAGACAAAGCGAGATATACAAGATCATACAATATAGTTTTTACACACATACACTAGTAGTTGGAACAAGCGGGTTTAGTTACCAAACTACTCATCAAGACTTTTTTTTTTTTTTTTTTAATCGTTGTACTTCACCAGTTTTTTAACTAGTTTTACACTGAGATAAATCAAGGTTTGTTACCTGTTGGCGAAAAAACTATGAGCCACCTTATTTGAAATGGACTGGCAAAAAGGAATTAAACGAAGAAAAAAAGAAACTCATTGTCCTTTTTCAAGGTAAGAGTTACTACATCATTAGAAGCTAACTGGTCAAAGACTTTTAATTAGCAGCAGCTGCAACAATCGTCTAACTTCCACAGGCACATATAGAGCAGCCAGGGGGGGGATATATACTAATGTCTAGAGAGGATAGACATTCCTCTATTGTTCTGTTGACCGAGTGCAATACCAATGGCAAGTCTTCTAGATTACCTTCAGTAAAACTCACAATAGCAGTTACAGAACGACCTTCAAGGATGATATTGTACTGCCCCAAATCTTTCACCATGTTCCCATAGACGATCAATCTCAAACTCCGATAGCTACCTCTAACCACCAGATGGTTTGTTACAATAGCCTGCAATTTTGATGAAAACAGTCCTTTAAGATCTGCAAATGGGAATGATCAATCAATTTTCTGATAGCATAGATGCAGGCTGAAGGTCTGCCTTTTGACACACAAGATGACAGAATCGAAAAGTATTAAATACTCCAAACTCCTTCCATTCCCAACCCAAATTAAACCCTTTTACCATCTGCTACAAGTAATTTACTCCCTCTATTTTGCCATACACCTTATTATCAAAAGACAGATAATAAGGTCTATCAAATTTCACACATACACATCTCTAGGGGAATGTGTACTGCTGTATGCCCCACTTCCACCCAACGGAATTTGAGATCTGATAGCCAGTTACTCTTGTCTAAGGACATTGTACATAAGAACCAATCCCAAATGCTGTTACCAGCACCAGTCGCAGAATACCAAACTAATCATACCCAACAAGGAAACAAAATAAAAGGGAAAAGCAACAAACATCAATTTGAAGAGTAACAGTTACCTCCACTTCCAAAGGATAGGGAGCTGAAGGGGTGTAAAGGAAAGGGTTACATAGTCGCTTAAACTTTGAGTCTTCTTCACATCTAACGGTCCATCTCGAGTGACCCAGAAAAAGAACGGTTGGAGTAACTACCGTACAAAGAGTTTGGCCCCCACCAGACCATGTAAAGGCTTCTGTCTGGTTAGGACAACTCTGTAATAACCCGTCAGCCGCCTTTAGAATACAATCTGAACACAGCTCTGCTTCAGCATCCGGGATGCACATCCCGATTGCATACACTCGATCGGGACCATAGCCAATGGAAGCATTGTAGAAGCCGTTTTGAGCCCTGAAATTTGAAGCAAGAGAAGAAAGGAGAAGGCCACGATTTGTGTCATAACTACTATTGCGTCTGAAAAACGCATTGTTCACACATGGTTGTGCAGAAACAACACCAAAGCTCACAATAACAAACCAGAAGATTGACAAAATTCTCTTTTTGTTCCATTTTCAAACACTTAAAACACAAATGCTTTGGAACCTAGAGAGCAAGTATGAGTGTATACATATATACCCATGAGTGTGTTTGTCACTTTAACGGCGCACTTAACTTCACTCAGAAAGTTGTCATGGACAGAAAGGATGACAGTAACACATGGGTCTTGTCTACGTTGACTTTTCCCATAAAGAATGTAACTATGAGCTAAGCACTAAGCATATCGAGCCAATCTTCGTAAGATTGTAGCACCTAAGGCATATTATTTGAAAAAAACAAAAAAAAAAAGTCTCCAAGTGGTACCAAGATAAAAAATTTGCCAAGAGACATAGACAATCTGTAAAGAAAGCACCACACAGACCGGTTCAGTAAATAAACCAGTTTGGCTTATTTATACATTAATTGGTATATTAATGAAATTTTGGAGCCATAAATACAAATCGAAAGATAAAGTGTAGAAATGATAGTGTCCATAACTTTGTTGAGTATTTCATACGTAACTTTAGAATAACTCATTACAGTTAAAACTGAAATACCTGAATCATGGTTTACTTCAATGGAACATCATTGGATCAAGTTTCATCGGTGATAGTTTGCGAATTGGACCTCATCGTAGATTGGTTGGGTCTATCCGGAAAGAAGAATCCAGGTGGTTTAGGAACAGGCAAAATGAGAGAATTGTTAGTGAGCATTGACATGATCGTCGACAAGTCGGGACGATCTTTAGGATCTTCCTGAACACACAAGAGGGCAATGTGGATGCATCTTGTCACTTCTTCGCTTTGACAACTCTCTGAAATGGTTAGATCCACAAGTTCTAATGGTGACTCGTCTCTCCACAATCTCCAAGCCTGTAACACAATTTAATCATCATCAATCAAAAACTTGTACACTTTGATAGGATCATACTCTTGAGATTTGATTGTTCACTTTAGGTACTCACGTATGTGACCAAATTCTGAACCGGAGTGTAGAAGCTGGTGTTCTTCTTTCCGCATATAATCTCAAGAACTAAGACCCCGAAGCTATATACATCAGATTTCATTGAGAATAGGCCTTGATTCATATATTCCGGGGGCATGTAACCGCTGCAAAAATTAAGTGTACATTGGTGAAGAAAAGATTCTTGAAACTTTTAAGTTAAGCCATCATCAAGGGTAGTAAGAGTATTCTTACAAAGTTCCAGCTATCCTGCTTGTATTAGCTACACTTTGGTCCATCCCAAAGATCCTTGCCATCCCAAAATCAGCAATCTTCGGGTTCATATTAGCATCCAAGAGTATGTTATCCGCTTTCAGGTCACGGTGTATGATTGTGAGCCGTGAATCTTGATGAAGATATAGAATCCCTCGAGTGATTCCCGTGATTATGTTGTACCGTTTTGTCCAGTCTAACTGCCCTTGCTTTGTAGGATCTGTACGAATGTCATTTAAAGACCCATTAGACTTTGAGATCAAGAACTAATGTTGTTTCAGAAAATGTAAGACTTATCATTTATTTCTTACCAGAAAGGAAACAATCGAGACTTTTGTTTGGCACAAACTCGTAGACGAGTATCCTTTCTTCTCCTTTGACAGAGAAACCGAGAAGCCTTACAAGATTTCTATGCTGCAGTTTTGCGACAACAACAACCTCATTCTTAAACTCTTTCTCACCTTGTTTTGATGTTCTTGATAACCTCTTTACTGCAACTTCTTTGCCATTAGGCAACATACCCTACAAATAAAATCAACAAGACAATAACATCAGTTATACTTTTACTTTTGTAAATCCAAATTTTTTTTTCAAGACAAGTAAAAAAATCCAAGTAGCTAAAGAAATGATACCTTGAAAACTTCTCCAAACCCACCTTGACCGAGTTTGTTGCTTTCTGAAAACTTATTTGTTGCATCTTTGATAGTCTTGAAATTGAATTTCAGGGAGCGTACAGTTGTAATTCCAGCTACAGTTGTAGTAATAAATGGTCTTCAATAATCCCATAGACTATATATACATGATAAGAGCTAACTTGCCAAAGAAAAGCATATGAACAACAATACTCACTTTGATTGAGTTCAATTTCTTGATATGAATTTCCCCTCAGAGCAAACCGGCAAGCAAGAAGTGCCAAGATGATGATGATGATGACGATGATGACTACAATGACAACAACAATTGCTACAATAGCTCGCATTGAGATATTTTTGCTACCTGCAAAAGTAAAAAAATAACCTTTGAATCATTAAACATGTTCCTGTGACAATACTCATGGTGATAGCTTTGCAAGGACTAATTACTGCTGTCTGTGTTCTTGTCCCGGTCGCCTGCAGAAGGTGGCTGTGGCACGTCAATGACAGGAGATTTCAGCAGAGGAGGAGAAGGAGGAGGAGCCAAGGTAATGTTAGCAAAAGCCTTGGAGAATGTATCTAATTGCCACCGGAAAAAGCAGATTGGCCGCATCACATAGCCTCCTTGCTTCTGACCATATTTTGACCGATAATTATCCACGCTTTTCCGCAGACAGTTGTCACAATCGCCAGTAGAGATATCCGGCGTGCATTGCATCAATGCATATATATACTGGAATGGTGTCAAGGCTGCCAACTTAGCTTTGTAATGGTTCTCTGCCACGGAAGTTTCAGAGATCATACCAAGTATTAATTCTCCCCATATGTTCTTGAAATCTGTTAGATATGAGCTGATATCTGCTGTGTTGAAGACCAAATATTGGGTTTCAAGTGCCCAATAATCTGCAGATCCTGAGAAGGTACTGTTGGAGTAGCTGACAAGGCAAAGCGTTGGATCAAGTGCCCACCAATAAGCGTCTGTCTGGTTAGGACAAATATGCATCAACCAGTCTGACGCTGACTTGATACACTTAGAACAGTGGTCTGAAGCTGATCCTGGGATGCACATACCTACTGCGTCGACTCGATCCGGTTCTTGTCCAATCGAACCCTTGTAGAAGCCGTTGTGAGCTGTGACATTGGAAGGAAGAGAAGACAGAATGAGACGGAGATTTGCCTGGTAAGTAATGATGGGTCTGAAATTCTCATTGTTCATACATGTTTGTGCTGAAACTGAAGATACACCGAAGCTTATGAGAACAAAACAGAGGATTGATAAGAAAGTCCTCTGCTTCATTGTTCCTTTAAGAGATTATACCAAAATCTTTGGCCGAGTGTTTTATGCCTCTGTCTGATTCTTACTAATTTAAACAAGAATTGAAGTTTCACTAGGAATTTCTAAATGTCGAATTTGTCAAACTGATAAAAGTGGTCCTTAAACCTCAATGTATATACGGCGAAAAAACATGCAACAAAAGTCTAAGATTGTGATTTTATTCCTTTCCCTACTATAAAAACGTTGAATTTTTGTAATCATTCTTGACCATATGTTTTAAGCGACGCGTGAAGCCAGAAACTCCTATCACCAAATGTGGGACCTCTCATAATCTTTCAAGGTATTGTGCAAAATTGCTATTAAAAAGTATATATTGATAACCTCCATGTATATACCGTTGATAATATAGTGGAAAGTTTGTAAATTGATTGGATAAATACAAGACAAACAACTCTGACGACCAAGTAAAGACACATACGAAGACTCGTTAGCTGCAGAAATCCATAGAGACAAATGAAAAACAAACCCAAAAATATAAATGCTAAGGCCCAACCGGAATGCTCAGCATTAAATCTTAAACAGAGAGCAAGCGTGGGGAAGAAGCATCAGTTAGTAGCTTTCTTCACGGTTTCTATGACACCGGTTTAGTACAAAATACTTCCATCTTCAACGAGGCTCTAAGTCAGTAATCGACATCATTAACTGAACAAGAAACAGATCTTCCCGTAGATTGACTCGACTCTAATCCAGGTTTATCTTGGAAGAAAATGTTACATATGAATCTGAACATCCTCCTATTCTATACCGTTACCAGAGAAAGACCAAGACCCAAACCCACAAGGCCTAAGAAGCATGAAGAGCTGACCCAATAAAGATCTTCTAGAAGCTGCCAATCTAGAAGGCAAAGAGAATGTGACACGTAAGGGGAGCAGGAGCACATGATTGCACATGGCAGAGATCTCACGTGACTATTTAGAGAAGGGATTCGGTTACGATTTGTTTTATCAGAGAATTGATCAAAGTTGTGAGGGGGAAGCTCTGTTCTTATTTCCTTGGTTTTCAATAGTTTACACTGTTAATCGTAACAGAAAAATCCCGGTTGTTGAGGCATTGGCAGAGTGATTGTGTTACTAGTGAGCATCAAGATGACTGAAGCCAATGTCGGACGATCTGCAGGATCTTCTTGAACACATAACAATGCAATATGTATGCATCTTGTAGCTTCGTTGCTATGATAGTTTCCTCCAATGGTTGGATTCACAAGCTCTGATGGTGAACCCTCTCTCCAAAGCCTCCAAACCTAACATAAGAGTAAATATATATTGCTACTCGCAAAACCTCAGTTTTGGAAATTGAATTTTCAACTTTGTAGGAGGAGAAAGTAATCGAGGCTTTTGTTGGGCACAAATTCATAGACAAGTATTTTCTCATCTTCTGTTAAAACAAATCCGGGAAGCCTAACCAGATTTCTGTGCTGAAGCTTTGCCACCAGAAATGATGGGAAAAACGTAAAACATCTCACATTAGCGATCAAGTGATCGATATGACTTTCTCCTCCTACAAACAACAAATCCTAGAGCAAGCAATACCAAGAAGATAAGGACCGCAGGAGCAACTATTGCCACGATAATTCCCTTTAAGATTGTTTTACTATCTGCGCAACCCCAAGAGAGAAGTAAGTTACACAACTGAAAACAATTAATCTGTAATCTTGGGTCAGCTAAAGTAGACTAAACAAATGTTATGTTGTGACAAGTTCTTGCAATCAATGTTTTGCTAGTGAAGAATTTACCTTTTGGGGTTGAAGCTGGCGGTTGAGGCAGAGGAGATGACGGTGGCACTGTCAATGCAATATGATCAAAAGCCCCATTAAAGAGATAAAGATCCCACCGGAAAATACAGCTTGGCCTATACACAAAAGCCACCTTGCCTTCCATGGCAGTGGTTTTGATAGTCTCCAACACATTTCCGTAGACAAGCTTTACAATTTTCAGAAGATAAATCCGGAGTAGATTGCATTAATGCGTATGTATTCTTGAAAGCTGTCAAAGGTGATATCTTGGCTGCGTAGTATTTATTACGAGACATTGATGCGCCTTTCCCCGTGGAAACCTCGACTATCATTTGAAGCGAGAGAAGAGAGGACGAGACCACGGTTAATGTCACAAGTACTATTGGGTCTAAAAAAAGCATTGTTCACACATGGTATAGAGAAAGTAACTTTGAGCCAAGCACTAAGCAAATCGAGCCAAATTTGATAAGACTTTAGCACTGTCATTCCTGCAAATACTAAATGAAAATAAAATTGAAGAGGCACATAGTGGATTCTAAAATTATTATTTGAGATAGTAAGCCTAATAGGTACGTATGGGGTAAATTAATTTAATAAACTGGCTTGGCTTATTAATATACATCCTTTGCTATGCTGACAAAATTCTGGAATTAAAAGAAAATCACAAAATTTCTTAACAAAGAAGTGATATTACAATGTAGGTAGGAATGATAAATAGTGTATCTGAACATAGCTTTGATAAGCATCTCACAATCCATACATAACTTTGGATCATCACATTTCAGTTTCAAGTGAAATACCTGAAATGTGGATTCTCTGCCTTGTTTACAGTAACAATTTCAACCTCGCAATAGAACATCAACTTCAATCAACCTACATTATAATATCTTAGAGAGGTTAGATTTAAAGATATTTTGGGGAATTTCTGAAAAAATGAATATGTAGCTCATATCTAGTTCTCGAAGGGTGGTCAAGTTACGTGCAAGTAGGTGAAGAAATGGATTTGTAGTGGCTAAGGATGGAATTGTAATATAAGTAGAAGAAAGATCGAGAGACACCAAGTGGTCTAGCAAATTTCACACATACACATCCGTAGGGGAGTGTGTACTGCTGTAATCCCCACTTCCACCCAAGGGAATCTGAGATCTGATAGCCAGTTACTCTTGTCTAAGGACAGGAAAGGTCCTGTCTGAAACATTGCACATATGAACCAATCCCAAATGCTGTTACCAGCACCAGTCGCAGAATACCAAACTAATCATACCCAACAAGGGAACAAAGTGAAAGGGACAAGCAACAAACATCAATTTGAAGATAAATCATATCTTAGCAGTTACCTCCACTTCCAAAGGATAGGGAGCTGAAGGGGTGTAAAGGAAAGGGTTACAAAGTCGCTTAAACTTTGAGTCTCCTTCACATGATCTAACGAACACTTCCAACGCAAATGAAGGAGGTGAAGTTGCCCTGATGAAGAATATTGTCAACATTCAGATAAACAGCCATAAATATCATATCACCCATGCTAAAGACAAACCTCAAGACATGTCATCTGACTCTAGATCACTCCCTAAGAAGAACACAAAGCCGCCCATTTATGTGTCAAGTCTAACTACAAGTGGTTCAGCTACAATATCTAGATTTCTCTGAAAATGAAAAAGAACCTAAACTTTAGAGTGTGGACGTTTCCAAGAGTCACGACTGCAAAATTCCGTTAGTTTGTTACAGTTACAAGTGTGGGTTTTCCTGAATTTCTGCACAAAGTTGGGTTTCTTATCATTCTCCTTTTTAATTACAAGAAAATAACCCATTGTGGAGTCTTACGTTTAAAGCAAGGCTTAGCATCAAAGAGTCAATTATAGTTTACCGCTACAAGGTTGACAACATGGGACAATGCATTCAAACAAAGACTCCTAATGGCTATATTACTACTTGAAGATCCTCAATAGTTAGCATCTCGAAAGAAATATAGAGAGATACGCAGCCAAAAGAACATACCCGACAAGAGAAACGGCTTGAGAAGAAGAGGAGGCATTCTGCTCCAAAAACTCAATTGGCTTCAGCAAATATCACCTATGAGAATTAAAAGGAAACATAAAATAAACTTAACAAATAGCTTCTGACATCAAATGAGAAACCA
This sequence comes from Pseudoturritis turrita, assembly GCA_900406555.1. NCBI lineage: Eukaryota > Viridiplantae > Streptophyta > Magnoliopsida > Brassicales > Brassicaceae > Pseudoturritis > Pseudoturritis turrita. The sequence goes on along the minus strand of OVBL01000790.1, from coordinate 118,562 downwards.
CCATGTCCATATGTAATACTTGTTCCGACCAATCCCGTGCATATACAAGTAGTTGGCACTAACAATTTACCCAAGAATTGTCTACCAGATTTAGGAGACATAGATACCTCATCAAACAGCGCAAGGCAAGCATTTCAAGTATCATATATCATAAACTAATGGACAATAGAGTGACAGCTAATTAAGAATGTTACCTCATCCAATTGAGGATGCACAAAGGTCTGAGCGAAGGCTCAGATGGTACATGTCTACAGGATGATTGCCGGGTCCTCTGGAATCGTGTACATAAATTCTTGGTTTTAATAGGCGTGAGGCGCAATGAAGCGCATATGTCCCAAAAATGCACCTTGCACCTAGGCGTAACAAGGCGCGCACTTTTTAGATAAAAGGCGCAAGAAATCCGAATACATCTACAAGCCTATAGAGTTCATATTAACGAACAAACAAAACAAAAACACATCATATTTTTAAGACTAAAGTTTATCCTACAAACTCAATTATGCTCAAGCAAAGAAACATAAACATTGAACTTAGAATAAAGTAGCATAATCCAAGCCAATCCAAAAGAAGAAATAGCAAAACACATAATCCAAACCAATCCAAAAAAAACAAACATAAAAAGTTTTAGAGTATGTAAAAACTTAAGAAGACTAAAACACTAATAAGCATACTCATCTCCTCCAAAATCCTCGTCCCCAAAATTCTCATCTCCTAGAAAATCCTCTTTTGTGATCAAGCGTATATCTCATTATAACAAAATAAACGATGTAATTTTCTTTTATTTCCTTTTATTTCGTAAACAAGAATCATTAAAAATGTGATCTTATCAAAATTACATACATGATTTCAAAAACAAACGACATGTCTATAAAGCTCTTGCTTCGATCGCCTCGAGCTTCATTCAAAGCGCAACAAGGCGCGCGCTTCTTTGATCAGGCCTCGCCTCCCCTTGTAGAGGCGCCATAACATTCTCCATGGTGTGCCTTGCGCTTAGGCGCACCTCAAGCGCGCTTTTTAAATTTATGTCATAAATTTGATTCAGCCTCCCAATTAGAATAAACGCAGCTTAACACAAATTCAAAACCTCCTGAATTTCTTATCAAATTCGAAAGACATCACTAGCCACTAGTCGACATCAAAACTATGTCGAGATGGAAGCTTACATGAAAATTCGAGAGAGAGAAGGCGACGCAGAGCGGAGGAGAAGGAGAAGAAGTCCAAAGTCGGAATTCTTCACCGGAGGCAACAACGGTCCTTCGGGTCATGTTCTGCTCCGATGGCGCTGAGTTGGGGTTTGATTGGATTTGGGTTTTTGGAAATTGACATTGAAGAAGCTCTGTTACGAGCTGCAATGGAAGGATCGCACTTTCCTTTACGCATCAGAGGGACCAATAAAGCCTTGCCACTTGGCTACAATACGACACCATGTCATCCCACACGGATTTTATAGTTTTTTTTATTCATAAAAAATACAGAAAAATTCCATAAAATTACTCCTACTAAATTTCAATGAATTTTTTAATACCTCAATTTTCTTTTTGCCCAAATAAATACATTAACTATTTTGAGAGGAGCATGTGGTATAGTGGTCTACTATATCTGCTTCCATCTTTTTAAATTTGTGAGGCTTAAAAGATTAGTGGGCCGGCCCGTTGTGGCCTACCATTTGAAATAAGTTTGAGTTTGGCCGGCAAAAAAAAAATCTTCTTCAATTTTCTATTTTTCTGTTAGGCTCATTTCGACACGTGTATAAAGTCATTTTTCAACTTTTGGATTTTCCATTTTCTTGAATTGAATAAAAGCTGATTGTGAGATTCCAACACAGAGTAAACCCTAGACAATAAAAAGTGCAACCCCAATGTCTTTTTTGAGAAAATAATTAAACATAATATTTTTCCTAGACAATATATTACTCTCTATTGCACTCAAATTATTACTTATTGAACTTTGGCAAGAAATAAATGTAAACATTTCTCGTAATGATACAAATCCTATATATATATTAATTGAGAAGATATAAGTGAAAAAATCATATGTGTCGATCAAAGATAAATTGAAGGGACATATCAATTAAATTAACCAATCAAAATATTTCAATTAATTCTATATGCCATCGTGGAAATCTCAACATATTCTCATAAAAATTTTAATTTAAGGGACACATCAATTAAATTAACCAATCAAACATTACAATTAATTATATATGCCATGGAGAAAATCTCTACATATTCTCATTAAAATTTTAACATAAGTCCACTAATACATATGTTACAAATTTAAACTCAATTAAATCATAATATATTAATATTTTAAAATTTTATATAAAATAATGATTTAACGATGAATCATTTACCGATGTCAATTTAAATTTATTTTATAATAATTGTATTAATGTCCATTTGGATACTATATTTAAAATACAATTATTTTCTTTGATATCGCTTAATTGTATATACATTACTTTAATTATAATTGAGATTTTGTTATAAACAAACAACTTTACAAATATAATATTTCAACAATTTTTATAAAAAATACGATAGATTTATCGATAGAATTATATATACATATATATCTAAATATTTTGACAATTTCTATTATAAGAATATAAAAAAAGCATTGCTCTGTTTGCTATCAATCAAACTGTTGGAGTTTATAAAACTATCAACCATATGTACAAGTTGTCAATATTAGGAAAATCCAAACAGTTCATACAAAATAAATTGAAAACAACAAAATAATGCTCGAATTTCGAAAAATTATTAGTTTTTACATTTTAATTATTTCTTTGCTTTTTTATTTTAAAAGATTTGTAAATACAAGCGTGTTATTTTTTGGTTTGGTGAACTTAAATAAATTTGAGATAACCTATAATCTCAAATATATTCGATTTATACAAAAAATGTTTACATCCAAACCAGGTGTCATGCAAATTAAATTTTGTAAAGTAAAATATATCTATCAATATGGAAGATGTACCACATAATCTTGCTATTCTTTATTTCTCTGATATATTAAAAAATCATAATTTTTTTCAAGTATTATAATTTCGCGATTGATGCGCATGTCAAAATCTTGTTTATTATTATCAAAAAGTAAATGAGACATTTCTATTTCTTTGACTTCTCACGTGCTTTGTTCTATCTTGTCTTCTTCAATTTTTTTAGAGGAGCATGTGTGTAGCACCCCCGGACCGTTTTGGGCCTCAAGGGGGTCCAGGAGCGCTACTTAAGGCAATCACAATAGACCAGTAGAGGTCACTTAGAACACATCTAGCTTCCCTAACCGTTCTATTGTAATGCCTAACCTCTAGGTCATGATTCTCAGCTTTTCAACTTTGAACCATAACTTGAGTTGTGTTAGTCTGGACTAGACTAATATCATTTCAATACTCACACAATACCTTAAACATGCTTTTATATCATATATATAAACATATCCAAATAAACCGTTATACAAACATATACGAGGCACTAAGCCTATTGCCAAAATCGAGTCTTACAATATACTACCAAAGCATAATTTTACAAAAGACAACAAAAACCTACTTCCGGTTTTCCTAACGTTCTGAGCTCCCCGCTACTTGCCCCCACTAGGGTTACCTACAAAACAATTTTATTACGAGGAATGAGTAATCTAAAATTACTCAGCGAGTTCCAGCTCCCGCTAAATACAATAAGGATTCTCACCCGAACCCCAACAGCAAGCATTCATAAATAAGCAACCATGCACAATATGAAGCAAGCAATCAATCCATAACATAAAGGCCTTCACTATGCGAGTTTGACAATTCCCTCTTCGTCCTTTTTACCTCACCAGCCAAGTCACAAAGACTTAATCGATGATCCGACTGCGACAGCGGTAACCCCACTTCGCTGTTGCAACACCATGCAACGCAACAGCTGTTCTGGGCGCGACCCAAAACAACACCGTGAAAATCCCGGGAATTGTACAAACCGCTAACTTCATCCGATTGATGGTTGTTAGTAACAAGGACAACAAGTGCCTTTCGGTTCCCTACGTTTCCTTGAACTAAACAAACCATTTTCTGCAACCAAAGAGTTAGTACGAGATGACTATGCAGTCGTTTAAGGTCCTACGCAACATCTATACCACACTCAACACAAGCAGGAAAATAAATAAGCCCAAGCAACATATGTAAAAAAATAACCTCGACTAGTGCTTTCCGCACTAAGCCGTTTAAAAATCCACCGGAACTCACTCTTTATGGCTGGAAGGTTTGCTAGATAACGATTTCCTCGGATCCTAGCACCTTGTCTCAGAACCACCTGAATCTTGAGACATAAACTAGGCTTAGACGAAAATCTAATCAAGAATTTAAGCTAAGTCTAGAAAGGCTTACCAACCTTGCTCCTATGGTTTGGATTCTTCTATTAGAGCTTAAATTTTCCGCGTTTAGCCTCTAACGGTTCATGAAAACTCAAAATTCTCTCTTACGGTTATGGTTTAGCTTTGACGGAGTTTCGGGAAGGTTTTCTATCGGAAAAATACTAAATCTAGCGGTTTATATAGAAAATTTGGACTGCCTGCATGTCTGACACGTGTTTGCCACGTGGCACTGCGCTTGACACGTGTCTGCCACGTGGTAGCAGCATGCACTGCAAGTTGACACATGTCTGCCACGTGGCAGCATCCTGCTCTGAGATCTGACACGTGCCTGACACGTGGCGACATCCTACTCTGCGATCGACACGTGTATGACACGTGGCTGCCACATGTCTATGCCATGGTCTGCGACTAACACGTGTCTGCCACGTGTCTCTGCTTCTTCACGAGCTGACACGTGTCCGCCACGTGTCACTGAGGATTCCCATATATATTAATTGAGAATACATAAGTGAAAAAATCTTAAGTGTAGATCAAAGAGGAATTTAAGGGACATATCAATTAAATTAACCAATCAAAATATTCTAATTAATTCTATATGCCATGGTGGAAATCTCTACATATTCTCATTAAATTTTTAATTTAAGAGACACATCAATTAAATTAACCAATCAAAACATTACAATTAATTATATATGTCATGGAGTAAATCTCTACATATTATCATTAAATTTTTAACATAAGTCCACAAATACATATGTTACAAATTTAAACCCAACTAAATCATAATATTTTAAAATCTTATATAACATAATGATTTAACGATGAATCATTTACCGATGCCAATTTACATTTATTTTATAAAAGTTGTATTAATGTCCATTTGCATACTATATTTAAAATATAATTGATTATACAATTATTTTCTTTGATATGGCTTACTTGTATCTCCATCACTTTAATTATAATTGAGATTTTGTTATAAACGTACAACTTTACAAATATAATATTTTAACAATTTTTATAAAAAACACGATAGGTTTATCGATATAATTATATATACATATATATCTAAATATTTTGACAATTTCTATTATAAGAATATACAAAAAGCATTGCTCTGTTTGCTATAAATCAAACTGTTGGAAATTATAAAACTATCAACCATATGTACAAGTTGTCAATATTAGGGAAATCCAAACAGTTCATACAAAATAAATTGAAAACAACAAAACAATGCTCGAATTTCGAAAAATTATTAGTTTTTACATTTTTATTATTTCTTTGCTTTTTTATTTTAAAAGATTTGTAAATACAAACGTGTTATTTTTTGGTTTGGTGAACTTAAATAAATTTGAGATAACCTATAATCTCAAATATATTCGATTTATACAAAAAATGTTTACATCCAAACCACGTGTCATGCAAATTAAATTTTGTAAAGTAAAATATATCTATCAATATGGAAGATGTACCACATAATCTTGCTATTCTTTATTTCTCTGATATATTAAAAAAATTATAATTTTTTTCAAGTATTATAATCTCGCGATTGATGCGCATGTCAAAATCTTGTTTATTATTATCAAAAAGTAAATGAGACATTTCTATTTCTTTGACTTCTCACGTGCTTTGTTCTATCTTGTTTTCTTCAATTTTTTTAGAGGAGCATGTGGGACAGTGGTACACTACCTCTGCTTCCATCTCACCAAACCACGGTTCATTCCTGGAAATCCCTCTTTGTGAGCCTTAAAGGGTTTGTGGGCCAGCCCGTTGTGGTCCACCACTTGAAATAAGTTTGAATTTGGCCGGCAAAAAAAAAACAGTCATCTTCAATTTTCTATTTTTCTGTTAGGCTCATTTCGACACGTGCACAAAATCATTCTTCAACTTTGGATTTTCCATTTTTTTCAATTGAATCAAAGCTGGTTGTGAGATTCCAACACGGAGTAAACCCTAGACAATGACTTTCCCAATATCTTTCCCAATAAAGTAATTAAACATAATAATTTCCATTGACAATATATTACGATATATTGCACTCAAATTATTACTTATTGAACTTTGGGAAGAAATAAATATAAAAATTTCTCGTAATGATACAAATCCTATATATATATTAATTGAGAATACATAAGTGAAAAAATTTTATGTGTAGATCAAAGAGGAATTGAAGGGACATATCAATTAAATTAACCAATCAAAATATTCTAATTAATTCTATATGCCATGGTGGAAATCTCTACATATTCTCATTAAATTTTTAATTTAAGAGACACATCAATTAAATTAATCAATCAAAATATTACAATTAATTATATATGTCATGGAGGAAATCTCTATATATTCTCATTAAATTTTTAATATAAGTCCACAAATACATATGTTACAAATTGAAACCCAACTAAATCATAATATTTTAAAATCTTATATAACATAATGATTTAACAATGAATCATTTACCGATGTCAATTTAAATTTATTTGATAAAAGTTGTATTAATATCCATTTGGATACTATATTTAAAATATAATTGATTATACACTTATTTTCTTTGATATTGTTTACTTGTATCTACATCACTTTAATTAAAATTGAGATTTTGTTATAAACGTACAAATTTACAAATATAATATTTTAACAATTTTTATAAAAAACACGATAGGTTTATCGATAGAATTATATATACATATATATATATATAAATGTTTTGAAAATTTCTATTATAAGAATATACAAAAAGCATTATCCATCAAACTTTAGAGTTTATAAAACTATCAACCATATGTACAAGTTGTCAATATTAGGGAAATCCAAACAGTTCATACAAAATAAATTGAAAACAACAAAACAATGCTCGAATTTCAAAAAATTATTAGTTTTTACATTTTTATTATTTCTTTGCTTTTTTATTTTAAAATTTTTGTAAATACAAACGTGTTGTTTTTTTGTTTGGTGAACTTAAATAAATTTGAGATAACCCATAATCTCAAACATATTCGATTTATACAAAAATGCTTACATCCAAACCAGGTGTCATGCAAATTAAATTTTCTAAAGTAAAATATATCTATCAATATGGGAGATGTACCACATAATCTTGTTATTCCTTATTTCTCTGATATATTAAAAAAATCAGAATTTTTTTCAAGTATTATAATCTCGCGATTGATGCGCATGTCAAAATCTTATTCCTTATTATCAAAAAGTAAATGAGACATTTCTATTTTTTTGACTTCTCACGTGCTTTGTTCGATCTTGTCTTCTTCAATTTTTTTAGAGGAGCATGTGGGACAGTGGTACACCACCTCTGCTTTCATCTCACCAAACCAGGGTTCGTTCCTGGGAATCCCTCTTTGTGAACCTTAAAGGGCTTGTGGGCCAGCCCGTTGTGGCCCACCACTTGAAATAAGTTTGAATTTGGCCGGCAAAAAAAAACAGTCATCTTCAATTTTTTATTTTTCTGTTAGGCTCATTTCGACACGTGCACAAAGTCATTCTTCAACTTTGGATTTTCCATTTTCTTCAATTGAATCAAAGCTGGTTGTGAGATTCCAACACAGAGTAAACTCTAGACAATGAAAAGTGCAACCCCAATATTTCCCAATAAATTAATTAAACATAATAATTTCCATTGACAATATATTACGATATATTGCACTCAAATTATTACTTATTGAACTTTGGGAAGAAATAAATATAAAAATTTCTCGTAATGATATAAATCTTATATATATTAATTGAGAATACATAAGTGAAAAAATCTTATGTGTAGATCAAAGAGGAATTTAAGGCACATATCAATTAAATTAACCAATCAAAATATTCTAATTAATTATATATGCCATAGTGGAAATCTCTACATATTCTCATTAAATTTTTAATTTAAGAGACACATCAATTAAATTAACCAATCAAAACATTACAATTAATTATATATGTCATGGAGTAAATCTCTACACATTATCATTAATTTTTTAACATAAGTCCACAAATACATATGTTACAAATTTAAACCCAACTAAATCATAATATTTTAAAATCTTATATAACATAATGATTTAACGATGAATATATTACCGATGCCAATTTACATTTACTTTATAAAAGTTGTATTAATGTCCATTTGGATACTATATTTAAAATATAATTGATCATACAATTATTTTCTTTGATATCGCTTACTTGTATCTACATCACTTTAATTATAATTGAGATTTTGTTATAAACATACAACTTTACAAATATAATATTTTAACAATTTTTATAAAAAATAAGATAGGTTTATCGATAGAATTATATATACATATATATCTAAATGTTTTGAAAATTTCTATTATAAGAATATACAAAAAGCATTATCCATCAAACTTTTGGAGTTTATAAAACTATCAACCATATGTACAATTGTCAATATTAGGGAAATCCAAACAGTTCATACAAAATAAATTGAAAACAACAAAACGATGCTCGAATTTCGAAAAGTTATTAGTTTTTACATTTTTATTATTTCTTTGCTTTTTTATTTTAAACAATTTGTAAATACAAACGTGTTATTTTTTTGTTTGGTGAACTTAAATAAATTTGAGATAACCCATAATCTCAAACATATCGATTTATACAAAAAATGCTTACATCCAAACCAGGTGTCATGCAAATTAAATTTTCTAAAGTAAAATATATCTATCAATATGGGAGATGTACCACATAATCTTGTTATTCCTTATTTCTATGATATATTAAAAAATTATAATTTTTTTCAAGTATTATAATCTCGCGATTGATGCGCATGTCAAAATCTTGTTCCTTATTATCAAAAAGTAAATGAGACATTTCTATTTTTTTGACTTCTCACGTGCTTTGTTCGATCTTGTCTTCTTCAATTTTTTGAGAGGAGCATGTGGGACAGTGGTACACCACCTCTGCTTTCATCTCACCAAACCAGGGTTCGTTCCTGGGAATCCCTCTTTGCGAACCTTAAAGGGCTTGTGGACCAGCCCGTTGTGGCCCACCATTTGAAATAAGTTTGAATTTGGCCGGCAAAAAAAAAACAGTCATCTTCAATTTTTTATTTTTCTGTTAGGCTCATTTCGACACGTGCACAAAGTCATTCTTCAACTTTGGATTTTCCATTTTCTTCAATTGAATCAAAGCTGGTTGTGAGATTCCAACACAGAGTAAACTCTAGACAATGAAAAGTGCAACCCCAATATTTCCCAATAAATTAATTAAACATAATAATTTCCATTGACAATATATTACGATATATTGCATTCAAATTATTACTTATTGAACTTTGGGAAGAAATAAATATAAAAATTTCTCGTAATGATACAAATCCTATATATATTAATTGAGAATACATAAGTGAAAAAATCTTATGTGTAGATCAAAGAGGAATTGAAGGGACATATCAATTAAATTAACCAATCAAAATATTCTAATTAATTCTATATGCCATGGTGGAAATCTCTACATATTCTCATTAAATTTTTAATTTAAGAGACACATCAATTAAATTAACCAATAAAAATATTACAATTAATTATATTTGTCATGGAGTAAATCTCTACATATTATCATTAAATTTTTAACATAAGTCCACAAATACATATGTTACAAATTTAAACCCAACTAAATCATAATATTTTAAAATTTTATATAACATAATGATTTAACGATGAATCATTTACCGATGCCAATTTACATTTATTTTATAAAAGTTGTATTAATGTCCATTTGGATATTATATTTAAAATATAATTGATCATACAATTATTTTCTTTGATATGGCTTACTTGTATCTACATCACTTTAATTATAATTGAGATTTTTTATAAACGTACAACTTTACAAATATAATATATTAACAATTTTTATAAAAAACACGATAGGTTTATCGATAGAATTTATATATACATATATATCTAAATGTTTTAAAAATTTCTATTATAAGAATATACAAAAAGTATTGTTCTGTTTGCTATCAATCAAACTGTTGGAGTTTATAAAACTATCAACCATATGTACAAGTTGTCAATATTAGGAAAATCCAAACAGTTCATACAAAATAAATTAAAAACAACAAAATAATGCTCGAATTTTGAAAAGTTATTAGTTTTCACATTTTTATTATTTCTTTGTTTTTTTATTTTAAAAAATTTGTACACACAAACGCGTTATTTTTTGGTTTGGTGAACTTATATAAGTTTGAGATAACCCATAATATCAAACATATTCGATTTATAAAAAAATGCTTACATCCAAGCTAGGTGTCATGCAAATTAAATTTTGTAAAATAAAATATACTATCAATATGGGAGATGTAGCACATAATCTTGTTATTTCTTATTTCTCTGATATATTAAAAATATCATAATTTGTTTAAAGTATTATAATCTCGCGATTGATGCGCATGTCAAAATCTTGTTCTTATTATCAAAAAGTAAATGAGACATTTCTATTTCTGTGACTTCTCACGCACTTTGTTCTATCTTGCCTTCTTCAATTTTTTGAGAAGAGCATGTGGGACAGTGGTACACCACCTCTGCTTCCATCTCACCAAACCAGGGTTCCTTTCTGGGAATCCCTGTTTGTGAAGCGTAAAGGGTTAGTGGGTCAGCCCGTTGTGGCCCACCACTTGGAAATAAGTTTGAGTTTGGCCCGCAAAAATAAAAATTCTTCTTCAATTTTCTATTTTCTGTTAGGCTCTTTTCGACACGTGCACCAAGTCGTTCTTCAACTTTTGGATTTTCCATTTTCTTGAATTGAATAAAAGCTGATTGTGAGATTCCAACACAGAGTAAACCCTAGACAATGAAAAGTGCAACCCCAATATCTTTTCTGAGAAATTAATTAAACATTTTCGCTAGACAATATATTACTCTCTATTGCACTCAAATTATTACCTATTGAACTTTGGGAAGAAATACATGTAAAAATTTCTCGTAATGATACAAATCCTATATATATTAATTGAGAATACATAAGTGAAAAAATCCTATGTGTCGATGAAAGAAGAATTTAAGAGACATATCAATTAAATTAACCAATCAAAATATTCCAATTAATTCTATATGCCATGGTGGAAATCTCAACATATTCTCATTAAATTTTTAATTTAAGGAAAACATCAATTAAATTAACCAATCAAAACATTATAATTAATTATATATGCCATGGAGAAAATCTCTACATATTCTCATTAAATTTTTAACATAAGTCCACTAATACATATGTTACAAATTTAAACCCAATTAAATCATAATATATTAATATTTTAAAATGTTATATAACATAATGATTTAACGATGAATCATTTACCGATGTCAATTTAAATTTATTTTATAAAAATTGTATTAATGTGCATTTGGATACTATATTTAAAATACAATTATTTTCTTTGATATCGCTTAGTTGTATCTACATTACTTTAATTATAATTGAGATTTTGTTATAAACGTACAAATTTACAAATATAACATTTTAACAATTTTTATAAAAAACACGATAGATTTATCGATAGAATTATATATACATATGTATCTAAATGTTTTGACAATTTCTATTATAAGAATATACAAAAAGCATTGCTCTGTTTGCTATCAATCAAACTGTTGGAGTTTATAAAACTATCAACCATATGTACAAGTTGTCAATATTAGGGAAATCCAAACAGTTCATACAATTATACATCAGACATCTTCTTCCATTCATTCATTCTTATGCAACAACATTTTATAAAAAAGAGAGAGTAAAATATGTGTTCTTCTTCTTCAAATCCGTTTAATTATTTTCGATCGTGGATGGACAAGCCGATGCGAGATCAAGTGAGCGGATTGGTAACAGAGGAGTACGAGGCTGGGATTAAGGAATTTGTTGGGCAAAATCCGCAAGCCATTCGAAATGGTAAATTTTCTTGTCCTTGTACGGATTGTTTGAATCGTAGGAGAGGAACGTATAAAGGTGTATATGGGCATTTGTATAATCATGGATTTATGCTGGGTTACAAAATTTGGTATTCACATGGAGAAACGGAGGAAATGGTAGATTATGGTAGTTGTAGTGAACCTTATGCAACTGATATGATAGAAGAAACGGCAACAAAATCTGTCGGTTAACAATTTGCGGCCTTATTTTTCATTTCGGCGGGAAAATTTTTGGTCAATGTTTTTGGAAACCGACGGAAAACCAACGGTTATGTCTGTCGGTTTTGGTAAAAAAATATAATCCACACAATCTTCTTCTTCCCCACAACCGAAAATATCTCTCTCACTCTAACTCGGTTTCTCTCTTCAATCCGGCGAAAAACCCATGTAAGTCTTCTTTATCTCTATGATTTCATTGTTAGTTTCATAGATTTAGTTTTAGTTTGGTAGATTTAGTATTAGTTTCATAGGTTAGGTTAACTTCTTCAAATCTATTGGTTAGTGATGAGTAGGAGGATTAGTTGGATTTGTTGAGGAATTTTAGATTGTTATATAGTGTTGATTTGTTAAAAAAACTCAAAATTTTAATTGAAATCTTTGGATAACAAAATTTTATGAATTATTATGTTTTTTAGATTTTATTTTTGTTGATTTTAATAATTTGTATTTTATTCATATGGAATTTTGGACAATAAAAACGTTTTTATTATTGTTGATTTGGAAGTTGCTGACTTGAAATTTCCTCTGAATCTTTCACTGCTTCAGCAAAAGAAAAATCATCGAAAACAACATTGACTGATTCTTCAATCTTACCGGTTCTCTTGTTAAACACCCTATATGCTGTGCTATTTCCAGAGTATCCTAAGAAGATTCCTTCATCACTTTTAGAGTCGAACTTTCCTAGCTGGTCTTTATCATTCATTATATAACACATACAACCAAATATATGAAAATAATGCACAGTGGGTGTCTTCCCTTTCAACAACTCATAGGGAGTTTTAGCTGTTCCTTTTCTGACATAGACCCTATTTATGATATAGCAAGCTGTGTTTAGTGCTTCAACCCAGAATCTTGTAGCAACTTTGTTTCCATGTATCATTGCTCGAGCCATTTCCTGTAGAGTTCTGTTTTTGCGCTCAACCACACCATTTTGTTGAGGAGTTCTCGGAGCTAAAAACTGATGTGTTATCCCTTGACTTTCACAAAATTTTATCATAATATCGTTCTGAAACTCTCCTCCATGATCACTACGAATCTGCTTAATGCTTCTACCTCTCTCATTCATCAACTGAAGTGCCCAGATCTTGAAGCTTTCCACTGTCTCAGATTTTTCTCTAATGAATCTGACCCAAGTAAAACGTGAAAAATCATCCACAAGAACAAATACATACTTTTTCCCAGCTATGCTTTCTACTTGCATCGGCCCCATAAGATCCATGTGAATAAGATCTAGAACAGATTTAGATTGCACATCTTGAACTTTCTTGTGCTGGACTTTTGCTTGTTTACCCATATTGCATGCACCACAGATTAGCTTCCCATCGTCCTTCAGTTTAGGAACTCCTCTGATTACTTCATGCTTAACAAGAGTTGTCAAATTTCTCACATTCATATGTCCTAACTTTTGATGCCATAATTGCAGGTCATCTCGTGCATTAAGACATTTTTCAGAGGATCGCCACATGTAGCAATTGTTACCAGCCCTCAGTCCCCTTAAGACAGCACTCCCATTGCTATCTAAAGCAGAACACTCATATCTTGTGAACAATACTTCAAGCCCTTGATCACACAGTTGACCTACGCTGATCAGATTTGCTTTTAATCCATCAACAAAGTACACGTTTGTTAATTCAGGTTGGTTAACTCCTTCTGTCACACCTTTCCCTTTAATACACCATCACCAAATGTAACTTTGCCTTTGTTAATCTCCTTAAACTTGGATAAACAGTCTTTTCTTCCTGTCATATGTCTCGAACATCTACTATCAAAGTACCATTCAGAGGTTTCTTCTGCTTCCACAGCCATCAAGGCAGTAGAGGTATCAATCTCTAATTCTTCTTCATCTTCAGAACCTGATTCTGGAATCAAATCCCAGACTAGCTCCTCTTCTTCTTCTGAATTATCTTCCAGATTGATGCAGATTTTGTCAGACATGATTGCAGCATTGCATCGAAACTCATTCTCCTGTCTCTGAGGATAAGACCTACCATATAGATCTCTTGACTTCACCCAGAACTGATTTCCCCATCCATTCCAGGTAAACTTTCTCTGCCTCCATAGTTTATCTAATCTTTCTTGAAACCCGTAACAATGGGCTTTAATGTGTCCATACTTCCCACAATAGTAACAACCTGATCTTCTAGATTGTTGCTGAGTTTGAACTGTGCGTTGTTCCTGAACTAGAGTCTGATGACTTTTCTTTTCAAAAGAGCATTTCACATCTTCATGTTTCCTTCCACCAACAAACATAGTTTTGTCATGTAGAGTTGTTCCTTGATATCTCAGACCTCTGGAAGTTTTTTCAGTTCTTCCTACTGTCAAAATCTTGTCAAGCTTTTTTGTTCCTGAGTTAAGCATCCTAATTTGCTTAAGTTTCTCATCGAGATCCATCTGCACTTGTTGTGAGTTTTTTCTTTCCTTGATTAGCTCAGCTTCTAGTTTATCCATCATTTCTTTGAGATTAGTTTTCTCCCTTATTAGAATGACATTCTCCTTCGTTATTTTTATCAGAGTTTCGCAAATTTCCTTGTATTCAGGTTTCATCTCAATTTCACCTTCATCATCTGTTGAGTCATACTCCTCTTCTTTATCCTTGGTTATACTCTCTGTTTCTTTCTTAGTGTTAGAAATTTCAACTTCATCTTCAATCCCATCACTTTCTCCAATGAATGCAACAAGGTTACTTAACTCTTCCTCACTATCGTCTTCCTCAGAGTCACTTCCATCAACTCCAATGAACGAACGGTCTCCCCTTGCCTTCTGATCATTCACACATTCCATCTGAGTGTGACCGAATCCTTTGCATTTAAAGCACTTGATCTCCCTTCTTTTAGCAGTTGGACACTCGGATTTTAGATGTCCATACCCTTTGCATTCGAAGCACTGAAAATCAGATTTCCTGTTGCTTTTCTCAGTTTCTGATGGTTTAGAATTTGATCCGAATCGTTTATTTCCTTGCTCCTTCCTGAACCCTCGTGTAAATTTCTTAACCAACATTGCTACTGTTTCTTCCAGATCCTCTGTTTTCTTTTTCTTCTGTGACAGCCAGTGCGATTCCTTTAGTTTTATTGGGTTCTTCAGCAGCCAATTCCATCTCATATGCTTCAATCATTCCTACAGCATCTTCAAATTTAAGAGTGTCTGTGTTTAGAGAGACCCTCATAGATGTTTTCTGAGCAGCAAACTTAGATGGAAGACATTTCAAGAGTTTTTTGACAAGCTTGCTATCTTTGTATTTCTTTCCAAGCACTTCAGCTTCATTCGCAATTGCACACAGCTTAGCACTGAATTCTTCAACCGATTCATGTTCTTCCATTCTAAGGTTCTCGAATTTTGAGGCAAGCAGATCAAGTCGACTCCGTTTAATAGTCTCGGTCCCTTCAAACACACTTTGTAGAATTTCCCATGCAGCTTTAGCAGATTTACAGCTTTGAATCAACTCAAATTGTTTGACTTCCACAGATTTGAAAATTTCACATAAGGCCTTTGAATTCCACTTTGCCTGTAACTTATCTGATACTGTCCATTCACTCTTAGGTTTCGGAATTACGTTGCCTTCTTCGTCAGCTTTGGTTGGTGGTGCCCATCCTTCTTCAACAGCAGTCCATGCATCTTCATCAATGCTTTTGATCGTTGCTGTCATCTTTGATTTCCACCATCCATATGTTGCCTTGTTCAGCAAGGTTTGTTTCACAACCACAACTTCTCTAGAGTTCTCCATCGTTCCGCAGAATCTCACCTGAAAATAAATGCAGGTGACTGCTCTGATACCAATTGAAAACGTAAGAACTTTAGAGATAAATACTAACATAGAAATTTCTCAAACAAATTCCCCAATTAGATTTATCTTTAATGGTAACTTACAAGAAACCAAGATAGAGAACTTACAAGTATCTCTCTCTAAGATAATCTAATCTCTCAATTGATTTCCTTACAAGGAAAACCAAAAACCCTTAATCTCTTTAGAAAACTCACTCTCTTAATCTCTGATTTTCTAAAGAGAGTATTGACATCTATTTATAACCATAGACTCAATGCCTCTTTTACAATTTCCAATTCCTAAGATAAGAATAATTTCTTTTTTTATTATCATCTCTTGAATTCCTTTTCTTCTTGTTTTTCCTTTTTCCTTCTAGCTTCTACAAGCTTCTAACGTTTTCCTTTTTTTGCTTTGTGTTTTGTTTTCAGCTTCCACGTCATCATGAAGAATATTGCATCTTCACATCTACTTGCTGCTATCAAGAAAACAAAAGGTAAATTGATTCAGCAATCCGACAGCTATATTCTGGATGGATTCTCCTACGCATTTCAGATTTGGATTATGGAAGCAATTCCAGCCATTGGAGCATTGTTGGGGAAGAAGATTAACAGTGAATTTACAGAATCTCCTCGATGTTCTAACTGGAAAGGCGCTGCAAAAATATCGTATGAGGACATCATTATACTCGAGGGCACATTTACAGCGAAGGTCACTTCCTTAACCTGCCCTTGGCTTTGCTTGACGATGACAACATTATGCACGCTCGTCAGAGGGTTGCAGTTGATCTATGGAAAGCAGCGTATGATCCTGTATTTATTGAACAAATGTCTAAGTATGAACCTCCGCAGTTAGATTCTGATATTGTAGACGTTGACTGAAAAACCTTTGGAATATTTGGTTTTATAAATATTCAGTTTCTTTCTCGTTTTTGTTGATTTCACTAACATTAGCAAAGGATCTTAAGCTACCCCACCGATAGAAAGATGTAGCGGTCG
The DNA here is from genome assembly GCA_900406555.1 of Pseudoturritis turrita. Taxonomy (NCBI): domain Eukaryota; kingdom Viridiplantae; phylum Streptophyta; class Magnoliopsida; order Brassicales; family Brassicaceae; genus Pseudoturritis; species Pseudoturritis turrita. The sequence goes on along the minus strand of OVBL01000790.1, from coordinate 101,313 downwards.
TCATTCTCGTACAAATCTGAATATTTATAGGAAAGTAAGGATCGAATGAAATCAAATCATATGAAACAATATTTACGTTTGACAAAACATTTTTCATAATCTTGAAATAACAAAGAGTTTGAGAAAATCAAAGCAGCCCTAATTAGGGAGAATTGGAAATAAAGGTTATGTTAGATAGCCACTTAAGTTAGCTTTCATTTGGAGGTGGTTTGAAGTCATTCCGATCAACGGTTATAAAGTTATGCCATTTTTAACGAAGATATATCCATCCGGCGAGCAGAAGAAGCATGTGCAGGAGATGAGACCAGAAGGAGAAAGATCGATCCATCCAAATCTGGATCGATCCATCCAGACAAATCTGGCGCGCATGAATTTTTCAGACCAAGCCAGATCGATCCATCCAAATCTGGATCGATCCATCCAGACAAATCTGGCGTGCATGAATTTTCCAGACCAAGCCAGATCGATCCATCCAAATCTGGATCGATCCATCCAGACAAATCTGGCGCGCATGAATTTTCCAGACCAAGCCAAATCGATCCATCCAAATTTGGATCGATCCATATGCTTCCCAGACGAAAAAGGAAAATCCTGAGGACAATCGTGAAATCAAATCATATGAAACAGTCTATACGTTTGACAAAACGTTTTGCATAATCTTGAAATAACAAAGAGTTTGAGGAAATCAGTCTATCGAAACGTCCCTAATTAACCCACGTTTTAAAGTTAAAAAAACATAGTCAAACGAAAAATCTAAAAATAGATGCCAATAAAAGATATAGAATACAAAGTTTTATAAAAGACAATCGTGAGGTCGAAGACATCATCAGAGAGACATAAAACCCATAAACGCTGAACCTTCATCTTTTGTCTTCAACAATCATACTTGGAGAACAATCCTGAAATTGAAACAAATTTAATAGAGTTAATTACATGAAGGAAACTACCATCCAAAAAAATAAGATCATCGTATGAATTGGGATTACCGTTATTATATTGCTATATCACATGTCGTTCTATTGTGTCCTTCTTGACCACAACGACTGCACTTGTGCTTCTTAGACCTTTGTGATCCTTGTGACGATCGTATCTTGTCTTCGACTGTTTTGTGTCTTCGTTTTTTTCTTCTACCAGGGCCTCTTCGTGTCTTAGGTGGTAGAACTTCTGCGTCTTCAACATCTTCGGGGATACTCCATTCATCTTCAGGCATACCTATTGGATTAATAGTTTCCTCATACAACGTTCTCCATGCATTAGTGGACCAAACTTCGTCGGCAAATGGGTGTAGATCCTTGCAACTAGCAAAAGTTGCTTTTATGGCGTGTCGACATGAAATTTTTACTAAGTTAAACTTTTCACATGAACACGTTTTGGTTTCCAAGTCAACGATATAGTCAGATTTGTCACCTTTAACCTGAAACATGTTCTCGGTAACCGGATAAGCTACGTAAAATTTAGCTTTTTCTATCCTTCTATCAAGCTTTTTCTCCACTTCAACTGTTAGAGGATCGGTCTGCTTCGCACTTAATGCTCTACGCTCATAAAACCACCGTGTCAACATTTCTCTGATGCTGTCTAACAAAGAATTATTGGATACTCTCTAGGCGATCTCAACGCTGCATTTATTGATTCAGCAGGATTGGTGGTTCTGATATCGTACCTGTATCCTGGAAAATGACAGGGAGCCCATTTTTCGACATCAGCATCCTCTAGATATCTTCCAATCGCGGGACTAATGTTACAAATTGTTGTGAATAATTTCTCAAATTCAGCAATCCTATACGCTTTTGAGGCTTTCGCAACCAGACCCGCCAAACCCTTTCCCTTGTGAGACGTTATGACATTATTCAGCAAGTGATGGATGCAAATGCCATGTTTAGCCAATGGGTAAATGCTAGTAATCGATTTACCAATCGACAAATGTCTATCTGACACAAAAGCTAAACCTTCTTCGTCAGCTATAACGACCTTAAGCTGCATTAAAAACCACTTCCACCAAAGATCATTCTCAGAATCAGCAATCCCAAAAGCGATTGGATACAAATTAGAGTTACCATCTACGGCAGTTGCAACTAGTAGAAATCCTTTGTATTTGCACTTCAAAAACGTACCGTCAATTACAATCACCTTCCGAATTTCCTTATAGAAGCCTCTTATTGATTGCCCCAAAGATATAAATAGATATTTGAATCTACCATCGCAATCGGTTTCATACTTTGTATACGTACCAGGATTAGCTTCTTGTAGCATGTGCAAGTATTTTGGTATCTTACAAAAGCTTTTCTCAAGTATTCCTCTGACCTCGTTGACTTCATACTCACGAGACTCCCAAGCTTGGGAATAAGTCAGCTCGAATCCATAATTTGTGCGCATGATATTGATGATATCATTCGGTTTAGGCCCTTCCTTCACACCCTCGTATTTGTGCATAAAGAGATGTCCAATTGTTCTTGCGGAAGGTGTCCTAGCGAATTTGCTTTTCTTTGAAGGAGCACACCTATGTTCAGCCACATACTTATTGATTTTGAAATATTTAGACCCCGCTAAACACTCAGCGCGAACAGTCCATTTGCAGACAGTATCAATGCAGCGTATACTCCAAATTGTCCGATCAGATTTTGTAACTTTGTAGTCAAAATTATACTTCATCGCATAAATTTCCATAGTTGCCTGTAAAGTTTCCTTGCTTGTGAAGATCTGCCCCTTCTACACCAACGAATGTACCAAAGTTGATCCGACATCAACACCAACTTCAGCGTCAGAAGCATGCTTGAAGAACTCATCATTCGGTTTATCCTCATTCATCAAAATTACTGATTTTTCACGCACCTTACCATCATCGTTTCCATCACTTGAATCACGTGGATGGTCATTCAAATCGATATTGAATTGTCTCTTTTGATTTCCAACTCTAGGTTTAAACGTCACGCACAATCGTATCGTACTCTTCCTTTTAAAATACCCAAAAAAATTCTGAAGTTGTCGTTGGTTAGTCATAACAACAGGAGGAGAATCAACACTTAGATCTGTAGGTAGATAACTGAATTCCACATCCACCATACTATGTTCAATTTCGTAGTCTTCTGACACCATTATTTTGAGTTATTCAAGAGTTGTAGTTGATTGCAAAGTAAGTAATCTCGCACGTTTTTCTTCATCAACCATAAATCTCCACTCTTTCTCAAACGATCTCCATACATCACAAATTACGTAGATCTGCATCATATTAAGTTGCTAAAAACACAGGAAAACAAAGAAAAATCGTTACAAGAAAAATAGGTATGTAGAGAAAGATGTCGACAAGTTTATTGAATTATGATAAAAGCAGAATACGAATTCTGAAAAAGTAGAATGTAATCTAATAGTATATTCGATTTCCTAAACTACTAGATTCAGTTTCAAGATTTCGAATATTTAGTTTCCTTAATTTTCGGAATTCTGAATTAATTTAGAATTGCTTTTCTGAACTTTGAAGAACATACAACAAAGAGAAGAATACGTATTTCGCTTTTAGTAAAACTAACTTTTGTAGATGACTTATTATAAACTTTGTTAACAAATGTTAGACAGCCTATTCTAACTTTTTTAGAACATAGAACAAAGTGCAAACGACCTATTCTAAAATTGTCTTCTAAATTTTGTAGAACGTAAATAAATTCTAAACTTTGTAGAACATGTACAGTGCGTAGATTACATAATCTGAAAGTTCTAGAACATGTATAAAACGCAGAAGGTGTATTCTAAACAAAGCAGAACAAATTTTATAAATCCAAAATCTAATCTATCGATTACCAAACAACAATCGCACCTTTGACAAAAAGTCTTATTACTTTATTTCTCACGTTTTTGACAATTTTTTTTTTAAATTGATTATTTATTCTATAAAGGGTAGTTTAGGTATAAATGGAAATTTCGAAATAAAGGTATATATGGACAAATTAGAAAAAAGCTCCTTTATTTCCAATTCTCCCTTAAATTTAAGGTAATCGTACTCTATATTTAATCTTTCCATCTATAATTCACTATCTATCATCATATAAAATAGAATATAGTAAATAGCATTTGACCTACCTAAAATTTCGATTTTATCCTTCTGTAATTATACAACTTTTTTACATTAAAAAAAAACAAAATTAAAACTCAACATTAAAATTAACGCTTTACTCTATGCTAAATCTTTCCTCTCACCGCCGCTCCTTCGTCTTCCATCGTATCTTCTACTTCTTCTTTTTCTTCTTTTTTTTCTTCTTCCTCCCCGGCGCGTCTTTCCTCCTCTTCCTCTTCTTTTTCTTCTTTTTTTTCTTCTTCCTCCCCGGCGCGTCTTTCCTCCTCTTCCTCTTCTTCTTCTTCCTCTTCTTCTTCTTCTTCTTCTTATTCTCCCTTTCCGACGCATCGTTCCTCCTCTTCCTCTCAATCGCGTCATCTAACACAAACACCATAATCAATCCCATTTCTTTATGGTGATCCACAAAACTCACTCTCAATCACTTTGTCTTATCTCATTGCCATGAATCAAAAACCTCCAAGTCCTGGATTAAGATGGTATTTCTTCTCCTCCGTTAAACTCCCCACCATCGTCCCCTCTTTTTATCAAACTGAACCACCGCTAGAGATCGATATAGTTAACTATGTTCAGAAATCAATATAACAAGTAATTATGTTTCAGATCATAGTTAACTATGTATGTTATTTTTTTCATTATGCAAACTATAAGAGGCAACTATGTTCTGAACATAGTTAACTATGTTTGTTTAAATAAGTAACTATTACAACAATATTTTTCATGTAGTCAACTATGTTATGAAATCGATAGAATAGACAACTATACTCTGAAAATAGTTAACTATGCTTTTAAATTGGTAACTATGCTTTTAAAATAGTTAAAATAGTTAACTATGCTTTTAAAATAGTTAAAATAGTTAACTATGATTTTAAATTGGTAACTATTTTATGAAATAGTTAACTATGTTTTAGATAGTTACAAAATAGTTTGATAAATAGAATACGTAGTTTCGAAAATAGTTAACTATATTATTAAAATAGTTAACAGTTACAACATATTTATTTTTTTGTCATCTTCTGTCGTACGACTGTTTTTTTCTGACTCAATTTTATTTTGTTTGCAGAACAGTTTTGTATCTACTTTTTTCAGAGATAAAGACACATTTGTAGGGAATTTTTTTCAGAAATGGAAGCAATTAGAGATTTTTTTCATACTTATCTTAATTACAACAGTTGTAGGAGCAATTTCGTCCTATATTTAATTCTCTTTGCTACTTACCTAAATCTATTTTTTGACATGTTACTTACCCAATTTTCTCTTCCAAATATAATATTCTACTAATTAATCCTTAATTTAATTTATAGATTCTCTTTTAATTTCGTTTTTTAAACCATTTAACCAACTAATCGTAGTTAAATCACAAGGGTTTAGGAAAAATAGAAGCACACGAATATACAAAACAAAATCTTCTCTATGATTACAAAAGAAATCATGGCTATGGATTTCAGATTTCAATCTTCAGTAACCCTCTCGATTTGGCTTCGGTTCTTTGTCAATCTCAAGCTCTTATCGGTGAAATTACAGAACTGCGAATTGCGAAATGAGATAAAAAAATTCTAGACAAAAAAATAGTATAATAAAATTATTGTATAATTGGATAAATACATAGATCTACATAATATAATATAAAAAATACTAATATACATATATTTTAAGAATTAAATTATATTTTTGAGAATCTGTATTTTATGTCTAAGCGTTATAGCCAAATTAGCTATATGACCAAACAATGTTTCAGACATTTTTTGCTTCTCACAAATTTAATTTGAATTTTCCCCCTGTTCGATTTAGATATAGGTTAGAGTGTTAGCGTGTATACAGTTGCATGTGTGTCAAAAGCAAATCTACGAGAATCTCGAAAGTTGAAGGGAAAACCCGAACCTAAAAACCAAGTGGAGTTGATTTAGATCAGCTTTCGAGTGACATGATTACATACTCGCACTCATCTAGTATTCAGGATGTTTTAGACCAAATCCGGCTCTGGCCCATGGCGAGTGAGGCGCATGCCCAACGCCATCTTGATTAAAAAAAATTGCCTATATAAAAATGTCCATTTTAAAAATTTGTCTATATAAAAGGGTCCATTTTTTGAAAAAAAACATTATTTATTAAAAGGCCCAAAAATTTTGTTTTACCAGAGACCTAAATTTTTTCTAAAACGGGCTTGTTTTAGACGATAACCCTTCATGAAAATCAAACGTCTGGTAAATTCCAAAAATTGTCCCGAAAGAATGAAGTCTTTTTTTTCTCATTGTAGTCGAGCATCCTAACATATAAATCATATGTTTGTGATCTAATGGATTAATATAAATGTAATCTAATGGCCTTTAGTAATAGGGTTGGACACAGAGCAGATATCTGGAAAAATGCAGTATTTGTGATCCGCTCCGTTTTTGCCGGATATCAAATTTTCCGATTCGTTTTGCTCAATTTACCAAAAATAAACCAAAACACCAAATTTTTTTTATTTTGATATAATTTTTGAACTAACTACTGAATAAATATAATAAAATAAAATGAAACTTGTGGTTTTTGTTTAAGGAATAAAATAAGAAATCAAATACATTTTCAATTAAAAAATATCTACTTTCTTATAGTTTTTACTAATATTTATTAATTAATTTAAAGTGTTTAAATCTATTTTTACTATGAATATTTTCGTCAAACGTATCTAAAAGGTCCAAAAAATCAAATATACGCTATACATCTATCATATTGTATGTGTATATAAGTAATATACGGATCAGCGCTGATATCCGGATTTTTAAAATTTGTATTTGTGATTTGCTCCGTTTTAGACTTATACTATTTGCTCTGCTTTGATTCATAATGGATATCCGAATTTTTCGGATCGAATCAAAGCGAATACCGAATCAAAGAGAAGAAGACATACTACACTGTCTATAAAAGCTGAACTTTAAGGGAATGTAGAAAACACAACTTGTCCAAGCTTGAGTCAGAACTCCTTACCACACTGTTACATCGAGACGAAATACGGAACTGGTCATTTTTCCTCTTGTCCAAGCTTGAGTCAGTGTATCATAGGTACGGCCATTTGGAAGAGAAGATTGTTGCTGCGCCTAGACTCTCTGGTATTTGGTACAATGAGGAGATTGTTGATAGACTGTTAAAGAAGGAAGAAAGCAACTGAGTTTTATATGATACTATTCCATTCCAAAAAGAAGTCTTTGAAGATAAAGCACATACCACACTGAAAGAAGAGAGGTTTGTAGCTTTGGATTTGGTAAAATCCCAGAAAGCATGACCAAGAATTCGAATGACCACCACTCGAGGCTAATTCAACACCAAAAACAACAAAGAGATTCAATGAAATATTCACTACTCTGAACCAAAAAGACCGTCTTCTAGAGGAGAGTTTATACCAAATCATAGATGCAGATGGGATTCCAAACCGGAAAAACTCTCCCATTCCTCCAAACACACTCACGGTGATCGCTGCGTGGCTCTTGCTACAGCTTGAAGGAAACGTCATGTATAATCCAAGCACCAAGGCTTCCAAGCCCAAACTTAAAGACCAAGCACCAGCAGAGAACAACATGACAACAGAGAGCAGAGATTGAGCTCATAATCAAAGGCAAAATCAGACTCTGCGCTTGGAAAAACCAAACAAGAGGCTGATATTGACCGCCTAGATACTCATACATGGCACTGTGTCCACAAGTTTTATGACCGCAAGGACTATCCTCAAGTACTATATATGTCTACGCTATACTCATCCACATCACCATGTCCAAATAGATCTATGGCCCGTGTGATATCTATCCATTGTTGTTTGTCCAGATATAAGTGCTATCTCCACAAATGTGTGATGCATATATATACTGATATGTCCACCATGTATTAACCATCAATACGAGTACACAACGAAAGAATGAGCCTATACTAGTCCATGAGGGCATGTATCAAATAAGGCATTTGCCTTAGACCTCCATATTTATTTAAAAAATTTGGGGCCCCCATCATTCATAGTCTATTATATTGGTTATCTTATTAGTCAAATTATAAGAAGCATTTCTTTCAAATGTCATCGTTTGTCTCTCAAATTATATTCGGGTTTGATGGTGCGGTGTGATGTTACAACCAATCAACCTAGTTACAAACAAATGATGAAAAGATTATTCATCTTTTTAAAATCTGGAATATTCTTGAAAGAAGCTTCTCTGAATTTTTTTTCTGTGTCATATTATGAAGCTCAGACATTACACCAAATAAGACGGTTCCATTAGAATATCGGCACACAAAAGTTGATCACCTCACAACTTTTCTCTCGTGGATGATGAAACTGTCTTAAGAAAGCATATCAAGATTATTGTCGAAGCATCTTGTCCAAACAGACTCCATAATATGATTACTTGGTCGATGAGGAAATGTAAAAAAACACACCTTGTCCAAGCTTGAGTCAGAACTCCTTGCCAACAAGTTAAGCCACACCTTGCATCACACTGATCGATCTAGCAGAAGCCAACATTTTTTTATCGCTTTGGTTCTGCTTTTTCTCTCTAGCAAGTAAAGTAAAAACGAATCAGTTGGATTGCTTCTTTGACCGGATTTCGTAATTGTACTCTACGTTAATCTTTCCATCTATAATTCACTATCTAACATAATAAAATAGACTACATAGCATTTGACAAACCTAAAATCTCAAATTTTATCCCTCTATAATTATACAGTTTTTTTACATTAAAAAAAAACAAAATTAAAACTAAAAATTAAAATCAACGCTTTACCCTACCCTAATATTGCTAAATCTTTTCTCTCACCGTCGCTTTTTCGTCTTCCATTCCATTGTATCTTTTTTTTTTCCTTCTTATTCTGCTTCTTTTTCTTCTTATTCTTCTTCTTCCCCGACGCGTCTTTCCTCCTCTTCCTCTTCTTCCTGCTTCTTCTTCTTATTCTCCCTCTCCAACGCGTCGTTCCTCCTCTTCCTCTCCGTCGCGTCATCTAACACAAACACCATAATCAATCCCGGTTCTCTATGGTAATCCACAAAACTCACTCTCAATCACTTTGTCTTATCTCGTTGCCATGGGTCAAAAACCTCCAAGTCCTGGATTAAGATGGTGTTTCTTCTCCTCCGTTAAACTCTCCACCATCGTCCCCTCTTTTGATCAAACCGAGCCACCGCTAGAGATCGATATAGTTAACTATATTCAGAAATCAATATAATAGGTAATTATGTTTCAGATCATAGTTAACTATGTATGTTATTTTTTTTCATTATGCAAACTATAATAGGTAACTACGTTCTGAACATAGTTAACTATGTTTGTTTAAATAAGTAACTATTACAACAACATTTTTTATGTAGTCTAACTATGTTATGAAATCGGTAGAATAGACAACTATACTCTGAAAATAGTAAACTATGCTTTTAAATTGGTAACTATGCTTTTAAAATAGTTAAAATAGTTAACTATGCTTTTAAAATAATTAAAATAGTTAACTATGATTTTAAATTGGTAACTATTTTATGAACATAGTTAACTATGTTTTAGATAGTTACAAAATAGATTGATAAATAGAATCTGAGTTTCGAAAATAGTTAACTATATTATTAAAATAGTTAACTATTACAACATATTTTTTTTTTTTGTCATCTTCTGTCTTACGACTATTTTTTTCTGACTCAATTTTATTTTGTTTGCAGAACAATTTTGTATATCTATTTTTTTCAGTGATAAACACACATTTGTAGGGAAAAATTTTCAGAAATGAAAGCAATTAGAAATTTTTTCATACTTACCTTAATTACAACAGTTGTAGGGGCAATTTCGTCCCATGTTTAATTCTTTTTGCTACTTACCTAAATATATTTTTTGACATGTTACTTACCCAATTTTCTCTTCCAAATATAATATTCTACTAATTAACCCTTAATTTAATTTATAGATTCTCTTTTAATTTCGTTTTTTTCTACCATTTAACCAACTAATCGTAGTTAAATCACAAGGGTTTAGGAAAAGTAGAAGCACAAGAATATACAAAACAAGATCTTCTCTATGATTACAAAAGAAATCATGGCTACGGATTTCAGATTTCAATATTGCGAAAAAGATTAAACTGCGGATTGCGAAATGAGATAAAAAAAATTTGTAGACAAAAAAATAGTATAATAAAATTATTGTATAATTGGATAAATACATAGATCTACATAATATAATATAAAAATACTAATATACATATATTTAAGAATTAAATTATATTTTTGAGAATCTGTATTTTATGTCTAAGAGTTATAGCCAAATTAGCTATATGACCAAACAATGTTTCAGACATCTTTTGCTTCTCACTAATTTAATTTTAATTTTCCCCTTAATTTTAATTTCCCCCCTATTCGATTTAGATATAGGTTAGAGTGTTAGCGTGTATACAGTTGCATGTGTTTCAAAAGCAAATCTACGAGAATCTCAAAAGTTGAAAGGAAAACCCGAACCTAAAAACCAAGTGGAGTTGATTTAGATCATCTTTCGAGTGACATGATTACATACTCGCACTCATCTAGTATTCAAGATGTTTTAGACCAGAGCAGGCTCTGGCCCATGGCGAGTGGAACGCATGCCCAAAACCATCTTGATTAAAAAAAATTTGTCTATATAAAAATGTCCATTTTAAATATTTTGTCTATATAAAAGAATCCATTTTTTGAAAAAAAAAATTTATTTATTAAAAGGCCCAAAATTTTTGTTTTGCCAAGAGACCTAAATTTTTTCTAAGACGGACTTGTTTTAGACGATAACCCTTCATGAAAATCAAACGTCTCGTAAATTCCAAAATTGTCCCGAACGAATGAAGTCTTTTTTTTGTTCATTGTAGTCGAGCATCCTAACATATAAATCATATGTTTGTGATTTAATGGATTAATATAAATGCAATCTAATGGCCTTTAGTAATAGGGTTGGGCACGGAGCGGATATCCGAAAAATGCAGTATTTGTGATCCGCTCAATTTTTGCCGGATATCAAATTTTCCGATTCGTTTTGCTCAATTTACCAAAAATAAACCAAAACACCATATATTTTTTTTTTTATATAACTTTTAAACTAACTACCGAATTAATATATTAAATTATCTAATTTTACCCAATATAATAAAATAAAAATGAAACTTGTGGTTTTTTTAAGGAATAAAATAAGAAATCATATACATTTTCAATTAAAAAATATCTACTTTCTTATACTTTTTATTAATATTTATTAATTAATTTAAAATGTTTAAATCTATTTTCACTATTAATATATACGTCAAACGTATTTAAAATGTCCAAAAAATCAAATATATGCTATACATCTATCATATTATATGTATATATAAGTAATATACGGATCAGCACAGATATCCAGATTTTTAAAATTTGTATTTGTGATTTGCTCCGTTTTAGACATATACTATTTGCTCTACTTTGATTCATAACGGATATCCAAATTTTTCGGATCGAATCAAAGCGAATACCGAATCAAGAGAGAAGAAGACATACTACACTGTCTATAGAAGCTGAGCTCTAAGGGAATGTAGAAAACACAACTTGTCCACACTGTTACATCGGGACGAAATACGGAACTGGTCATTTTCCTCTCGTCCAAGCTTGAGGAAAATGAAGCATACAACCTCGTTTGTTGATAGGAGCCTCTCTGACTTTGCACACTGATCTTGTCTCAACAGATCTTGTCTCAACAAGTGTTCGGATCTTGTCTACAAGAAACAACAAATTAAATCGTCAAGTTCATTAAGCACAGACGTGTCAGTACACAAGAAGTTGCCATTAGAATGAACAGCAGCAAAAAAAAATTGATTCACCTCACAGCTCAATATGTTTAAGCAAGCATATCCAGAAAGCGCTTTTCCAATCTCCCATCATGAATCAAAGAGTTGAGTATTGTGATTCTGGAGAAACTGGTGGTGATGGCTAAGAGAATCTGCAACTTTTCCTCTACTTTTGGTTCCATAAACATGTCTCGAATCTCGATGAAAATTGAACTGCTTTCTCAAGAAACACATTTCTTCAATGCCTCGGGATTAATCGCAACAATGGTTTATGTTGCTGGAAATCAGAGCATAAGCTTCCTTGTCACAACTTTGACCCACCTGAAAATACAGTTATATATCTGGAATGAACGATTTGACATAGTCAGATAACATACAGAACAAAAACAATAAACAATGATGGATCAGTTTCTCAAAGGCAAAGAGCATTAAGTTTGTGAATTATAGTCCAAATTTTAGCTCGAAATATGGCACAAGAAACTAGACATGAGAAGAACCGAATCTGAATTCCAAAGAGAAAGAACTGAGCTTCAGCATTGTCATATGCAACCAATAGAGAACATCACACCAATTTTCCGAGATTCCATTTTTCCGATATAACCAAAAGTAGAAACATAAATATCCATGTCCATTGTAGTCAGACGTGTAAAATTACAAGAAAGCTTAAGGTGTCAATCCATCTCATAACTATGGATTTCAAAAACGTATGAGAGCTTTTCATCGGAAAGCAAGTTAAATCGAACGGATACTGAATGACAAAGCTGGTCTTATTCTGATTGCGAGAAAGTTATTGCTGCTTAGTTATCATATGGAAGATAGGATAACTAATTAAAAAGAAAACACACAAAACATGAGGCTTTCTTACTTGAAGTAATGGCTGGATCTAAGTAAAGTCACATCTTCCTTTTGCGACTTCACTCTAACTCTCCCTACTACTAGCATGAAATTGCGCCGCTCTGATTTGTTGTTGCATGTTTTACTAGGAAGGAAGTATCGGTTCGTGACATACCTCGGGCATCTCTGTTTTTCTCGACCACTTTGAGGCTTATCATCACCAATCTGTCCATAGGAGAAAAAACAGTGTTATGTTGCTAATTACCTCCAAGTCAATGTTGTTTCGATAACCTCTTGGCTTTGCTTCATTCTTTGTTTAACAGCGTCACTATATATATGCATTTTCTTCCAAGTCCTTTGAAATTGGCACAAGGACTCCAAAATTGAACATAAACAAAGACATGATCATATAAGTTTTTAACTAAACCAGAAACCAGAACCAGATTAACTATTCCGATTGTGCCTGCAAAAACCAGAACCAGATTAACTATTCCGATTGTGCCTGCAACAAACAACAACACACAAACACAACAGCTTCAAATTATAAAATTTATTGCCAACCAGTTAAAAGTGTCCAATTATTCTATCAGAGGAACCAGTTAATGAAATTTGTTGATGTTGAAAGTTGAGTTATAACAAAAATTGAATAATAGTTTGGAAAAACCTTGACTATCAATCTCATCCGCAATTTTACTCAACTACTCAATCTGCATAGTAACACTGAGACCCTATTTCCATATGAACAAGCAATGGATTCATTCAGCCTTCTTAATCACATCTCAGCCAATCATAAAGAGTGCGGAGGTTGTTTAACGGCTCTATACTCGAGAAGCAGATCAAACATATTAGATAGAAACTTGGTTACAATTCAATCTGCAATTTCCAAGTGTAAGGAACTTTAAATAGTTGGAAATTTGTTGACCATTAGTATCGAAATAACTCCGGAAAAATATGCATTGAAGCTCTGCTGCTAAAGAATGAAATGTGAATAATCTTCCATTCCTTCATTCATCCTCCGATTGATGATCCTGCAAAGTAAACACACCCAACCAATCAGAGGGTTAATTAGGATTTTTGTATCTTAAATCTGTATTGGAAACTTTCCCAGACGCTGCAGCCAAAGGACTGTACCAATATGATTATATTCTTCTCCAAAACCCAAAAGGAAAGTACATAAATATGATGATAAAAATGAGTCAGAGGACATACCACACTCTTCTGTAGATCCTCCAACGTTGCCACTACCTTTGTTAGTTCCTCTTTACCCCATAAACCGGCCAACGTACGGTAGAAAATATCGAAATCGGGACACAAACCATTAGAAATCATCTCTTGTAAAATGTCTAGGGCGCCATTAACATCACCCACTTGACAAAACCCATGAATCAAAGTGTTGTAAGTAATTCTATCAGCAACTATGCCTCTTCGATACATCTCGCATGCAAGGTCCATCCCATCGTAGACCTTTCCAGCCTTGCAGCATCCGTCTATAAGAGTATTGAAAGTCACTGTGTCGGGAGAGCAGCCCTTGGTAGCCATCGAATCAAACATCTGTTTGGCCTCATCTAGGCGGTTCTGCTTGCATAATCCATCGATCATTGTGTTATAGGTGATAGTATCGGGGACTATACCTCTACGGAGCATCTCTGCATATAATTTTTCAGTCCCTAGAAACTTTTCTACTTTGACTAATGCGTTGATCAATATATTGTAAGTTTGAACATCAGGTTGCACACCACTGAGAGGAAGATTAGTGAATAAATGCCAAGCTTCGTCCACCTTACTAGCCTTGCACATCCCATGGATGATGGTGTTATAAACAGTAATATTCAGATCTATATTACTCTTCTGCATGACCTTAAACATTTTCAACGCCTTCTCTGGTTTCCCATTATCGCAGAGACCGCGCAGCAAAATGCAACAAGTTACGATATTAGGGCTCACACCACTAGAAATCATCTCCTGTAAAATGTCTAGGGCGCCCTTAACATCACCCACTTGACAAAACCCATGAATCAAAGTGCTGTAAGTAATTGTATTAGCAACTATGCCTCTTCGATACATCTCGCATGCAAGGTCCATCCCATCGTAGACCTTTTCAGCCTTACAGTAGCCATTGATGAGTGTAGTGAAAGTCACTACGTCTGGAGAACAGCCCTTGCTAGCCATCAAAACAAACACTTGCATCGCATCATCTAGGCGGTTCTGCTTGCAGAATCCATCGATCATTGAAGTATAGGTAACCGTATTAGGAAATATACCCTTACGGAGCATCTCCTCGTATAAATTTTCAGCCTCAAAGAACTTCCCTTCTTTGACAAATGCATTGATCTGTGCATTGAAAGTTATAACATTAGGGTTGATTCCCCTTCCGATCATTTCGTGTAACAGTCGCTCGGCATCACTCCATTTACCACAGTTACAGAAACCGTCTATCATACAATTGTAGGTAATTACATCGGGAAAAGTTCCTTTCTCTTGCATTTCACTGAAAAGATTTTGAGCATCGCTATGACATCCATCTTTGCAAAGACGATCAATGATGGCACTATAGATTACAACATCGGCTTTGATGTGGCTTTCCTCCATCTTCCTAAGAAGATTCAAGGCTGACACAGTGTCGCCCATCTTACACAATCCGTTTACAATTGTTCCGTAAGTAACTACGTTAGGTTGATGACCATTTTCTACCATCCGATCAACCAGAGCTACTGCTTCGAGAACTCGACCCTCGCGGCAAAGACCATTCATCAATGTGGTAAACGTTACGCCATTGGGATGACATCCCATTTCAACCATTTGATCAAATAAAACTAAGGCTTCAGAAATCCTATCTTCGAGACATAAACCGTGGAGCAGCGTGCTAAACGTGACAGCATCGGGCTGAAAACCAAGTTTTGTGATCTTCCCAAATGAAGACAGAGCAAAGGAGAGCTTAGAGCAACTGCAGAAACACTTAATCAGAATATTCATGCTGTAGATATCACATGGAATCTTGCGCATTTCCATCTTATGATAGAGAGAAATCACAAGATCTGGGCGTTTCATTCTCACGACCACACCCATTAATTTGTTGAAATCAATCGCCGAAGGGAAGGGACGAGATCGAACCATTTCATCGAACAAATCAGTCGCATCATCTAAGCTTTTGATATAATGAAACCCACTTGTCAATTTCAAATCCTCTCCCCCAAAATCCCTTTCGCTACCACTGCAATAGACTGACGAAACCTTACCTTTCTTGTCGACGCGATGATGAATCGATCTCACACTGATCGATCTAGCAGAAGCAGAAGCAGAAGCAGAAGCAGAAGATTCCGATCTCCAAACCCTAGCCAACATTTTTTATTCGCTTTGGTTCTGTTCTTTTCTCTCTAGCAAGTAAAGTAAAAACGAATCAGTTGGATTGCTTCTTTGACCGAATCCGATGAAACTAATCGTAGAGAATACAAGTTAATTATTTAATTTAATTTATACATAATATAATATAAAAATACTAATGTACATATATTTAAGAATTAAATTATATTTTTGAGAATCTGTATTTTATGTCTAAGAGTTATAGCCAAATTAGTATATGACCAAACAATGTTTTACGCCAAAAAAAAAAAAAAAAAAGCTATATGACCAAACATAATAATCTTTTGGAAAAACCTCCTTGTTAGTATTTACCAAACTGATAACATTTTCAATTAATAATCTTTTGGAAAAACCTCCTTGTTAGTTGTTACCAAACTTGAATAACAGATCCATTTTTGATAAAACTAGGTGATCTTGTTGCTTTGAAATATACTTTAATGTGGCTATACATAAGTTAGGTTTCAGAGTCTAAGGTTGCACTTTTGGTATTGGTTCTGCAAGATTTGTTGGTTACTAAGCAAGGAGATTGAGTTAATTATGGAATGTTTTTTTCGCTTGTCCTGCTATATAGTGTCAGGGGTTTTTCAAATTGATGTTAAGTCATATAATACGTGTTGCTATAAGTTGGTTTGGATCAATGTAGATCAGTTTTCTTCGCAAACATAGTTTTCAGCTCGATCTTGTCGCTATCTTTGTTTGTTTGATCTTACAGAGATGCCTTTTTTTCTATTCTAAAAGCTAAATCATAACACCATTTTTTAGTAACTGCATATGACTTGTTGGATAAACTTCAACATTAACTTGAAACCCAAGATATCTTTACCAAGGTGAGTTAGTATAAGAAAGTTTTGTACAATCCTAATAGAATTAGGAGTTATATAGTTCTAATAGAAATAGGAATAACAAAGATGTGCTAGCTCTATATATATCATTGTTGAGTTGTGACAAACAATATCAAGAACATTAAAAGTTTTTGTTTAGTTTTGAGTGATTTTCTAAACATTAATAAAGAGAGTTATTCTTTAATTGAAAGCTAAGAGTGTTTAAGAAACTATAATTGGTATCAGAGCAATCCGATCACGAAAGTCTTGACCAAGCAATACGAAGATATTACGGACGTACAGTCGTCGTAACCGAGCCATGGTAGATGACAACACAACACGCCCGAAGGAATTCACACCACCATCGATCCAATGCCCCATGCTAAATGCATCAAACTACACGGTATGAGCCATGAGGATGAAAGTCTTGTTAAGGATATACAAAGTATGGGATACAATCGACCCCGGATCAGCGGATTCTGATAAAAACAATATCGCGATAGGACAATTGTTCCAAGCAATCCCAGAGGCTCTTATTTTGCAAGTCGGCGAAAAAAACTCTCCAAAAGGGATATCGGAAGCGATCAAAGCGCGACACCTAGGAGCTGATCGTGTGAAGGAGGCGCGATTACAAACCCTTATGTCCGAGTTTAAAAGAATCAGGATGAAAGATTCAGACACGATAGATAGCTTTGGGAGAAAGATGGGTGTTTGGGGTATGGGTGGAGTCGGGAAAAGAACACTAGTCAGAGAACTGAACAATAAGCTATGGAAAGAAGCTGCTACGCAGCCTTTTGGTATGGTGATATGGGCTACTGTTTCCAAAGAGTTTGAATTGGGTAGGGTTCAAAAGCAAATCGCTAAGAGATTGGATATGAAAATCAAATTAGGCGATGATGAGGAAATGCTGGCAAGACGGATTTATGGAAAGCTTGAGAAGATAAGTAGCTTTCTTCTTATACTTGATGATGTCTGGAAACCCATTGATTTAGACCAATTGGGAGTTCCACAAACAGATGGATCAAAGATTATATTGACTTCTAGATTTTTAGAGGTTTGCCAGAGCATAAGAACAGATATTGATTTCAGGGTGGATTGCTTATGTGAAAAAGAAGCTTGGGAATTGTTTTGTCAAAATGCTGGAGAAGTAACCAGATCAGATCGTGTTAGACCCATCGCAAAAAAAGTTGCTCGGGAATGTGGTGGATTGCCTTTGGCTATCATCATAGTTGGAATGGCTATGCGGGGCAAGAAGATGGACAAGTTGTGGAAACATGCCCTTAAGGAACTCAAGAGTTCAGTACCTTATGTCAAGAGTATTGAAGAAAAGATTACCAGCCTTTGAAATTGAGCTACGACTTGCTAGAGAGAAATATGAAATGTTGCTTCCTCTTATGTGCCTTATTTCCAGAGGATTACTCGATTGAAGTAGCTGAGACTGTGAGGTACTTGATTGCAGAAGGATTCATAGATGAAACAGCAAACCATGGTTACTTAATGAATCAAAGAATTGTTTTGGTAGAGAATCTGAAAGACTCTTGCTTGCTAGAAGAGGGTGCTCGTGATGGCACTATTAAGATACATGATCTGGTTCGCAATTTTTCCATATGGGCAATGTCTTCCTTGCAAGATCATAGTCACTCTCTGTTGGGGTCAGATTCCACCTCTTGAGAATCAACAGTTAAAAAACGACTAAGTATGGAGAAATGCTAGCAGCTGTACCCTGAACCGTGAAGTGAAGGAGTTGGATCGGGATTCCCCGAAGTGAAGGAGTTGGATCGGGTTTCCCCGAACCATGAAGAGAAGAGGTTGGCTCGGGTTTCCCCGAACCGTGAAGTGAAAGAGTTGGATCGGGTTTCCCCGAACCATGAAGAGAAGAGGTTGGATCGGGTTTCCCCGAACCGTGAAGTGAAGGAGTTGGATCGGGTTTCCCCGAACCGTGAAGTGAAGAAGTTGGATCGGGATTTCCCTAAGTAAAGGAGTTGGATCGGGTTTCCCCGAACCATGAAGAGAAGAGGTTGGATCGGGTTTCCCCGAACTGTGAAGTGAAGGAGTTGGATCGGGTTTCCCCGAACCATGAAGAGAAGAGGTTGGATCGGGTTTCCCCGAACCGTGAAGTGAAAGAGTTGGATCGGATTTCCCCGAACCGTGAAGAGAAGAGTTGGATCGGGTTTCCCCGAACCGTGAAGAGAAGAGTTGGATCGGGTTTCCCCGAACCGTGAAGAGAAAAGTTGGATCGGTTTTCCCCAAACCATGGCAGGGGATGGTTGCGCGAGAACCCCCAAACCATGGGCAATTGGTTCGGATACTGTGATCTCAATTGAAGACAAGACAAGTCGGGTTCATAGACAACCGTCGACACCCGAGCCACAAACCATGGTGTCATCCGAACCAAGGTTCAATGGTAAGAGATCGGGTTGAGACAATGAGCCCACAGATTCAAGCCCACAAAAGAGATGACAAAGACAGCCCATGAATCGAAACCCATGACGATGACAGGCTTTGCTAAAAGGAAATCTCGAAGAATTAGGAAATCTTCCTTATCTCTTTGGATATTAACTTAGCCGACTTAACTTAGTATATATACTCATGTAAACCCTAAGAAAAGGGGATCCGCAATTTACCTAGAAGAACTCTGTACTTTTGCCCTTATACGAAAAAGCTTTCTAAACAGCTCAATAAAAACACCATCTTTGGATCTTCGTTTGTGTGTTTTGGTGGTTTTTACTCAGAAGTTTCGGATCTCGCTAAAAGACATAACAAATTCAATTGGCATGGATTTATACGCCCATAATTTGGCGCTAGAAGGAGGGGGATTGAAATTTTCTTACACCGAAGAACCACCACAAAACCGATCTGAAGACGATGACCAACAACGGAGACGATAGCGTTGCTGACATCAGAAACACCGGCGTGGAGGATCAGGCGAACCAATCCAAAGACGCTGGGGAGACTTCGACAACGCTCACGGAGATGAAAGCCATGCTGGAGACACTGCTCAAAAAGGCGGAGGAGCAAGACAAGCTGAACAACACGATGACGGGCGAGCTGAAGGCCCTGACAACGGCGAGTCGAACCCGAGGCACGGGATCAGGTCTGGATCCAGCAAGACGAGTCGGGAGGCACCTCAACCCAACGGTCCTGGACTTCACAACTCCGCTCAACCCACCGAGGACCCGAGGAAGACTGCCACTACTACACCAAAGCTCAGCAAACCTAGCCTCAAGAGTCCAAGGGGCAGATGACATGCCAATCGAAGAGGAGCCTGCACCAATCATCAATCTAGAGGAGGAGAACCGAGTGGAGCAAAACATGGAGAGCCATGACAATCCTGAACACCTAGCAATCGGTCAAACCCGAACCGAAAGACGCGAGGCCATCCCCGAAGGAGATCAAGAGCTGACCGAGGAAGAGGAGAACATACTCTGGGCTGAGCAAGCACAGATGAACGAAGAGCGCCGAGCAGGAGTCAGAGCCTAGAAAGAAGAGATGGCTATGATGCGAGCAGATATGGATCGAACGGCTGCCGACATAAAAGCTGTCCGATCCATGATGCACAAAGCAACTAGCAAGGTGCCAGAGATAGATCATGTACTGGAGGAAGCACAGAACACCCCATTCACAGCACGGATAACTGGCACAAGAATTCCAGACCCTGGGAAGATGAAAGTCCCGATCTATGAAGGAAAGACCGATCCGAAGGAGCATCTGACGGCCTTCGCTATAGCCATGGGACGCTCGAATTTCAAGGAAAATGAGAGAGACGCTGGACAATGCCTTATCTTCGTGGAGCATCTTAAGGGACCGGCGCTCCAGTGGTTCTCAAGACTCGAGCGGAATTCCATCAACAGCTATAACCAACTATCTGCGGCATTCTTGAAACATTATTCCATCTTCATGGATCCCGGAACATCTGATGCTGACCTGTGGACCCTAGCTCAAGGGCAAAACGAAATACTACGGAGTTTCATTGGAAGGTTTAAAGCTGTTATGTCAAAAGTAGAAGGCCTGAGCGATAAAGCAGCCCTACTAGCCCTGAAGCGAGCACTCTGGTTCAATTCCAATTTTCGCAAAGAAATCGCGCTGAACACCCCCACGACAATACATGACGCTATGCATCGAGCCGCAGACTTCATCACCGAAGAAGAAGAGATGAAAATCCTAACCGAGAAGTACGGGAAGGCCAAGACAACGAACCATTCTCCCCATGTTTCAGCCCCTTCCAACACTAGGAAGAACAACCAAGGCTCTGGCTATATCCAGCACGAGGGAGGCTTTCGAGGAGCTCATAACTATCAAATTGACGCTCCTGGATTCGGTCGAGGAAGAGGCCGAGGCCGTGGAAGAAACTCATGGAGCACATGGACCAAAAGCGACAGTTCCTATGACGAGACTGCCTACTGCGAACACCACCACATCTACGGACATTCTACCGCGAACTGCCGAATTCTAGGCTTGAAGCTTGCTAAAAAATTAGCAGCCGGCGAGCTTGGAGGAAACGTCAGCCTCAAGAATTTCGAGATGGACGTAAACACATACAAACCCGACCTGACAAAAGAAGATCACACCAAGCGCGATAGAAGGGATGACGAAGCGCCACCCTCTGGATCAAGCAGAAAAAGGATTAGCATGATAATGGGAGGATCCCACTATTGCTCAGATACCGTATCGTCAATCAAAGCGTTCCAGCGAAGGGCAGACGTTAGCATCAACTGGTCTAGACCATCTAAGTTTCGAAACGACGTGATATCATTCGAGGAAAGAGAAACGATAGGAATCGACAGACCTCATGATGACCCTCTTGTGATCGAGTTGATCATCAATGACTGCGACGTAGCATGCGTATTGTAGACACTGGGAGCACCGTGGACGTAATCTTCCTCGAAACTCTCAGAAGAATGAATGTGGACCTGTCCGAAGTGATATCTACTCCCAAACCCTTAACAGGATTCTCTGGAGAAACCACCATGACTACCGGGACAATCAAACTGCTTGTCCAAGCTGGCGAGGTGATGAAGATCGTTGAATACTCCATAGCTGACCACCTGGCCATCTACAATGTCATCGTTGGGACCCCCTGGTTAAATTCGATGCGCGCAGCCGTTTCAACCTACCATCTCTGTCTCAAGTTCCCTACACCAAATGGCGTGAAAACGATTCGAGGAAATCAAAAAGAGTCTCGTGTCTGCTTTCTCGCTGCACACAAGCTCAGAAATCCGGTGACTGATTCGACGGCAAGTTTAAAGCGCAAGAAGATAAAGACCGACAGAGAACCGGTGAAAGAACTTTCGAAACTGTTATAGCAGTGACAGATCACGGTGGATCGCGAAGAAGAAGTGTCTAAAACAACTTGCGACCCCGTCATATCAGTCTGCATCGACGACAAACATCCGGAGCGATGTGTAGAAATTGGAGCAATATTAGATGAAAAGATCAAAGAAGAACTCGTGGCATTCTTGAAGAAAAATATCAACACCTTTGCATGGGAAGCAGAAGATATGCCTGGCATCGATATCAGCATAACAAGCCACGAACTGAACGTGGACCCAACTTTCAAACCAGTAAAGCAGAAAAGAAGAAAAGTTGGGCCAGACAGAGCTAAAACGATCAATGACGAGGTGGAAAGACTACTACGCGTCGGATCAATAACTGAGGTGAAGTACCCGGACTGGCTAGCTAACCCAGTGGTGGTCAAGAAGAAAAACGGCAAATGGCGTGTGTGCGTGGATTTCACCGATCTGAACAAAGCATGTCCAAAAGACAGCTTCCCCCTTCCACACATTGATCGCTTAGTCGAAGCAACGGCAGGGAATGCACTACTGTCTTTCATGGATGCCTTCTCAGGTTACAACCAGATCTTGATGAACCTCGACGATCGCGAGAAGACTGTTTTCATAACAGATCGTGGAATTTATTGCTACAAGGTGATGCCATTTGGCCTGAAAAACGCCGGAGCAACGTACCAGCGTCTGGTGAACAAGATGTTCGCCGATCAACTCGGAAAGACAATGGAGGTTTACATAGATGACATGCTGGTGAAATCGCTGAAAGAACAGGATCACGTCACTCATCTCAAGGAATGCTTCTCGCAGCTGAATTTTCACAACATGAAGTTGAACCCGACCAAGTGCAGATTCGCAGTCACCTCGGGAGAATTCCTTGGTTACCTAGTAACTCATCGCGGCATTGAAGCTAACCCAAAGCAAATTGATGCGCTCATCCATATGAACTCACCAAAGACAAAAAGTGCAAAGACTTACCGGGAGGGTAGCTGCACTAAACAGATTCATCTCACGGTCCACCGACAAATGCTTGCCCTTCTACGACACGTTTCGTGGAAACAAGAAGTTCGAATGGACAGAGAAGCGTGAGGAAGCTTTTCAACAACTGAAGATTTACCTTGCCACACCTCCAGTACTCACAAAACCAGAAGTAGGAGAAAAACTTTTTCTGTACACCGCAGTTTCCGCCACAGCAGTAAGCGGCGTGTTGATTCGAGATGAGCGTGGAGAGCAGAAGCCAATTTTTTACGTCAGCAAAACCCTTACAGAAGCTGAAACAAGGTACTCGCAAATGGAGAAATTGGCACTATCCATAGTTATGTCAGCAAGAAAGCTACGGCCATACTTCCAGTCGCACTCAATCGTCGTTCTAAGCACCTTCCCGATAAGGTCCGTTCTGCATAGCCCAAGTCAGTCAGGGAGGCTAGCAAACTGGGCAATTGAACTGAGCGAGTATGACATTGAATATCGCGGACGAACGTGTGCCAAATCCCAAGTTTTGGCTGATTTTCTAATCGAACTCCCCGAAGAAGGCATTGATGACGAAATGCAAGGCCAGCTCTGGAAACTTCACGTTGATGGCTCATCTTCCAAAAATGATTCAGGAGTCGGGATACGGCTAACTTCTCCAACCGGTGAACTCCTGGAACAATCATTCCGCCTTGGCTTTCATGCATCCAACAACGAAGCAGAATACGAAGCCTTGATTGCCGGGATGAAACTTGCTAATGGCCTAAAAATCGAGTAACTCCATGCATTTTGCGATTCCCAACTAGTCGCAAATCAGTTCAGCGGTGAATATGCAGCAAAGGATGATCGAATGGAAGCTTACTTGAAGATCGTCAAAGAATTGGCTGCACAGTTCAAACAATTCATCCTAACACGCATTCCGCGAGGGGAGAACACCCCAGCCGACGCACTTGCAGCCCTTGCATCAACTTCCGATCTAGATCTAAAGAGAGTAGTCCCGGTAGAATTCATCCGGCACCCGAGCATTAGTCTTGGCGATTCAGTAAATGCCATAACTCGTTTACAAGCAGCCAGACAAGCAACAGATGTCACGACCAGGCAATAAGTGGTAGACGAAATGCAGGAAGAATTGGCCAACCAATCACCCGCAGAGCTAGATATTGCCCCAATGGAAGAAGAATAATCTTGAAGAGTCACCAAACGTGGAAAGTAGCGACGATCCCGTCATCGAACCCAACGAGGGAGCAAACGAGGTCAACAACGACGCAGAATATGGCTGCGACAAGGAATGGCTCGGCGCAATCAGAGGATACATATATGACGGCATCCTACCAACCGAAAAATGGGCAGCTCGCAAGCTTCGAGCCCAGGCAGCACGTTACGTGTTACTCGATGGAAATATCTTCAAGTGGAGATTCTCAGGACCATTGCTAAACTGCGTGGAAGGAAAGGACGCCAGGAAGATTATGGAGGAAATTCACAACGGTTCATGTGGAAATCACTCTGGAGGGAGAGCACTAGCCATAAAAATCAAACGTCACGGCTACTATTGGCCAACAATGATCAAAGATTGCAAGGTGTTTTCAGCCAAATGCGAAAAATGCCAATGCCATGCGCCGATGATTCACCAGCCAACATAATTTCTTTCTTCAATCTCGTCGCCGTATCCATTCATGCGATGGTCTATGGACATCGTCGGGCCACTGCATCCATCAAAACAGAAACGTTTTCTTCTGGTTTTGACAGACTATTTCTCAAAATGAGTAGAAGCCGACTCCTATGCCAACATTAAAGATGCGCAAGTGGAGGCCTTTGTCTGGAAAAATATCATACGTTGACATGGAGTGCCATACGAGATCGTGACATATAATGGCTCGCAGTTCATCTCAAACCGTTTCGAAGGTTTCTGCAAAAAATAGAAAATCAGACTCAGCAAGTCTACTCCAAGATACCCACAAGGGAACGGACAAGCCGAAGCAATCAAAAAAATAATCCTCGACGGCCTGAAGAAGCGCCTTGATAAGAAAAAGGGACGTTATGCTGAAGAACTGGAAGGAGTACTTTGGTCTCACCACACCACCCCAAGACGAGCAACATGAGAAACCCCGTTCGCCCTCGTATACGGAACAGAGTGTGTCATCCCACCGGAGATACATTTTCCTGGAATTCGCCGTCGACTGCTACCAGAACAAGAAGGGCTCAATCATCTATTGATGCTTGACGAATTGGACTTGATCAACGAACGAAGGGATCAAGCCTTGATCAGGATCCAGAACTATCAGAATGCGGTAGCAAAATACTACAATTCCAACATTCGAGAACGACGATTCTACAAGGGAGATTTAGTTTTGCGAAAGGTTTTTCAGAACACCGCGGAACCAAATGCCGGCAAACTAGGAGAAAATTGGGAAGGACCCTACAAGATCACCGAAGTAGTCAAACCTGGAGTTTACAAACTTGCTAACATGATAGATGTTCCAGTGCCGAGATCATGGAACGCAATGCATCTCAAAAAGTACTATCACTAAGCTACTTTACATGAACTACGGGGCGACTTGATCCCTGCAAAGGGTACGTAGGCAGCTCGTCTTCGGACGGGTTCAGTTGCCCCCTTCCTTTCAAAAGGGGGGGGGAGTGGGTACGTATACGCATACTCGTATACTCCCATTTCTGTAAACAAATTCTACGATCTATCAAAGCTTTGCTTAAACAGATAATCTTTACCTAAAAAGATCACTAAGTCTTAACAAAACAGACTACGGGCATCTCGCTACACTTTCACTATTGTTGGCCACAATAGTGAACTTTTGCATCCATATCGGATCTAAACTATCACATCCGTCTCAGGATTAAAAAGCACGCTATACAAATACTTTGTTCATTATCGGAGCGGATATGTTTGCGGTAACATATTCGTAAACCGAAATGTTCATCCTACACTATACAAGCATATGTCCATTATCAGAGTGAATACATTCATGGTAATATATCCGTAAACCGAAATGTTCAAGAACTAAACTATGCAAACTTATGATCAACTTCGGAGCAGGAAAGTGTCCAGTAACATATCTGTAAGCCGAATTGTCCATCTCAAACATAGCTACTATGCAAATTCATACTTAGAACCATTCATCTAAAATGCCGACACTTAGTCAAGCGAAGCATTCTATTCGCAAACGTGTTTATCTAAACGCAAGGCATTCTTTTATAAACCGGGTAATAAAAAAGATAATAAGTTCTCAGACAACCCGGATAAAGCCGTCCAGGCATAAAACAAAAAAGGGAGAGTTTTGAACTAAACAAGAGTTTTAAACTAAAGGAGAGTTTTAAACTAAACAAAGAAAAGAGGATCATAATCCTCTGTTATCTCAGGGGTCGTGATCACCCTTTGCGCTGGTTCTGCCGGCTGCTCGGCTACATCTGCTTCAGGCGCTTTGCCTTCCTCGAACGTCTCAGCGAACTCTATGATGGTTTCCTCTATGGCGGCCTCGTTGGCTTTTTCAGGAGTTGGTTCGGGAACTTTTTCCTCAACAGTCTCCTTTGAACTAAGCTCAGCTAAGCCTGGCGTTTCTTTGTTAGAGCCAGAAAAATCCTGGATCCCGACACTTGCAGCGGCAGTCTCCATTGGTTCCCCGACATTGAGCTCCTTCACAATATCAAAACGGACAGGAGATACCTTTAGCACTCCTCTCATCTCGGCCACAAGCTGAGCAAACATTTCATGAGCTCCTTCTAAACTCTCTCTCTGTTCGGCTAAGCTTGTTGCTCGACATCGAAAGAAGGTGGCTCGTCACTCTGAAGCAGCGAGATAAATTGAAGATTACCTTCAATCTGTGCAAGGTCGAGCATGTTTTCTTTCGGCTTACCTTCAATCTGCCTAAGGAGCTTTTCGGCTCGGGAAATTTTGCCTTCAAACATCAGCAGCATCTCCCGCTTGGCCTCTATAACAGCTTGTTCGACCTTGCTCTCATGAAGCTCATTTGCTGCTTCTAATTGCCTCGTCAGGCTGGCTATATGAGCATCGCGTCGCACCTTGCCAGATTCTAGCCGCATAATTCGCTCGTCAGCTTCCTTAATGTGCTTCTGACGCCCTTCTACGATAGCCTCAAGATCCTTGATCTTCTTAGCAGCTCTCTCTCGTTCAGTAGCATGGCTTGCCTCGGCCTCTTTGAGCTTCCCATCCAGCTCAATGGTTTTCCGTGTAGCATCTTCAATTCTCTCCCGATCCTTACGGGCGTCGAATTCATATCCAATGACCATCCTATTAAGATGGGAGATAAACTACAAGAACAACCAAAATACTGTTATTACACAAGCCAGAGACTGTTCGGATCGAAATAAATAACATTACGCATACCTTGACGTCCCGAAGAGACATCTCGTTGTAGGCCTTATCCTTGAGTAGGATATCAGATGGCGGAAAATGGTCACCTGGACAGGTGATCTTGGAGAAGATAGCCGTCGATGCAGCACCATCGTTGTAAGCCCTCTCGGCATTTAGGGGAATGGTAGAGAGAGGAATTGCTTCGGGGACAGCTCGGTTTGCCTCCATGCGTCGGAGTCGCTTCGACGCCCCCTCGTCCTTGTCATCCGCAGATAACTGTCTTTTTCTGCTCGGGGCCTTCTTCTCCTTGGCTTTCCCTTTGCCTTTGTCCTTGTGAGGCAAGATTTGGGAATCGGCTGGCCGAAGCCCCAAGATGACCCCTCCATGAGCCAAAGGGGAAGGAGTCGGTTCGGGAAGATTTTTAGCAAGGGTTGGCTCGGGGACGATGGCAGCAGTAAGCTGAGAACTTGGAAGACGAGATTGATTCAATGCCTTTGCCTGTTGAGCTCTCTCTTTAGCCTCCGTCTCCGCTTTAGTTTTCGCTGCTGCCCGATCCCTAAAAGTAGGTCTCCCCATAGTATCTCTCGAGGAATGAGAGGAAGATGACTGATCAACTGATTGTCCTTCAGAAAGGGCTCGGGCTCTCTCCACTCGTCGAAGATTGAAATCTCTTGACCAGTTGCACTTACGAGCCGAAAGTGTTTCGTGAACCTCTGACAGATCGGGGGTAACGAAAGACGAAGATGGGGGCACTGCAAGACAAACATTTATACAAGGTTAGAAAAACCTTAAAAAAATATATGTTAATTAATTAGAAACCCGAGCCGTGGCCCAAGTCGAGCAACGGATCGGCTACCAATTTCCCCCCAGCCAGACTTGACGGATCGAAGGCACGATGAACCCACCGATGCTTCGGTGATAGGAACAAAAAAGAAAAACTCTTCCCAATTATCGTCTTTGGATGGGAACCCCCTTATTATGTTCCTCCTGGCTTTGCCCGACACGTAATATTTCAGTTCTCTCTTATTACGACGTCTAAATTCGAGCAAGTGCGTCAGGTGTTCGGCGCTAACTTCGACATCGCATTCGTAGCTCCTAGTCAGAATACCAACCATGTGCCTGATTCCCCGAGCGTTGATTTGAGAAATGGCCAGGTTATACTTCCAAAGAAATTGTAGGATAACTTCAGGGATCGGGAACCACAACAGGCAGTGGTAGAAGAAGCCTTCGTAGAGAGTAAAATGATGAGGGGGAGGATGATTGGCTCGGTCTGATGGTGAAGGAAGAACAAGATCAATTTCTTCTGAAATACCGAATCTATGCCTAAGGGCCGTCAGTGAATCCGTGGTTGAGAGGGTTGAACCAGGTGGATCGGGTCGTTTTTTCTTCTTTTTCTTCGGAGCCTGACTGTTAGAACTCATCAAACGCTTCAATTCCTGCCTAGCCACGGCTGGATCAAAAAACCAGTCTTCTGGTTTGATTTTTGGCAGATCGGGATCCACTACATCAGTAAAAGGGTTCGCGGCCTCATCGAAAGGAGAATCGTAAAGCTGAGGTACCTCAAACTTGGGAGAATCCCCGGAATTGCTGCCTGCTCTCGAGGATCCAGAAAGCACCATTTTCCTGCCAAGGAGAGAAGGTCCTATCCCCGAACCACTTGGGTCATCCAGATCCTCCGAAATGTGTGCACCAGAAGAATCCTCCCGGCTGCAGTTTTGGGCAGGAAACGGATCGGAGGAGAAAGAGGCTTCGGGAAGCGAAGATTGTCCTGAAACATCAAACAAGCGAGTATACGGATCGGGGGACGCAGGCGACTGAGACATCCTTTTTAAACTGAAAAATGGATCGGGGACTTTGGAAGATGCAAACAGATCTGGATCCCTAACAGCTCGCGAAATAGAATCTAGAGTTTCTAAGTTTCAGAAGAAGGATCGGGGTTCTCAGCAGCCCATCGAAACAGATCAAAGCCTTTGAGAAATCGAAGAACAAGTTGAAGATCCTTCGAGAAGAATGAGTCAATCCAAATCTTCAAAGCAAACTGCCAGAAAACTCGAAAATAGCGGAGGAGCCAGTTGAAGATGGATCGGGAAATTCGAATGGATCGGCGGCGGAAGAAGAACAACGGAGGTTCTACTTGAAAGTGACTTAAGCAAAAATTAGAGAGAGAAAGAAGAGAGAGGTTACCTGATGGGAAGAAATTTTCGGAGAAGTGGAGAAGTGAAGAAATGAGAAGTATCACAGATTATATAGGCAAATGATGACGTCATTCACCTCGGGAACCAGCAAAAATGCTTGCACTCCCCGATAAAGGTATCAGGATAGCAAAACCCTGAACTGAGTTTACGAAGGCGTACCCGAACTGATTCAGTAATACTATAAACACGGCAATACTACAACGAGATGGTTCGGGGTTATCCATGGATCGCGGTTCGGATCATCATCAAAAGATAGTTCGGGGCAACCACGAGAATCATTGATCTCACTCGACCACTTACAGCTCGGTATTAACATCACTGATATTGCCAAGCTGGGGGCTAACTGTTGGGGTCAGATTCCACCTCTTGAGAATCAACAGTTAAAAAACGACTAAGTATGGAGAAATGCTAGCAGCTGTACCCCAAACCGTGAAGTGAAGGAGTTGGATCGGGATTCCCCGAAGTGAAGGAGTTGGATCGGGTTTCCCCGAACCATGAAGAGAAGAGGTTGGATCGGGTTTCCCCGAACCGTGAAGTGAAAGAGTTGGATCGGGTTTCCCCGAACCATGAAGAGAAGAGGTTGGATCGGGTTTCCCCGAACCGTGAAGTGAAGGAGTTGGATCGGGTTTCCCCGAACCGTGAAGTGAAAGAGTTGGATCGGGTTTCCCCGAACCATGAAGAGAAGAGGTTGGATCGGGTTTCCCCGAACCGTGAAGTGAAGGAGTTGGATCAGGTTTCCCCGGACCGTGAAGTGAAGGAGTTGGATCGGGATTCCCCTAAGTAAAGGAGTTGGATCGGGTTTCCCCGAACCATGAAGAGAAGAGGTTGGATCGGGTTTCCCCGAACCGTAAAGTGAAAGAGTTGGATCGGGTTTCCCCGAACCATGAAGAGAAGAGGTTGGATCGGGTTTCCCCGAACCGTGAAGTGAAAGAGTTGGATCGGGTTTCCCCGAACCGTGAAGAGAAGAGTTGGATCGGGTTTCCCCGAACCGTGAAGAGAAGAGTTGGATCGGGTTTCTCCGAACCGTGAAGAGAAGAGTTGGATCGGTTTTCCCCGAACCATGGCAGGGGATGGTTGCGGGAGAACCCCCGAACCATGGGCAATTGGTTCGGATACTGTGATCTCAATTGAAGACAAGACGAGTCGGGTTCATAGACAATCGTCGACACCCGAGCCGCAAACCATGGTGTCATCCGAACCAAGGTTCAATGGTATGAGATCGGGTCGAGACAATGAGCCCACAGATTCAAGCCCACAAAAGAGATGACAAAGACAGCCCATGAATCGAAGCCCATGACGATGACAGGCTTTGCTAAAAGGAAATCCCGAAGAATTAGGAAATCTTCCTTATCTCTTTGGATATTAACTTAGCCGACTTAAATTAGTATATATACTCATGTAAACCCTAAGAAAAAGGGATCCGCAATTTACCTAGCAGAACTCTGTACTTTTGCCCTTATACGAAAATTTTTTCTAAACAGCTCAATAAAAACACCATCTTTGGATCTTCGTTTGTGTGTTTTGGTGGTTTTTACTCAGAAGTTTCGGATCTCGCTAAAAGACATAACGAATTCAATTGGCGTGGATTTATATGCCCACACTCTCTTGTCATGTCTGGTATAGGCTTGGATAAGTTTCCACAAGAAAAGTTTGTTCCTTTTCTCCGAAGAGTTTCTTTAATGAACAATAAGCTTATAAGTCTCCCCGATCAGGTGGTAAAGTGTGTTGAACTCTCGGCTTTACTGCTACAAGGAAACTTTCACTTGAGGAATTACATGAGGGGTTCTTGCTATCTTTTCCAACACTTCGGATTCTAAATCTAAGTGGAACACACATAAGTTCATTGCCTGACTCCCTCAACAAGCTTCATGAACTCCGATCTCTCATCTTGAGAGACTGCTACTACCTCGAAAAAGTTCCTTCCCTTGAAGGCCTTACAAAAATTCAAGTTCTTGATCTCTGTGCAATTCGTATTAAGGAATCACCAAGAGGATTGGAAAATTTGAACAGCTTGAGACTACTTGACCTCTCCCAAACACATCACCTTGAAAGCATTCCAGCTGGAATCATCCGACAGTTATCAAGTTTAGAGGTTCTAGACATGACACTTAGTCATTTCCACTGGGGCGTCCAAGGACAAACTCAAGAGCGGCACAGAAAACTTGAAGAGATTGTGTGTCTCCATCGTTTATCAGCTCTCTCAATCAGGGTCGTATTTGTTCCTCATCTTTCCCCTGAATACAATTCTTGGATAAAAAGATTGAACAAATTCCAGTTGTTTATTGGCCCAACAACAAACTCCTTACCTACTAGACTCGACAAACGGAGAGTAACAATAAGCAGTCTCAATGTTTCAGAGGCATTCATTGGGTGGTTTCTAGCCAATAAAACCTCCCTAGTGATGAACCACTACTGGGGTCTCAATGAGATGCTGGAGAACTTGGTAATCGATAGAACGAGTAGCTTCAACATGTTAAAGTCTCTAACTGTAGAGAGTTTTGGTGGAAGTATAAGGCCTGCTGGTGGATGTGTCGCACAACTGGATCTTTTACCTAACCTCGAAGAGCTTCATCTTGCGTCGTGTTAATCTGGAAACCATTAGAGAGCTCGTGGGTCATTTGGGGTTGAGATTTCAGACACTGAAAACATCTAGAAGTCAGCAGATGTAGCTGGCTCAGATGCCTTTTGTGGGAGTATAAATCCACGCCAATCGAATTTGTCGAGGGTTTGTTAAGGGAGATGAAATTTCTGAGCAAAAACCACCAAAAACACAAAGAGGGATCCCAAGAGGGTATTTTATTAAGCTGTTTAGAAAGTTTTCGTATGAGAGCAAAAGTACAGAGTTGTTGGGGTCAGATTCCACCTCTTGAGAATCAACGATTGAAAAATGACTAAGTATGAAAGAGCATTAGCAATTGGATCCCTAACCGTGGTTCGGGTACCCCTAACTGCGACAAAGTGAGTTGGTTCGGGTACCCCTAACTGTGACAGAAGGAGTTGGTTCGGGTGTTCCCTAACCGCGACAGAAGGAGTTGGTTCGGGTGCCCCCTAACCGTGACAAAAGGAGTTGGTTCGGGTGCCCCCTAACCGTGACAGAAGGAGTTGGTTCGGATGCCCCCTAACCATGACAGAAGGAGTTGGTTCGGATGCCCCCTAACCATGACAGAAGGAGTTGGTTCGAGTACCCCTGACCGCGATAGAAGGAGTTGGTCCGGGTGTCCCATAACCTTGACAGAAGGAGTTGGTTCAAGTACCCCTAACCGCGACAAAATGAGTTGGTTCGGGTGTCCCCTAACCGTGACAAAAGGAGTTGGTTCGGGTGCCCCCTAACCGTGACAGAAAAAGTTGGTTCGGGTACCCCTGACCGCGACAGTTGGTTCGGGTGTCCCCTAACCGTGACAGAAGGAGTTGGTTCGGGTATCCCTAACCGTGACAGAAGGAGTTGGTTCGGGTGTCCCATAATCGTGACAAAAAGAGTTTGTTCGGGTGCCCCCTAACCGTGACAGAAGGAGTTGGTTCGGGTACCCCTAATCGTGAATGGAGAAGTTGGTTCGGGTGCCCCCTAACCGTGAAGAAAAAAGTTGGTTCGGGTGCCCCTAACTGCGACAGGGTTAGTTTGTACGAGAAACCCCGAACCATGGATGGTTGGGTACCGTGACCTCAATCAAAGACAAGACGGATCGGGGTCGGAGACAAGACGGATCGGGGATAGAGACGAAGACAACTATCGACACCCGAACCATGATACAAAGAAACCCCGAGCCGTGAACCATGGTGTCACCCGAGCCGTGAACCACGGTGTCACCCGAGCCGTGAACCATGTAGTCACCCGAGCCGTGAACCATGGCATCACCCAAGCCGTGAACCATGGTGTCACCCGAGCTGTGAACCATGGTGTCACCCGAGCCGTGAACTATGGTGTCATCCGAGCCGTGAACCATGGTGTCATCCAAGCCGTGAACCATGGTGTCACCTGAGACGTGAACCATAGTGTCACCCGAGCCGTGAACCATGGTGTCACCTGAGCCGTGAACCATGGTGTCACCCGAGCCGTGAACCATGGAGTCACCCGAGCTATGAACCATGGCATCATCCGAGCAGTGAACCATTGTGTCACCCGAGCTGTGAACCATGGTGTCACCCGAGCCCTGAAGCATTGAGTCACCCGAGCCGTGAACCATGGCGTCACCCAAGTCGTGAACCATGGTGTCACCTGAGCTGTGAACCATGGTGTCACCTGAGCCGTGAACAATGATGTCACCCGAACCATGAACCATGGTGTCACTCAAGCCAAGGTTCAACAATGGGAGATTGGGCCGAGACAACGAGCCCACGGATTCAAGCCCACAAAAGAGATATGACAAGGTTAAAGCCCATGAATCGAAGTCCATGGCGGTGGCAGGCTTTGCTAAAAATAAATTCCGAGGAATTAGGAAATCTTCCTTATCTCTTTATACATTAACATATGATAAGGCTCAAATTAAAAATCCCTAGAGCTACTCTCTCAAATTAAGAGATCAATGTAGTACTTAGGGGTCGAATCCACAAGGACTCAAGAACCTCACGATAGACTTTTTCGTTTCGAATTCAGCTAAGCGAGTATGAAGTAAACTAAATAACAGTGCAAATAAAACGGTTGTTTATCAGGTGGAAAAACGTCAGGTCCAGAGAATTTCTCAGGAAATCAAGTAATGAAGATAAATTAATTGGTTAAGATCGAATTACGAACAAGTTCCAGAACTCAAATCACTAATGTAAAATAAACCAACTTTCGTTGCGAGAATTAACTATATTTAAAACTCAAGAAACCAAATTTCTTTACGAATCCTAAATCCTAAACAAGCATTAAACACAGGTTTGATTCGTTCATAAATTATCTAATCCAAATTTCTTTGCAATTATCTAATTTTCTCACTCATAGATTTTGGTCAGATTATAAATCAAACTTTTGTGCCAATTTAACAACCTAAGATCGAGATACTAGGTGATCAATCTAGAACTAGCTTTAAGTGCAACCTAGGCGAAGAACTATCAAGTTTGAATCCTAACCAATAAATCAATATATCATTCCCTGAAATCCCTAGTGAGAATTCCTAAACCTAACAAGAGATTTACTCACACATATCAATTGAAATCAAAGACATGAACGAAGTAAATATCATAGAAATCAGAAAAGAAGAATAGAAACAGGGCTCGAAATCTTCTCTAAAAGTAATACAAGTATTAGATAAGCCCCCAAGCTCTCAAAATCTCCAAGTTCTTGTCCAAAAATCAAGAGTAAAATCAATCAAAAGTGTAAGATGAAAGATCCCCTCTTCCAACTCAAAAACCCTAAAATATATCCTAAAACACGAGCTGGGTCCTTCTGTAAATACATGAAACTTCAGGGCAAAGTTGCAAAATCTCCAAAAAGTTTGGTTTTCACGTGGAAGTGCAGAAATCGGGATGTGTTGGTCGATGCACATGGCTGTGTTGGTCGATGCACATGAACTTGAAAAACACCAACTTCGACTTTTCAGCTACAATGCTCCATAATTGCTCCATAATGTCCAAATGATCACAAATTGTGTGTAGACCTGTAAAAGACTCGAAAATGACTCGAAAGACACATAAAAGACTCGATTATATACATATATCATGGCTTTAAAACCCATAAAAACCATGATATATCAACTCCCCCAGACTTAGCTTTTGCTTGCCCTCAAGCAAACAAAGAACTGAGTAAAAGAAAGAAGTTTGAAAACACAAAAACTCACCTTCTTTCAGAGCATCACATTGACCAATCACCATGTAATCCACATGCAACAAAAACCAATCCAAATATAACCACCATGTACTTCACCGTAGACATTCGCAACTTTCTCGATTCAAGCCACAATTTCGCAACATAGTCCATAAGCCCTTCATCGCTGGGTCTCATCTCTGATTTCAATGCCAAAAACTTTCTAGACTCATTCCCGTACAATACTATGACAAAGCAACCATACAACACTTGGTACTCTTTCTCTCCCCCCATACTTATTATTTTCTTATTCTGTTTTTTTTTTTTTCAAAGGTTTAGGCGAATAATGGCATCACGGAAAATTTTCCTAACCTCGCTTCCAACCTTTGCATTATCATCTCTTTCAAAGTAAAATAATGGGGTCATGGGAAATTTTCCTACCCCTTTACTCAAAAGAAAATCCTCTCATCTTTATATATTTATTACTTAGAGCAAGGGAGAGGAGTACCATTTACTTTTACACAGGTTGTTTTTTGTCAAGTAGGAACGAGGAGTCAAGCTCTATGAACATCAATCGCATCGATGAGGTAAAAGGAACAATCAGAAATTAGCTCAAGCTTTGGTGGGTTTCTGTTGGAAATATGGGAGTCTCAAGTCAACTGGTCAGCCTTTGGTTTTTTTCATTAGTCGGATCGGAACTGATTTTGCAGCAATGGTTACTTAGATGAAATAGTCAACACAACAAACCAAGAGAAAGATCATAGTTTCCAAATAATTTTTGACTCAATTAAACGACAAATTGACTCTAAGAAAATAAAAAATGTTGTCAGTAACCACCTCCCCCAGACTTGAACAACACTGTCCCCAGTGTTATTGAAGTGTAGGTTCGGTTTAAAAATGATATGAAAGTGAGAGAATAGAAAGAAACAGGAATTCGTACCTGTGTCGACCGACACAGGTAAGTGTGTTGGTCGACACAGAGGTGGTTGTTCTGAATAAGTGGTCGTATCGACCGACACAGTCAAGTGTGTTGGTCGACACAGAGGGGTTCTAGCACAACGTTCCCTAGATGAGGCTGGTTTTCGTGTATGGCACAAATCTCAACATGTTAGGAACACTCAAGCACAAATTTAGAACAACAGCCTAACATAGTTTCAAGTCCTCAAGTTTCAAAAGCAAAGACTAACAAGTGACGCAAGTTAAAAAGACAAACGAAAGGGAGAAAAGAAAACAAAAGTGCAGAAAAACCCAGGAAATTTGAGGCGGGATAACTAGTCCTCCTTGAGTTCATCGTCCATGCTAGTCGTCTGATCAGAATCGGCAGGAGCATTATGAGAAGGAGGAGTGCGGGGGTCCGGAGTGGGTGAGCGACGATGCCGGTGAGTCTCGGAAGTGGGACGTGTACAAGTGACACTGGCTGCTAAAAGCTTCCACATATGTCGCATAGTGCCAACCAAGTACCTCCGGAAAGCAGGACCATCATCAGTATAACCTGCAGGCGGCTCAGGAAAAGTCAAGTCGGGAAGTGTACCTCCAGCAAGGTCATCACCCGGCTCATCCTCTACAGCAGAAGGTGTAGCACTAGAAGGAGTCCCTCTACGAAGCTTGCATCGCGAGACGGGCTCTAGAAGTGATGGATCGGGCCTGAAACTCAACAGGGACACATCACTGGTAATGGCAGTGAGCTTTCGCTGTGGAAGTTTGATGCTCCAATCACGACCCTCCGAATCAGTAAAAACCCAAATACCACCGGGTTTCATCCATGTAGCGCTCTTCAGATGAGCTTGATCCATAAACAGGCGGTCAGTGATGATGGTGGCGTTGCTCATAACGATGTTGAAGTGCTCAAAAATCAGAGTCAAGAGGCTTTCCACTCCTTCAACTTGTTTGCTCGTGAAAGCCTTCGACTTGAGTGTAGAGAGATGGTTCGCGAAAACGGATCCCATGTTCAAGTCTTCACACGGCTCGGGGTATTGCCAAAACTCCTCAGGAAAAATGTGTCCAATCCCAAGATAAAGAAGTATAAGCTCGCTCTTCCTCATCTTGCTCGGGTCGGTTTTGCAGAGGATACTGTTTCCCAAAATACGCAAAACATACCTCAAGACTGGGTGTCTAACGTCTGTTTGCGTACTCACTCTTGACTCATAAACTCCATTGCCAATGTGTGACCAGAAAGTGTTGACGTCATGCCACTCGGATGTGAGAATAGCTCGAGTAGGCTCCGTATTGAACCCGTATAATCCACACAGATCAGTGATGGTGATACAATATCGCACCCCTTTGCACATGAAGGTCAGGACCCCTTCTTGTGCCACCTTGTTGGTCTCGTTGGCGTAGTAAACCCGACAAGTGGCCAAAAATTGTCGCGCCAAATCTGGAAAAAGAGCATACTGCTTGGTAGGCATGGTGCCCAAACCAATCTTCCTCAATATTCTCAGCACTTCGGTCCCAATTCCCAAGTCCGTGACAGTGAAATGATCAAGTAGCCGTGTGGGCTTCATCTCGACGGACTGCCACACATTGTAGAAAAATGTGTCATACTCATCCCAATCCTCTGAAATTGGTCTATTGTAGCATTCCGGCTGCTCAGTTTCAGTCTTCGGATCATGTTCCCAATGCCTTCGCATTTTGACCTTGAGATGCTCGGGTTTAGGCTATGGGTGCCGGATTTGCGAATTGGTGAGTCCGACGGTTGGGGCTGTTTGGATGGGTGGTGCTGAACTGGAGGCCTCACCTTGTTGCTTGCGTGATCTCTTGTTGCGTGTGGTGATCTACATTCAAAGACCAAAAGAAACAAACCAAAGACCCAATCATGTATCCACAAAAAATTCGACATTCAAAGCACAAGAGAATTCCAAATTGACAAAATTTGGGTGCTAGATATCACAAGCAACAATCCATATTAAAAATCAACATCAATTTTGCTCATAATTAGCCCTAATTTCGTGAATTGACAATTTGAAAGCAAGTTCATTATCAAATCAAAAATTCTCAAAATTCCTTCAAAACAAGTGAAACTAGCACATGCGTGAGGTACAATCTTCTTCTAGACATCAACATCATTGTGATTTAGCTAATAGAACAAGCTAAAAGAGACGAAATTCGAAGTTGTAACCTTTGGGGCCGAATCTGAAATTGGGAGATTTGAAAAACATACCTCGAATTCGGCTTAAAAGAGTGTTAGATTCGGATTGAGAGCAAAAATCAAATGATTTTAGGCTTTTGAATCACCCAAATTGGTGAAGGTTCAAAGATTTTCGTGTGTGGGTGTGTTCGGCGGCGATGAGCTAGGTCGAGGGAAAGAGAAAGAAAAAGAATGAGGAAGAAGAAGAAGAAAAAGAAAATTTAAAGATACTTACCTCGTGGCCGTCCGTGTCGAGCGATGCACATGTGTGGGTTGACCGACACACGCAAAAATTTCCAGCAGTATCGATCGATCCACATCGGATCGTTCGATCTGAAAACTGTTCGCTTGTTTGGATCGATCGATCTCTGGTTGGATCGATCGATCCACCGATACACACCGAAATCTTACATGTGTTGTGGTCGTACATGTCGAGCGATGCACACCCTGGTGTCGATCGACACATTCGAAATCTTCAGCAGTATCGGCTTGAGCGTGTCGACCGACACGGTCAAGTGTGTTGGTCGACACGGAGACTCGTGGACAACAAATTTCCGAATTTTTCTGTACATGACACAAAAACACCAAAATCCAAAATAAAAAGAAAACAAGACTCTAAAATTTATATTTACAGACTTACCGGTGGGTTGCCTCCCACCAAGCGCTTGTTTAACGTCATTAGCTCGACTGCAATGTGGTTAGGCAGCGGGTGCATCAGTTAGAGACACAATGTGTCCTGATGGAGATTCGACTTTCGTCCAGTAGTGTTTCACCCTTTGTCCGTTCACTGTGAACTCTTTGCCTTCAGCACTTGTCAAGACGACGGCACCATATGGTCGGACCTCTTTGATAGTGAAAGGACCTGACCAACGAGAACACAATTTTCCAGGAAACAATTGTAAACGAGAGTTATACAGAAGTACCTGATCATTCGGTTTGAAGTTCCTGGAGATGATCTTCTTATCATGATATGCCTTTGTTCGCTCCTTGTATAACTTAGTGTTCTCATAGGCATGACATCTGATTTCATCCAGTTTATTCAGCTGAATCAATCGCCTCTCTGCAGCAGACTTGATGTCAAAATTTATCATCTTGACTGCCAATGCTGCTTTGTGTTCCAACTCA
Organism: Pseudoturritis turrita; assembly: GCA_900406555.1. Classification (NCBI taxonomy): domain Eukaryota; kingdom Viridiplantae; phylum Streptophyta; class Magnoliopsida; order Brassicales; family Brassicaceae; genus Pseudoturritis; species Pseudoturritis turrita. The sequence continues at coordinate 61,712 of OVBL01000790.1, read as the reverse complement.
ACTGGGAGGTGGCAAGCTTTCCCGTAGAGAAGATGGAATGGCGTAGTCCCAAGTGGCATTTTGAATGCGGTCCTGTATGTCCATAGAGCATCATCTAGCTTAGCAGACCAATCTTTCCTAGTCTTGCCCACGGTCTTCTCCAAAATCTCCTTGATCTGTCTGTTCTAAACTTCAACCTGTCCACTTGTCTGCGGATGATAAGGAGTAGCCACACGGTGATGCACACCATGCTTCTTCAGCAGTTTTTCGAAAACCCTGTTGATAAAGTGAGAACCACCATCACTTATCACAATCCAAGGTACTCCAAATCGAAGAAAGATTATGGTCTTAAACAGCTTAAGAACCACAGAGGCATCATTGGTCGGACTAGCGATATCTTCCACCCACTTAGGCACTTAGTCCACAACAACCAAAATATACCGATTCCCGTAAGATGAAGGAAGCGGTCCCATAAAATCAATACCCTAGCAATCAAATACCTCAACCTCCAGGATGAAGTTTTTTGGCATCTCATGCCTCTTGCTAATCTTTGCCCTTCGCTGGCAAGCATCACACTGAGCTATGAATGCATGGGCATCTCTGAACATTGTAAACCCGGCTTGGTAAATCTTAGACTCTGTCTTAAAGGTCGCAAAGTGCCCAGCATACTCAGAGCCATGATAATGAAATAGTACATCTGGAACCTCAGTCTCAGCGATGCATCTTCTGTACATGCCATCCGCGCAGTGCTTGTACAAGTAAGGTTCATCCCAGCAGAACCTTCTAATCTCTCTCAAAAATTTCTTCTTGGTATATCCCGTGAAATTCTCGGGCTCATCTTTAGCAGTAAGATAATTGGCAATATCAGCATACCACAGTCGATTGGGAAGAGTCACGGTGCATATATCCATGTTGTAGTCATCAATTTGGCCCGTAGAAAATTCTGGGTTCGCGTTCGACCTATGTCGACCAACGCACATGGCTGTGTTGGTCGACACAGACACCTCAACTCGACAATTTCGCTGTTTTTCCTCCAAATCCAAAATTTGACCAATCTCAACCTTGTATACATTCTCCTCAGGTAGAAAATCATTGATTGGGACATCATCTTCAACTCTAATCCTAGAAAGATGATCAGCAACTCCCTTCTTGTCTCGAACTTCAATATCAAACTCTTGGAGAAGCGGAATCCATCTCAACAACCTTGGTTTTGCATCCTTTTTCTGCATCAAGTACTTCAGAGCTGAGTGATCTGTGTGTACTATCACCTTAGAACCAACCAAATACGAAAAAAATTTCTCAAACGCAAACACCACGGCCAACAACTCTTTCTCCGTAGTCGCATAATTTCTCTGCGCATCATCTAGTGTTATGCTAGCATAGTAAATAGCATGAAGTTTCTTATCCTTCTTCTGCCCCAGAACAGCCCCAACCGCGAAGTCGCTGGCATCACACATCACCTCGAAAGGCAAATCCCAGTCTGGCGAACTTACAATTGGAGCGTTCACTAATGCTTGCTTGATCTGTTCAAAAGCTGATTGGCATTCATTATTGAACTCAAATTTCACATCCTTACACAACAAAGCAGTCAACGGTCTAGCGAGCTTGCTGAAATCTTTGATGAATCTCCTGTAAAAACTAGCGTGCCCCAGAAAACTCCTCACAGCCTTAATTGAATCCGGTGCCTGCAAATTCATCATCACCTCAATCTTTGCTCGATCAACCTCAATCCCACTTTGCGAAACTCTGTGCCCAAGAACAATACCATCTTAGACCATAAAATGGCATTTCTCCCAATTTAGAACCAAGTGCTTCTCTTCACATCTAGCGAGCACCTTGCACAGATTTTCCAAGCACTCATGATAAGACGGTCCATAGACTGAGAAGTCATCCATGAATACCTCCATGTAATCTTCAATCATGTCTGTGAATATAGACATCATACATCTCTGGAATGTAGCAGGAGCATTACAAAGTCCGAATGACATTCTGCGATATGCAAATGTACCATAGGGACACGTAAACATGGTCTTCTCCTGATCCTCGGGATGGATTGAAATCTGAAAGAAACCCGAGTATCCATCTAGAAAGTAGTAGTAGGGGTGGTTACCCAACCTCTCAAGCATCTGATCAATGAACGGCAACGGGAAGTGATATTTCCTTGTCGCAGGATTCAGCTTCCTGTAATCAATAAACATCCTATGTCCAGTCACAGCCCGTGTAGGAATCAGCTCGTTCTTCTCATTCTTAATCACTGTGACTCCACCTTTCTTCGGAACCACATGTACCAGACTAACCCAATCACTGTCCGAAATAGGGTAGATGATCCCAGCTTCCAGGAGTTTCAGAATCTCCTTCTTAACGACCTCCTTCAGATTCGGATTCAGCCACCTCTGATGCTCAATCGACGACTTCGTCTCATCCTCGAGATGGATCATGTGCATGCACAAGTCTGGAGAGATACCTGAAATGTTATCAAGAGAATAGCCAAGAGCTTTGCGATACTTGCGCAGCTTACTTAGCAGTAACGTGAGCTCTGCGTTGTTCAAGGAAGCATTGACAATAATAGGATAAGTGGAATTTGGTCCAAGAAATGCATACCTTAGCCCCGTAGGGAGTTTTTTGAGCTCGATTTTGGGAGCTTTATCTTCGCTCCAATCACTCAATACCGCGGCTTTGGGTGAGGTATCAATGAGCTCCTCGTGAGCGACTAACTGCATCACACGCTCACTAGTATCCAACATCTTCACATACCCAGCAGTAATGTCGTCTAGATGCTCCATCTCTCGCGTAGAACTGATCAAAGCTCTCTTTAAAGGGTCCGTAGGATGCATCTCATGAAAGATTTCCTCTGCGAGATCACTAAGGGTATCCACGTAGTAAGTCTGTCCGTCAATGGTGGATCACTTTACCAGCTTGTCCATGTTAAAACTCATCACTAGATCTCCCACATTCAAAGATATCTTGCCCCCTCGTACGTCAATGAGAGTGCCAGCTGTAGCCAAGAAAGGTCTGCCCAGGATAAGAGGATCCTTAGGCTCAACGGTGTACCGCAGAACTATGAAATCTGTGTGGATCATGCAATCGCCAATTCGTACGGGCACATCTTCTAAAAGACCCTCGGAAATCCTCACACTCCGATCAGCCAGAATTAGAGAAATCCTAGTGGGTGTGAACTCAGTCATCCCAAGTCCCACAGCAACCGAGTAAGGCATCAAACTAACACCTGACCCCAGATCACACAGCGAATTTTTGAACCTATCCATGAAAATAAAGCAATCCAAAATGAAGCTTCCTGGATCTTTAAGTTTCTCTGGTATCCTGTTCTGAATAACGGCACTGCAAACCTCAGAGATCATCATCACACCTTCCTCTTCTCTCATATCCTGCGTCAGCATCTTCTTCAAACACCTCTTAACCACCGGAGTAGTCTTGATAGCATCAATCAAAGGAATCTCAATGGTGAGTTTGTCCATCATGGCCTTGCACTTAGCTTCATACAGCTCCTGCTTTGACTTCCTAGGATTTCTTGGGAATGGAACCCTAGGCTTGTAGACTTGTTCCATTGAAGTTTTCGGCTTCTCAGAAATTTGTGTCGCTGCTGGCTTAGTGTGTCGACCAACACAGGGAAGTGTGTTGGTTGACACAGGGACCCCAGTTCTGTCCTTAGTCGAAAATCCAGCTGCATCGATTTCCTGTGGGTGCTCGTGTCGACCGACACAGGGAAGTGTGTTGGTCGACACAGACGATTTTGGCATGTCTTTAGAAGGTGTCGAATGACACATTCCACTTGTGTCGACCGAGCTCGATTTTTGTTCGTCTGCGCTTGATTTTTGCCTGTCTTTCAGGTGTGTCGACCGACACAGGCGAAATTTCTGCAAAATCTTCTTCAATTTCTTATAACTCCACGAGTTGATCAACACTTAGGCCCTTCTTTAGCACTGGATTAAACTCCTTACCACTTCTCAACATGATGGCATTGCATTGATACTTCGGATTAGTGCCTGTCCTTCCGGGAAGGACTCCATCTTGTCTTCTCACAGACCCAGCAGTCTGCGCTACCTGAGTATCTAGCTTTTTGACATGAGTGCTCAAAACTTCGAACTTACCATTCAAAATCGTTCCTAGCAAAGGTAGGAAGTCTGATCGCAGACCAATTCGCATAAAATTCATCAGGTCTGTTGTAATCCCCAAGCGTCCTTACTCTTCCAGCTTGCGCGTATGCCTGCGCATTCTCAACAGCAACTACTGCCACGATGGGGTTTCCATCTCCATCCAATCTTTGCCCTTGCTCATTGCAAACGTGACCCTCTTGGTCCCTAATAACACCAGCTTCGTCCTGACGTAAAATCACAGGATTAACCATCTCCACTGGCTTCTTTGCTTTTCTGTTCGCTCGTTCTAACTTTGCAAGCTCCTGATTCGGAAGAAACAAAAGCTGACTGTCCTTGTTGCTCCTGGTAACACGACTAGGCATACACCTGAAACACACAAGACAAAAAGATAGAACGACGTGAGTAAAACTTGAAATAAAAACTGTCTAAATTCTACACTTACATCTATCAGAAACTCAAAAGAGTCCCCGACAACGGCGCCAAAATTTGATAAGGCTCAAATTAAAAATCCATATAACTACTCTCTCAAATTAAGAGATCAATGCAGTACTTAGGGGTCGAATCCACAAGGACTCAAGAACCTCACGATAGACTTTTTCATTTCGAATTCAGCTAAGCGAGTATGAAGTAAACTAAATAACAATGCAAATAAAACGGTTGTTTATCAGGTGGAAAAATGTCAGGTCCAGGGAATTTCTCAGGAAATCAAGTAATGAAGATAAATTAATTGGTTAAGATCGAATTACGAACAAGTTCCAGAACTCAAATCACTAATCTAAAATAAACCAACTTTCGTTGCGAGAATTAAATATGTTTAAAACTCAAGAAACCAAATTTCTTTGCGAATCCTAAATCCTAAACAAGCATTAAACACAGGTTTGACTCGTTCACAAATTATCTAATCCAAATTTCTTTGCAATTATCTAATTTGCTCACTCTAGGTTTTGGTCAAATTATAAATCACACTTTCGTGCCAATTTAATAACCTAAGATCGAGATACTAGGTGATCAATCTAGAACTAGCTTTAAGTGCAACCTAGGCGAAGAACTATCAAGTTTGAATCCTAACCAATAAATCAATATATCATTCCATGAAATCCCTAGTGAGAATCCCTAAACCTAACAAGAGATTTACTCACACATATCAATTGAAATCAAACACATGAACGAAGTAAATATCATAGAAATCAGAAAAGAGGAATAGAAACAGGGGTTCGAAATCTTCTCTCAAAGTATCAGATCAGCCCCCAAGCTCTCAAAATCTCCAAGTTCTTGTCCAAAACCCCAGAGTAAAATCAATCAAAAGTGTAAGATGAAAGATCCCCTCTTCCAACTCAAAAACCCTAAAATATATCCTAAAACACGAGCTGGGTCCTTCTGTAAATACATGAAACTTCAGGGCAAAGTTGCAAAATCTCCAAAATGTTTGGTTTTCACGTGGAAGTGCAGAAATCGGGCTGTGTCGACCGACGCATATGGCTGTGTTGGCCGATGCACATGGCTGTGTTGGTCGATGCACATGAACTTGAAAAACACCAACTTCGACTTTTCAGCTACAATGCTCCATAATTGCTCCATAATGTCCAAATGATCCCAAATTGTGTGTAGACCTGTAAAACTCGAAAAGAACTCGAAAGACACATAAAAGACTCGATTATATACATATATCATGGCTTTAAAACCCATAAAAACCATGATATATCAACATAGCCGACTTAAACTTGTATATATACTCATGTAAACCCTCAGAAAAGGGGATCCGAAATTTGACCTAGAAAAACTATGTACTTTTGCTCTCATACGAAAGCTTTCTAAACAGCTTAATAAAATACCCTCTTTGGATCTCTCTTTGTGTTTTTGGGTGGTTTTTGCTCAGAAATTTCATCTCCCTTAACAAACCCTCGACAAATTCGATTGGCGTGGATTTATACTCCCACAATTTGGCACTATAAGGAGGGGCGTTGAAATTTTCGTACTCAAAAGAACTACCACAAAACCGATCCAAAGACGATAGCCAACGACGGAGAGCAAGACGCTACCGATGTGAGGAACACTGGCGTGGAGGATCAGACGAACTAATCCGGGAACCCTGGGGAGACTTCGACGACACTTACGGAGATGAAGATCATGCTGGAGAGACTGCTCAAGAAGGCGGAGGAGCAAGACAAACTCAACAACACAATGACGGGAGAGCTGAAGGCTTTGGCGACGGTGAGTCGAACTCGTGGGATAGGATCATGTCTGGATCCAACCAGATGAGCCAGGAGACGCCTCAACCCAACGGCCCTGGATTTCTCAACACCACTCAATCCACTAAGAACCCGTGGAAGATTGTCGCCACTCCATCAAGGCTTAGCAAACCTAGTTTCGGAGTTCAAGGAGCAGGCGACACACCAATCGAAGACGAGCCCGCACCGATCATCAATCTGGAAGAGGAGAACCAAATTGAGCTAAACATGGAGAGCCGCAACAACCCCGAACCCATAGCAGCTAGCCAGACCCTAACTGAGAGATGCGAGGCCATCCCAGAAGGAGATCACGAGCTAACCGAGGAGGAGGAGAACATACTCTGGGCCGAGCAAGCACGGGTCAACAAGGAGCGCAGAGCAGGAGTCCGAGCCTAGAAAGAAGAGATGGCTACGATACGAGCAGATATGGACCGAGCAGCTGCCGACATAAAAGTTGTCCGATCCATGATGCACAAAGCGACTAGTAAGGTGCCGGAGATAGATCGTGTACTGGAGGAAACACAGAACACCCCGTTCACAGCACGGATTACTAGCACAAGAATTCCATACCCTGGAAAGATGAAAGTCCCGATCTACGAAGGAAAGACCGATCCAAAAGAGCATCTAACGGCTTTTGCTATAGCCATGGGACGCTCTAATTTCAAGGAAAATTAAAGACACGCCAGACAGTGCCTTCTCTTTGTGGAGCATCTCAAGGGACTGGCGCTCTAGTGGTTTTCCAGGCTCGAGCGAAACTCCATCAACAGCTACAACCAACTGTCCGCAGCATTCTTGAACCATTACTCCATATTCATGGATCCCGGAACCTCCGACGCCGATCTGTGGACCCTGGCTCAAGGGCAGAATGAAACACTCCGGAGTTTCATCGGAAGATTCAAAGCCTTCATGTCCAAAGTGGAAGGCCTGAGCGACAAAGCAGCCTTATTGGCCCTGAAGCGGGCACTCTGGTTCAACTACAATTTTCGCAAAGAAATTGTGCTGAACGCCCCGACAACGATACATGATGCAATGCATCGAGCCGCAGATTTCATCACCGAATAAGAAAAGATAAAGATCCTAACCGAGAATTATGGGAAGGCAAAGGCAGTGAACCACTCCTCCCAAGTATCAACCCCTTATAATACTAAGAAGAATAGCCAAAGTTCCGGCTATGTGCAGCATGAGGGTGGTTTCCGAGGAGCCCATAACTATCAAATCGATGCTCCCGGCTATGGTCGAGGAAGAGGCCGAGGCCGCGGAAGGAATTCATGGAGCACTTAGACCAAAAGCGATAGTTCCAACAACGAGACAGCCTATTGCGAACATCATCACATATATGGGCATTCCACTGCCAACTGCCGTATCCTAGGCTTGAAACTTGCTAAAACATTAGCAGTCGACGAACTTGGAGGGAACATCAGCCTTAAGGATTTCGAGATGGATGTGCACGCACATAGACCCGACCAGACAAAAGAAGATCACACCAAATGCGATAGAAGGGATGACGAAACGTCGTCATCCGGGTCAAGAAGAAGGATAAGCATGATAATGGGAGGATCTCCCTATTGCGTGGATACCGTCTCATCAATCAAAGCATTCCAGCAAAGGACAGACGTTGTTGGGGTCAGATTCCACCTCTTGAGAATCAACGATTGAAAAATGGCTAAGTATGAAAGAACATTAGCAACTGTATCCCTAACCGTAGTTTGGGTACCCCTAACCATGAAAGGGGAGTTGGATCGGGTCCCCCTAACCACGAAAGGAGGAGTTGGTTTGGGTACCCCTAACCGTGACAATGGGAGTTGGATCAGGTCCTCCTAACCACTAAAAGAGGAGTTGGTTCGAGTACTCCTAACCGTGACAAGAGGAGTTAGGTTCGGGTGCCCCCTAACTATGACAAGAGGAGTTGGTTCGGGTGCCCCCTAACCACGACAGGACAAGTTTGTGCGAGAACCCCCTAACCATGGAGGAGTTGGTTCGGGTACCCCTAACCGTGACAAGGACAGTTAGATCGGGTCCCCCTAACCATGAAATGAGGAGTTGGTCCGGGTACCCCCAACCACGAAAGGAGGAGTTGGTTCGGGTGCCCCCTAACCATGAAAGGAGGAGTTGGTTCTGGTGCACCCTAACCGCGACAAGGTGAGTTGGTTCGGGTGCCCCCTAATCGTGACAAGGTGAGTTGGTTCGGGTGCTCCCTAACCGCGATAGGACAATTTTGTGCAAGAACCCCCGAACCATGGACGATTGGTTCGGGTACCATGAGCTCAATCGAAGACAAGACGGATCGGGGTCAGAGACAAAGACAACCATTGACACCCGAACCGTGATACAAGGCAAACCCGAGCCGTGAACCATGGTGTCACCCGAGCCGTGAGCCATGGTGTCACCCGAGCTGTAAACCATGGTGTCACCCGAGCCGTGAACCATGGTGTCACCCGAGCCGTGAACCATGGTGTCACCCGAGCCGTGAACCATAGTGTCACCCGAGCCGTGAGCAATGGTGTCACCCGAGCCGTGAATTATGGTGTCACCTGAGCCGTGAACCATGGTGTCACCCGAGCCGTAAGCCATGGGGTCACCCGAGCGGTGAACCATGGTGTCACCTGAGCCGTGAACCATGGTGTCACCCGAGCCGTGAGCCATGGTGTCACCCGAGCTGTGAGCCATGGTGTCACCCAAGCTGTGAACCATGGTTTTACCCGAGCCATGAACCATGGTGTCACTCGAGCCATGAACCATGGTGTCACCCGAGCTGTGAACCATGGTGTCACCCGAGCTGAGGTTCAACGACAGGAAGTTGGGCCAAGCTGATGATCATATGGGCTGAGACAACGAGCCCATGAATTCAAGCCCATAACAGAGATACGACAAGGTTAAAGCCCATGATGGTAGCCGACTTTGCTAAAAAGAAATCCCGAGGAATTATGAAATCTTCCTTATCTCTTTAGATATTAACTTAGCCGACTTAAACTTGTATAAATAGACATGTACATCTCTGGAGAAAGGGATCTGCAATTTTGACATAGCAGAACTCTGTACTTTTGCCCTCATACGAACAAGCTTTCTAAACAGCTTAATAAAATACAAACTTTGGATCTCTGTTTGTGTTTTTTGGTGGTTTTTACTCAGAAGTTTCAGATCTCTCTAAAAGGCGTGACGAATTTAATTGCCGTGGATTTACACTCCCACAATTTGCCGCTAAAAGGAGGGCGAGAAATTTTCTTACTCAAAAGAACCACCATAGAACCGATCCGAAGACGATGGCCAACGACAGAGATGATAACACTACCGACGCCAGAAATGCCGGCGTAGAGGACGAGACGAACCGGTCCAAGGATGCTGGGGATACTTCAACAACACTCACGGAGATGAAGATCATGCTGGAGAAGCTACTCAAGGAGGCGGAGGAGCAAGACAAACTCAACAGCACGATGACGGACGAGCTGAAGGCATTGGCGACGTTGACCCGAACCCAAAGAGTGGGATCAGGACTCAACCCAGCGAGACGAATCGGAAGATGCCTCAACCCGATGGCTCTAGACTTCACAACTCCGCTACCCACCGATAACCCGTGGGAGATTGCCACCCCTCAATCAGAGCTTAGCAACCCTGACTTCCAGCACGCATGGAGCAGGCGACGCACCAACAGAGGAGGAGCCGGCCCCGATCATAAATCTAGAAGAGGAGAATCAAGTGGAGGGCAACATGGAGAGCCGTGATGACCCCGAACCACTAGCAGCTGGCCAGACCCAAACTGAAAGATAAGAGGACATCCCAGAAGGGGATCAAGAGCTAACCGAGGAGGAGGAAAACATCCTCTGGGCCGAGCAAGCACGGGTCAACCAAGAACGAAGAGCAGGAGTCCGAGCCCAGAAAGAAGAGATAACTATGATGCGAGCAGATATGGATCGAGCAGCTGCCGACATAAAAGCCGTCTGATCCATGATGCACAAAGTGACTAGCAAGATGCCGGAGATAGATCGCGTACTAGAGGAAGTAGAGAACACCCTGTTCACGGCACGGATTACCAGCACAAGAATTCCGGATCCTGGAAAGATGAAAATTCCAATCTACGAAGGAAAAACCGACCCAAAGGAGCATCTAACTTCAAAGAAAATAAAAGAGACGCCGGACAGTGCCTTCTCTTCGTGGAGCATCTCAAGGGCCCGGCGCTCCAATGATTTTCTAGGCTCGAGCGGAACTCCATCAACAGCTACAACCAACTATCTGCGGCATTTGTTTAAGCATTACTCCATATTCATGGATCAAGGGACATCTGACGCTGACCTGTGGACCCTAGCTCAGGGGCAGAATGAAACACTCCGTAGTTTCATCGGAAGATTCAAAGCCATTATGTCCAAAGTGGAAGGTCTGAGCGACAAAGCAGCCTTACTGGCCCTGAAGCGGGCACTTTGGTACAACTCAGATTTTCGCAAAGAAATCGTGCTGAATGCCCCCACAATAATACAGGATGCAATGCATCGAGCTCCAGACTTCATCACTAAAGAAGAAGAGATGAAGATCCTAACCGAGAAGTATAGGAAGACAAAGACAACGAACCAGTCTCCCCAAGTTTCAAACCCCTCTAACACTATGGACGTAATCTTCCTCGAGACTCTCAGAAGAATGAATGTGGACCTGTCCGAAGTGATATCTACCCCTAAATCATTGACTGGATTCTCTGGTGAAACCACCATGACTACTGGGATAATCAAACTGCCTGTCCAAGCCGGCGAGGTGACAAAAATCATCGAATTCTCCGTAACTGATCACCCGGCGATCTACAACGTCATCATGGGGACCCCCTGGTTAAATTCCATGCGCGCAGCTGTTTCAACCTACCATCTCTGCCTCAAGTTCCCTACACCAAACGGAGTGAAAACAATACGAGGGAACCAAAAAGAGTTTCGCGTCTACTTCCTCGCCGTAAACAAGCTCAGAAACCCGGTGACCGATCCGACGGTAACTTTAAAGCGCAAGAAGATAAAGACCGACAGAGAACCGGTGAAAGAGATTTCCAAACTGTTATAGCAATTACAGATTGCAAAGGATCGCGAAGAAGAAGTTTCTAAACCAACTTGCGACCCCGTCATATCAGTTTGGATCGACAATAAACATCCAGAGCGATGCATGGAAATCGGAGCAATGTTAGATGAAAAGATCAGAGACAAACTCGTTGCATTTTTGAGGAAAAATATCCACATGTTCGCATGGGAAGCAGAAGACATGCCCGACATTGATATCAGCATAACAAGCCACGAACTGAACGTTGACCCAACATTCAAACCAGGGAAGCAGAAAAGGAGAAAGCTTGGGCCAGACAGAGTTAAAGCAGTCAATGACGAGGTGGAGAGACTCCTGCACGTTGGATCGATAACTGAGGTGAAGTACCCGGATTGGCTAGCTAATCCAGTTGTAGTCAAGAAGAAGAATGGAAAATGGCGTGTATGTGTGGACTTCCCTGATCTGAATAAAGCTTGTCCAAAAGACAGCTTCCGTCTTTCGCATATCGATCACCTGGTCGAAGCAACGGCAGGAAATGCACTACTGTCCTTCATGGATGCCTTCTCAGGTTACAACCAGATCTTGATGTACCCCGATGATCGCGAGAAGACAACTCCTGGAACAGTCATTCTCCATACGTCCAACAATGAAGCAGAGTACGAAGCTTTGATCATCGGGATAAAACTTGCTAGTGGCCTAAAGATCGAGCAACTTCATGCATTTTGCGATTCCCAATTAGTCACAAATCAGTTCAGCGGCGAATACGCAGCAAAGGATGATCGAATGGATGCTTACTTGAAGATCGTCAAAGAATTGGCTGCGCAGTTCAAACAATTCATCCTAACACGTATCCCACGAGGGGAGAACACCCAGCCGACGTACTTGCAGCCCTTGCATCAACTTCCGATCCTTATCTAAAGAGGATAATTCCAGTAGAATTCATCAAAGACCCAAGCGTCAGTCTTTCCGACACGGTGCACGCCATAACTCGTTCACGAGCCGCTAACCAAGCAACGGAAGCCACAACCGAAAAAGAGGAGATGGATGGAATGCAGGAAGAATTGGCAAATTAATCATCCGCCGAGCTGGATACAGCCTCAATGAAAGAAGACATTCTCGAGGAATCACCACTCGTCGAAAGCAGCAACGACCCTATCACCGAATCACAACCCGAAGAAGAAGCAAACGAGATCACTGACAAAGCAGAATATGGCTGCGGCAAGGAATGGCTCGGCGCAATCAGAGAATACATATACGACGGAGTCTTACCAACCGAAAAATGGGCAGCTCGTAAGCTTCGAGCCCAAGCAGCTCGATACGTATTACTCGATGGAAATATCTTCAAATAGAGATTCTCAGGACCACTGCTAAACTGCGTGGAAGGTAAAGACGCAAGGACGATTATGGAGGAAGTTCACAATGGTTCATGTGGCAATCACTCTGGAGGGAGAGCACTAGCCATAAAAGTCAAACCTCATGGTTATTATTGGCCAACGATGAACAAAGATTGCAAGGAGTTTTCAGCCAAATGCGAGAAATGTCAACACCATGCGCCAATGATTCATCAACCAACAGAATAGCTCTCATCAATCTCATCACCCTATCCATTCATGCGATGGTCTATGGACATTGTCGGGCCGCTGTATCCCTCAAAACAGAAACGTTTTCTGCTGGTTTTGACAGATTATTTTTCGAAATGGGTCGAAGCCGACTCATATGCTAATATTAAAGATGCACAGGTGGAAGCCTTTGTCTGGAAAAACATCATATGCCGGCATGGGGTACCATACGAGATCGTGATAGACAATGGCTCGTAGTTCATCTCAAATCGTTTCGAAACTTTCTGCGACAAATGGAAAATCAGACTCAACAATTCTACTCCAAGATATCCACAAGGGAACGGACAGGCCGAAGCAATCAACAAAACAATCCTCGATGGCCTGAAGAAGCGTCTTGATGAGAAAAAGGGACATTGGGATAAAGAGCTGGAAGGAGTACTTTGGTCTCACTGCACCACCCCAAGACGAGCAACGGGGGAAACACCATTCACCCTCGTGTACGGAACAGAGTGTGTCATCCCACCGGAGATCGTTTCCCAGGAATTCGCCGCAGACTACTACCAGAACAAGAAGGGCTCAATCACCTATTGAGGCTTGACGAATTGGACTTGATCAATGAAAGAAGGGATGAAACCTTGATAAGGATCCAGAACTATCAGAACGCGGCAGCAAAATACTATAATTCCAAAGTTCGAGAACGACGATTCTACGAAGGCGATTTAGTTTTACGGAAGGTTTTCCAAAACACAGCAGAGACGAATGCCGGAAAATTGGGAGCGACCTTATAGAATCACAGAGATAGTCAAACCTGGCGTTTACAAACTCGCCAACATGACGGATGTTCCAGTACCGAGATCATGGAACGCAATGCACCTCAAAAAGTACTATCACTAAGCTACTTTACACGAACTATGGGGCGACTTGATCACTGCAAAGGGTACGTAGGCAGCTCGTCTTCGGATGGGTTCAGTTGCCCCCTCTTTTCAAAGGGGGGGACTGAGTATGTATATGCGTACTCGTATACTCCCATCTTTGTAACAGATTTCTACACAAAGCTTTCAAAAACAATTTTTACCTAAACATCCTTCAAGGATCACAACTTCTTAACAAAACAGACATATTCGAACAAATTAAGCTACAACGGGCATCTCGCCACATCTTCATTATTGCTGGCCACAATAGTGAACTCTCGCATCCATCTCGGATCTAAACTCTCGCATCCGTCTCAGGATTAAAAGCGCGCTATACAAATATTCGTTCATTGTCGGAGCGGACACGTTTATGGCAACGTATCCGTAAACCAAAATAATTGTCCTCAACTATACAAAGCATATGTCCATTATCGAAGCGGAAGCGTTCATGGTAACACATCTGTAAACCGAAATGTTCAAACTAAACTATGCAAACAAATGTTCATTCTCGGAGTAGATAAGTTTATGGTAACCTATCTGTGAACCGAAATGATCATCTCGAGACTGATCATCTCATAACTACGCAAACATGAGCTTGTATCCATTCGTCGGAACAACTACTTCTCAACAAAGACAACGCAAGCAAAGCATTTACAAATTTATCGCATAAAAACGATGCACTTAGAAGTTTGCCGAACAAAGAGAGAGAGATATATATATATATATATTCATCGACCGCAAGGATCATGCAATCAACAGCTCAACAAAAAATTAATAGTTCTTACAAGGACTATAGATTGGATAAAGCCGTCCAGGCACTAAAAAAAAAAAAAAAAATTTAAGTTACACAAAGAGGATCGTAATCCTCCATCACCTCAGGGTTCGTGACCACCTCCTGCTCTGACTCCACTGGACAGTCGAGCACCTTTTTTCCCGGCACTTCACCTATCTGGGATATCATCTCGACACACTCTTCGGCAGCCTCCTCGAGAGTAGCTTCATGATCTTTCTTAGAAGTTGGTTTGGGGATTCGATCCTCTGAAACGTTCTTCGAGCTTAACTCAGCAATGCCCTGTGTTCCCCTGTTCGAACCAGAGAAGTCCTAAATGCCTACACTTGCAGCGGCTATTTCCATAGGCTCATCATCATTGATCTCCTTCAGGATGTCAGAGGGCACATGAGATAAACTCAGGATCTCTTTCGCCTCGAGAACAAGCTTAGCAAACACCTCGTGGGCTCCTTCCTACTCCTGTTTTTGCTCAGCCAAGTTCCTCACCTCGAGATCAAGAGACGGTGGCTCGGCGCTTTGAAGTAATCCTATGAACTGGAGGTTGCCTTCAATCTGAGCTAGGTCGGGCATGTTCTCCTTTGGCTCACCATCGATCTCGCCAAGTAGTTTCGACGCTCGAGAGACTTTGCCTTCAAACGACAACATCATTTCGTGCTTGGCCTCAAGAACGGCTTGCTCAACCTTGCTCTCGTGGAGCTCATTCACTGCTTCTAGCTGCCTTGTCAAGCTGGCTATGTGGGCATCCCGTCTCACTTTACCGGATTCCAGCCGCATGATCCGCTCATTGGCTTCTTTAATATGCTTCCTGTGACCTTCAGCATCAGCCTCAAGATCATTGATCCTCTTGATAGCTTTCTCTCGTTCAGCAGCGTGGTTTGCCTCGACTTCTTTGAGCTTCCCATCCAGCTCAGTGGCTTTTCGCCTAGCATCTTCGACTCTATCGCGCTCCTTGCGGGCATCGGACTCGTACCCTATCACCATCCTGTTGAGATGGAATATGAACTGCAAGAAAACCAAAAGAACTGTTATTAAAACTGTTTAAAGCAGTTCGGGTCACAAAAGCAAAATAAAAGGAAGTATACCTTAACGCCTCGGAGCGACACCTCGCTATAGGCTTTATCTCTGATAAGGGTGTCGGCCAGAGGGAAACGATCACCTGGGCAAGTTATCTTTAAAAAGATAGCCGCATATGCCGAAGCATCATTATAAGCCCCTTCAACATTAATGGGCACCGTGGAAAGAGGAATCGCCTCGGGAATAATCTGAGGCACATCAGCGCGCCGTTGTCGTTTGGATGCTTCGGTCAACTCATCACCCCTATCAGCTGCTGATGACTGCCGTTTCTTACTCGGGCCTCTTCTCTCCTTGGGTTTTCCTTTGCCCTTGTCTTTGTGCGGCAATAATTGAGAATCAACCGGACGAAGCCCTATGATGACTCCTTGTGGATTCGAGGAAGGAGTCGGTTCGGGAAGATTATTAGCAGGGGTTGGCTCGGGGACAAGAGCAGTGGTAAGTTGGGGGTTCGGGGGGAGAGACTGAATCAACGCCTTTGCCTGCTTCGCTCTCTCTTTTACCTCTGCCTCCCCTTTGGCTTTTACAGCAGCCCGATCCCTTAAAGTAGGTCTTCCCATGGTATCTCTCGAAGAATGAGAAGGGGATGATTGCTCAACTGATTGTCCTTCGGAAAGGGCTCAGGCTCTCTCCACTCGTCGAAGATTGAAATCTCTTGACCAATTACACTTGTGAGCTGAAAGCGCTTCGTGAATCTCAGACAGATCGGGAGGCAATGAAAGGCGGAGATGACGCACTGCAAAACAAAAATATTTAAGCAAGGTCAGAAAAACCTAAAAAGGAAAATTGCTAAATAATAGAAACCCGAGCCGTGGCCCAAGTCGAGCAACGGATCGGCTACCAATTTCTCCCCAGCCTGACTTGACACATTGAAGACAGTTCGGATCCACTGACGCTTTCGTAATAGGGACAAAAAAGAAATAATCCTCCCAGTTGTCATCTTTGGTCGGGAAATCCCTTATAATATTTCTCCTGGCTTTACCCGACACATAATACTTCAGCTCTCTCTTGTTACGACGCCTGAATTCGAGCAAATACGTTAGGTGTTCGATGCCAACCTCTACATCGCATTCATAACTCCTGGTTAGAATGCCAACCAAATGCCTGATTCCCCGAACATTGATTTGAGAAATGGCCAAGTTATACTTCCAAAGAAACTGTAGAATAACTTTAGGGATCGAAAACCACAACAGGCAGCGGTAGAAGAAGCTTTCATAAAGAGTGAAGTGATTAGGGGGAGGATTGTTGGCTCGGTCTGATGATGAGGGAAGCACAAGCTTGACTTCCTCCGAAATACCAAACCTATGCCTAAGAACCGTTAGTGATTCCAAGGTTGAGAGGGTAGCTTGGCTTTTAGGACCCATCAAACGCTTCAATTCCTGTCTAGCCACGGCTGGATCAAAGAACCAATCTTCTGGTTCAACTTTTGGCAGATCGGGATCCATTACATCAGCAAAAGGGTTCACTGCCTCGTTGAAAGGAGAATCATGAAGGTGAGGCACTTCAAATCTCGAAGGATTCCCGGAATTGTTGCCAGCTCCTGAGGGATTCAGAGAGCACCATTTCCTGCCAAGGAGAGAGGGTCCTACCCCCGAACCACTTGGATCATTCAGATCCTTTGAAATGTGTGCACCAGAAGAATAATCCCAGCTACAGCTTTGGGCGAGAAACGGATCAGAAGAGAGAGATGGTTCAGGAAGTGAAGACTGCCCTGAAATGCCAAACAAGCGAGCATATGGATCATGGGACGCAGAAACAGATGACTGAGACATCCTTTTTGAATTGGAAAATGGATCGGAGTCTTTGGAAGATATAACAGATATAACAAAAACTCCGAGCCAAGTTTGTGTGACACAGAAAACCCAAACTGGATTCCTCCAAACTGATAATACTACAAATATGGCGATACCACTTAGCGACAGTTCGGGGTCATCTGCGAATGACGGTTCGGGGTCATTACCAAAGACACGGTTTGGGATTATCCGCAAGTTATGCTTCGGGATCATCATCAAAAAGATAGTTCGGGGTAATTAGGAGAATCGTTGATCTCACTCGACCACTTACAGCTCGGCAATAACATCACTGATACTGCCAAGCTGGGGGGCTAACTGTTGGGGTCAGATTCCACCTCTTGAGAATCAACGATTAAAAAATGACTAAGTATGAAAGAACATTAGCAACTGTATCTATAACCGTGGTTCGGGTACCCCCTAACCATGAGAGGGGAGTTGGATCGGGTCCCCTAACCACGAAAGGAGGAGTTGGTTCGGGTACCCCTAACCGTGATAAGGGGAGTTGGATCGGGTCCCCCTAACCACGAAAGGAGGAGTTGGTTCGGGTACCCCTAACCATGACAAGAGGAGTTAGGTTCGGGTGCCCCCTAATCGTGAAAAGAGGAGTTGGTTCGGGTGCCCCCTAACCGCGACAGGATAAGTTTGTGCGAGAACCCCCAAACCATGGACGAGTTGGTTTAGGTACCCATAACCATGACAAGGGGAGTTGGATCGGGTCCCCCTAACCACGAAAGAAGGAGTTGGTTCGGGTACTCCCAACCACGAAAGGAGGAGTTGGTTCGGGTGCCCTCTAACCGTGACAAAGTGAGTTGGATCGGGTCCCCTAACAACGAAAGGAGGAGTTGGTTCGGGTACCCCTAACCGTGATAAGAGGAGTTGGTTCGGGTGCCCCCTAACCGCGACAAGGTGAGTTGTTTCGGGTGCCCCCTAACCATGACAAGGTGAGTTGGTTCGGGTGCCCCCTAACCGCGACAGGACAAGTTTGTACAAGAACCCCCGAACCATGGACGATTGGTTCGGGTACCGTAACCTCAATCGAAGACAAGACGGATCGGGGTCAGAGACAAAGACAACCATTGACACCCGAACCGTTATACAAGGCAAACCCGAGCCGTGAACCATGGTGTCACCCGAGCCGTGAGCCATGGTGTCACCCGAGCTGTGAACCATGGTGTCACCCGAGCCGTGAGCCATGGTGTCACCCGAGCCGTGAACCATGGTGTTACCCGAGCCATGAACCATGGTATCACCCGAACCGTAAACCATGGTGTCACTCGAGCTGTGAACCATGGTGTTACCTGAGCTGAGGTTCAACGACAGGAAGTTGGGCCAAGCTGATGATCATATGCGCCGAGACAACGAGCCCATGAATTCAAGCCCATAACAGAGATACGACAAAGTTAAAGCCCATGATGGTATTCGACTTTGCTAAATGGAAATCCCGAGGAATTAGAAAATCTTCCTTATCTCTTTAGACATTAACTTAGCCGACTTAAACTTGTATAAATAGACATGTACATCTCTGGAGAAAGGGATCCGCAATTTTAACCTAGCAAAACTCTGTACTTTTGCTCTCATACGAACAAGCTTTCTAAACAGCTTAATAAAATACCAACTTTGGATCTCTGTTTTTGTTTTTGGGTCGTTTTTACTCAGAAGTTTCAGATCTCCCTAAAAAACGTGACGAATTTAATTGGCGTGGATTTACACTCCCACAGACGTCAGCATCAACTGGTCTAAGCCATCAAAGTTTCCAAACGACGTGATATCATTCGAGGAAAGGGAGATGATCAGAATCGACAGACCACATGATGACCCTCTCGTGATCGAGTTAATTATCAACGACTGCAACGTAGCACGCGTATTGGTAGACATCGGGAGCACTGTGGACGTAATCTTCCTCGAGACTTTCAGAAGAATGAATGTGAGCCTGTCCGGACTGATATCTACCCCCAAACCATTGACTGGATTCTCTGGAGAAACCACCATGACTACTGGGACAATCAAACTGCATGTCCAAGCTGGCGAGATAACAAAAATCGTCGAATTCTCCGTAGCTAATCACCCGGCGATCTACAACGTCATCATGGAGACCCCCTAGTTAAATTCCATGCGTGCCGCTGTTTCAACCTACCATCTCTGCCTCAAATTCCCTACACCAAACGGAGTGAAAACGATTCGAGGAAACAAAAAAGAGTCTCGTGTCTGCTTCCTCGCCGCACACAAGCTCGGAAACCTGGTGACCGATCCGACGGTAAGTTCAAAGCGCAAGAAGGTAAAGACCGACAGAGAACCGGTGAAAGAGCTATCCAAACTGTTATAGCTGTTACAGATTACAGAGGATCGCGAAGAAGAAGTGTCTAAACCAACTTGCGACCCCGTCATATCAGTTTGCATCGACAATAAACATCCAGAATGATGCGTGGAAATCAGAGCAAGGTTAGATGAAAAGATCAGAGACGAACTTGTTGCATTTTTGAGAAAAAATATCAACACTTTCGCATGGGAAGCAGAAGATATGGCTGGAATCGACATCAGCATAACAAGCCACGAACTGAACGTCGACCCAACGTTCAAACCGGTGAAACATAAAAGGAGAAAACTTGGGCCAGACAGAGCCAAAGCAGTCAACGACAAAGTAGAAAGACTCCTGCGCGTCGGTTCAATAACTGAGGTGAAGTACCCGGATTGGCTGGCTAACCCAGTGGTGGTCAAGAAGAAGAATGGCAAATGGCGTGTATGTGTGGACTTCACCGATCTGAATAAAGCTTGTCCAAAAGACAGCTTCCCCTTTCCACATATCGATCGCCTAGTTGAAGCAACGGCAGGGAATGCACTCCTATCTTTCATGGATGCCTTCTCGGGTTACAGCCTGATCTTGATGAACCCTGACGATCGTGAGAAGACCGCTTTCATAACGGACCGTGGGATATATTGCTACAAGGTGATGCCAGTCGGCCTGAAAAATGCCAGAGCAACGTACCAGCGACTGGTAAACAAGATGTTCGCCGATCAACTCGGAAAAACAATGGAGGTTTATATAGACGATATGCTGGTGAAATCACTAAGAGAGCAGGATCACGTCACTCATCTCAAGGAATGCTTCTCACAACTGAACTTTCACAACATGAAGTTAAACCCGACCAAGTGCAGATTCGCAGTCACCTCAGGAGAATTCCTCGGGTACCTAGTAACTCATCGCGGCATAGAAGCTAAGCCCAAGCAAATTAACGTGGTCATCCATATGACATCACCAAATACCAAAAGGGAAGTGCAACGACTTACCGGGAGGGTAGCTGCACTTAACAGATTCATCTCATGATCCACCGACAAATGCTTGCCTTTCTACGGTACGTTGCGGGGAACAAGAAGTTCGAATGGACGGAAAAATGCGAGGAGGCCTTTCAGCAACTAAAGACTTACCTGGCCACTCCTCCGGTCCTCACAAAACCAGAACCGGGGGAGCCCCTTTTTCTGTACACCGCAGTTTCCGCCACAGCAGTAAGCGGCGTATTGATTCTAGACGAACGTGGAGAACAGAAGCCGATCTTTTACGTTAGCAAAACCCTTACAGATGCAGAGACAAGGTACTCACAGATGGAAAAATTGGCGCTATCCATTGTAATGTCTGCAAGAAAGCTCAGGCCGTATTTCCAGTCTCACTCGATCGTCGTCCTGAGTACCTTCCCAATAAGGTCCGTTCTGCACAGCCCAAGTCAGTCAGGGAGACTAGCAAACTGGGCGATAGAACTCAGTGAATATGACATCGAATATCGCAGGCGCACATGTGCAAAATGTCAAGTCTTGGCCGACTTCCTTATCGAACTCCCTGAAGAAGGCATTGATGACAAAACACAAAACCAGCTCTGGAAACTCCACGTTGATGGCTCATCTTCCAAAAACAGTTCGGGAGTAGGAATACGACTAACCTCTCCAACTAGCAAACTCCTGGAACAGTCATTCCGCCTTGGTTTCCACGCGTGCAACAATGAAGCAGAGTACGAAGCTTTGATCGCCGGGATGAAACTTGCTAGTGGCCTAAAGATCGAGCAACTTCATGCATTTTGCGATTCCCAACTAGTCGCAAATCAGTTCAGCTGCGAATACGCAGCAAAGGATGATCGAATGGAAGTTTACTTGAAGATCGTCAAAGAATTAGCTGCGCAGTTCAAACAATTCATCCTAACACGTATCCAACGAGGGGAGAACACCCCAGCCGATGCACTTGCAGCCCTTGCATCAACTTCTGATCCGGATCTAAAGAGGATAATTCCAGTAGAATTCATCCAAGACCCAAGCATCAGTCTTTCCGACACGGTGCACACCATAAGTCGTTCACGAGTCGCTAAGCAAGCAACGGAAGCCACAACCAGGCAAGAGGAGATGGATGGAATGCAGGAAGAATTGGCAAATCAATCATCCGCCGAACTGGATATAGCCTCAATGAAAGAAGATATTCTCGAGGAATCACCACTCGTCGAAAGCAGCAACGACCCTGTCACCGAATCACAACCCAAAGAAGAAGCAAACGAGATCAATGACAAAGCAGAATATGGCTGCGACAAGGAATGGCTCGGCGCAATCAGAGAATACATATACGACGGAGTCTTACCAATCGAAAAATGGGCAGCTCGTAAGCTTCGAGCCCAGGTAGCTCGATACGTATTACTCGATGGAAATATCTTCAAATGGAGATTCTCATGACCATTGCTAAGCTGCATGGAAGGTAAAGACGCAAGGAAGATTATGGAGGAAGTTCACAACGGTTCATGTGGCAATCACTCTGGAGGGAGAGCACTAGCCATAAAAGTCAAACGTCATGGTTATTAATTGCCAACAATGATCAAAGATTGCAAGGATTTTTCAGCCAAATGCGAGAAATGTCAACACCATCCGCCAATGATTCATCAACCAACAGAAGTGCTCTCATCAATCTCATCACCCTATCCATTCATGCGATGGTTTATGGACATCGTCGGCCCGATGTATCCCTCAAAACAGAAATGTTTCCTGCTGGTTTTGACAGATTATTTTTCGAAATGGGTCGAAGCCGATTCATATGCTAACATTAAAGATGCGCAGGTGGAAGCCTTTGTCTGGAAAAACATCATATGCCGGCATGGGATACCATACGAGATTGTGACAGACAATGGCTCGCAGTTCATCTCAAATCGTTTCGAAGCTTTCTGCGATAAATGGAAAATCAGACTCAACAAGTCTACTCCAAGATATCCACAAGGGAATGGACAGGCCGAAGCAATCAACAAAACAATTCTCGACGATCTGAAGTAGCGTCTTGATGAGAAAAAGGGACGTTGGGCTGAAGAGCTGGAAGGAGTACTTTGGTCTCACCGCACCACCCCAAGACGAGCAACGGGGGAAACACCATTCGCCCTCGTGTATGGAGATACATTTCCCAGGAATTCACCGCAGACTACTACCAGAACAAGAAGGGTTCAATCACCTATTGATGCTGGACGAATTGGACTTGATCAACGAAACAAGGGACCAAGCCTTGATAAGGATCCAGAACTATCAGAACGCGGTAGCAAAATACTACAATTCCAATGTTCGAGAACGTCGATTCTACGAAGGCAATTTAGTTTTACCAAAGGTTTTCCAAAACACAGCAGAGATGAATGCCGGAAAATTGGGAGCGCACTAGGAAGGACCTTACAGAATCACAGAGATAGTCAAACCCGACGTTTACAAACTCGCCAGCATGACAAATGTTCCAGTATCGAGATCATGGAACGCGATGCATCTCAAAAAGTACTATCACTAAGCTACTTTACATGAACTACGGGGTGACTTGATCCCTGCAAAGGGTACATAGGCAACTCATCTTCGGATGGGTTCAGTTGCCCCCCTCTTTTCAAAAGGGGGGGGGGAGTGGGTACGTATACGCATACTCGTATACTCACATCTTTGTAATAGATTTCTACGCAAAGCTTTCAAAGATAAGTTTTACTTAACATCTTTCAAAGATCACTAAGTCTTAACAAAAACAGACATACTCGTACAAATCAAGCTACAATGGGCATTTCGCCACATCTCCATTACTGCTGGCCACAGTAATGAAATCTTGCATCCATCTCGGATACAAACTATTACATCCGTCTCAGGATTAAAAGCGCGCTATACAAATGTTTGTTCATTATCGCAACGGATATATTTACGATAACGTATCCGTAAACCGAAATATTTACCCTAAACTATACAGAGCATATGTCCACTCTTGGAGTGGGGACGTTCGCGGTAACGCATCCGTAAACCGAAATTTTCAAACTGAACTATGCAAACAGATGCTCTTTATCGGAGGAGATAGGTTTATGATAACCTATCTATAAACCGAAACGATCATCCAGAGACTGATCATCTCACAACTATGCAAACATGAGCTTGTATCCATTCATCAGAACAACTACTTCTCAACAAAGATAACACAAACAAAGCATTTGCGAATCTATCGTATGAAAACACTGCACTTAGAAATTTGTCAAACAAAAGACATAAATATTCATCAAACGCGAGGGTTAGCTAAATCAGCAACCAAGCAATAACAATAATTTCTTATATAACTTGGATAAAGCCGTCCAGGCATTAAACAAAAAGAAAGGGGTTTTAAACTAGACAAAGATAAAGAGAATCATAATCCTCTGTTATCTCAGGGGTCGTGACCACCCTCTGCTCCGGCTCCACCATTTGCTTAGCTATATCACCTCCCGGCACCTCGTCCTCCTAGAGCAACGCCTCAGCAAACTCTGCGACTTTTCCCTCTAGAGCGACCTCGAGAGCTTTCTCAGAAGGTGGTTCGGAGACGGTCTCCTCAGCAATCTCCATTGAACTAAGCTGAGCTAAACCGGCCGTTCCCTTGTTAGAGTCGAAAAAGTCTTGGATCCCGACGCTTGCGGCAGCAGTCTCCATGGGCTCACCATTGTTGAGCTCTTTCAGAATATCGGAACGGATAGGAGATAGCTTTAGTGTCCCTTTCATCTCGGCCACGAGCTGAGCAAATGCTTCATGAGCTCCTTGTAAATTATCTCTCTGTTCAGCTAAGCTCGTCGCTTTGGCATCAAGAGAAGGCGGCTCATCACTTTGAAGCAGCTCGATAAATTGAAGATTGCCTTCAATCTGTGCAAGGTCGAGCATGCTTTCTTTTGATTCGCCGTCAATATGACCAAGAAGCGTCATGGCTCGGGAGATTTTTCCTTCAAACAGCGATAGCATCTCACGTTTTGCCTCTCGGACGGCTTGCTCCAGTTTGCTTTCATGCAATCTGTTCGCTTCTTCCAGCTGGCTATGTGAGCGTCCCATCTCGCTTTGCCGGACTCCAGCCGCATTATCCGTTCGTCGGCCTCCTTGATATGTTTCCTGTGCTTTTCTGCATCAGCCTCGAAATCCTTGATCTTCTTAGCTGCTCTCTCTCTCACTCAGCGGCGTGGTCTGCCTCGACCTCTTTGAGCTTCCCATCCAGCTCAATGGTTTTGCGCCTGCCGTCTTCAACTCTTTGACGGTCCTTGCGAGCATCGGACTCATACCCTATCACCATCCTGTTGAGATGGGATATGAACTGCAAGAAAAACAAAGGAACTGTTATTAAAACTGTGTAAAGCAGTTCGGGTCGCAAAAGCAAAATAAATGGAAGTACACCTTGACGCCTCGGAGCGACACTTCGCTATTGGCTTTATCTCTGAGTAGGGTGTCGGCAGGAGTGAAACGATCACCTGGGCAAGTTATCTTCGAAAAGATAGCCGCAGATGCAGAAGCATCGTTATAAGCCCATTCAGCCTTAAGGGGCACCGTGGAAAGAGGGATCGCCTCGGGAATAGTCTTAGGTACATCAGCGCGCCGTTGTCGTTTTGACGTTATCGGTCAACTCATCGCCCTTGTCAGCTGCTGATGATTGTCGTTTCTTGCTCGGTCCTTTTCTTTCCTTGGGTTTTCCTTTGCCCTTGTCTTTGTGCGGCAATATCTGAGAATCAGCCGGACGAAGCCCTAGGATGGCCCTTGTGGAGCCAGGGAGGAAAGAATCGGTTCGGGAAGATTATCAGTAGAGTTTGGTTCGGGGATGAGAGCAGTGGCAAGCTGGAGGTTCGGGGGACGATATTGACTTAACGATTTTGCCTGCTTCTCTCTCTCCTTACCCTCTGCCTTCGCTTTGGCTTTCGCGGCAGCCCAATCCCTGAAAGTAGGTTATCCCATGGTATCTCTCGGAGAATGAGAAGGAGATGACTGCTCAACTAATTGTCCTTCGGAAAGAGCTCGGGCTCTCTCCACTCGTCGAAGGTTGAAATCTCTTAATCAATTGCACTTGCGAGCCGAAAGCATTTCCTGAACCTCAGACAGATCGGGAGGCAATGAAAGGCGGAGATGATGCACTACAAAACAAAAATATTTATGCAAGGTCAGAAAAACCTAAAATGGAAAATTGCTAAATAACATAAACCCGAGCCGTGGCCCAAGTCGAGCAACGGATCGGCTACCAATTTCTCCCCAGCCAGACTTGATATATTGAAGACAATTCGGACCCACCGACACTTCGGTGATAGGGACAAAAAAGAAGTAATCTTGGCCGTTCATTCCAAGCTTCATAGGGAAACATACCAAATCCTTCATGGTAGCTATTGTTGTATGAAATATTACAATGGCAAGTAGCCTTCCTAACTCCCTGGCCAATCTAACACACACCTTCGAAGTAATTCTCCCAAGTTCTTATAATTCACCTCCGTTAATCCATCTGTCCCGGGATGGAATAATTTACTGATATGAAGGCTGGTTCCTAATTCTTCTGGCAAGGCCCACCGAAATTAATCTTTGAACCTTGGTTCGCGGTCAAACACTTCATGCAATTTCTCCATGTGCTTTAGGTGTAGTTCAACTATTACTCCGACTTTGTCAACAAGTTTTAATGGGTAGGAAATGATCTTTCTGGGTCAATCGGTCTACAGTTACCCATATTGCATTGCTACCTCATTCTGGTGCTTTTGGTCATCCAGTTACAATTCCATGACCACTGCTTCCCATTTCCATTCTGGGATTAGTGAGTTCTGTAATAATCCCTCCGGTATCTGATGGTCAGCTCTAATCTATTGATAAGTCTAGCATCGTGTCACCTAGTACGCAACTAATCTCTTTACTCCCGGCTAATAGTTGTACCGATGATCATCATGGTACATTTTAGTACTTCCTAGATGGGTACTAAGTAAGGAATGATGTGTCATGTCCTCTTAGATGTCTTAATGCATATGCAATGATCTTTTTGCCTTGCATTATCACACATCTTAAATCCTCTCGGGATGTTCAATCAGTTAGACATGTGATCTTCCTCTTCATTTTATTCAAATGCTACACCTTTCATAGCATTATTTGGGTAAAGCCACTCATGTACCATCTTAATCTTTTCCTGACCGAGAGAGAATCCATATTCAGATACTTCGTGTCTTCACAACCAATTTTCCCTCTTCTAGAAATGATATTTGCTAAACTTAGCAAAAACTTTTGGCTCCTTAAGTGTTTCTAAACTTTCCTCACATACTTTTCATGATTCTCGACCTTCGTCTCCTCGTGAGTATATCATCGATAAAGATGATTACCAACTCGTCCAAGTATTCCCAAAGAAACTTCATCCATTAATCTTGTGAATGTTTTTGGTGCCTTGGTAGGTCCAAACATGACTATAAAGCTGTGATGACAATACCGCGTCCTAACGCCAGTCTTCATAATGTCGAACTTGCTTACACATTCCCATGAACTTTGCTTATCGATCGCATAAGCATTGCTGGTGTAATGGTAAACCATATGGTATAACCGCCAAACCCAACTGATTATCCTAACTACGCTTGACAATGAATCTCACTTCATTTTTCTCGGGAAGACAAGTTTGATGATAACTTGTTGCTAAATCCCTCCTAGAGAATTAACTTGCTCCTTCAGGTGGATCCAATCATTCTTAAATCCTTGATATCATATACTTGTTCTTGATTATGGTTCTATTGATCCCTTGATACATTATCCCCATCGTTTACTTCTTTCCTTTCCTTTCTAAATGGTTTAGAGTTGTCCAATGATAATAAATCTCGTTCACTACATTCTTCCTTTAACACGTCCTTCAACTGATTTCTCTTTTTCTCTAACTCTTCTAGATCATCCACCAAAATGTCTTGACCATCATAGAGCGTTGGCTTAAGAGATCACTATCGGATTACTTTGAGATGAAGATAATCCTTCTAATGCTTTAAACACAGCTCCATACTGTTTTGTTTACAATGTCTTCCATCTCTAGTCCTTCCTCAATATTTCTTCGCGATAGGGGTTTAAAGTTCCTCTGTATTCTTCACCTCCCTAACCAATTTTTACTTCTTCCCTCTGGGTCTGACTGATCTTGAAATCTTAAACTGATCTCATAATCACTGATGAAGACTTGTTACTCTGAACTAGTACAATTCCTCACTTCTTCATAAGTCAAATACTCGAAATCTTCATACCCCTCCATAATCAAACGGCTTGACGCTGACCCAAGGATAACTAGTAAATCAGCCAAGAAGACTTCTTCATCGATCCACACTAGAACTTCCTGTAAACAACTTTTGGCTTGAAGGTTTTAGTTTTCGGTTGTTCTAAAAGGGCACACACTCACACCTTTACAATTGTAAAGGTCCCCTCATGACCAGCAACGAACTTAGGAGACACAAAACTATGTGTTACTCCAAAGTCAAACAAAACATGTGTAGGAACACCACTTAACACGTAATGTTACTAGTTATGCATTTAATTTTTCATTTATAATTTCACACTCATCATGCAATCAATCATCAAGTAAACATAATTATCATTTCAGTCAATCACATCATGAGTGAAAACCCTTACGTACCTGTAATCAAAACTTTGATGGATTTAAAAAGGTTCAACTACTTACATTTGAGGATTAGTCGAGTTCCGAGGATGCTTATCACCCAGCCGAAGCTTTATCACCAACCGTCTCCTTGATTCTCGGATTGTTTGTGAAGGATCTCGAGGAGTCAAGGAAGTACGCGGATAACTAATTGAGTAATGACCATTCCTTCCGCAGAAGTAACAAGTGACATAGTTCGGAACAAATCCGGGTTGTATCATGCTTGGACAAGCCCATGGATAATGTCCAACTCGACCACAATGATAGCACTCCAGGGTCATGTCTATTGGAGTTGTATATCTGCACCTAGTTCTTCGTCCTCGTTCTTGGCTAGTCAATAGAGGTATATATGATCCAAGTGTCATGTTTATATGAGGATTCAGGGGATGATGATTTCGGGGAAAACCGTCCACCATGACATGTTCGTCTCTGACCATAACCACATGAGTCGTCCACCACATTCACCGAATTCTCACCAACTGATTCCTCCTTGTTACCCGCTGGTGGATCAGATTCAATTGGGCTATCTGAATCATCACATGGATATCAACTTGAACACTGATAACTTGGTGCACGAGGTACCGATGGCTATCTCCATGATCATCCTCCATGTGTAATAATCAACCGCGGTGGCAATACTGCATCAAGAAATAAGGTAAGTACTTAACCCACCCTATTCTAAAGTACAGGAACTATCCAGCTTTATCCTAATTGCCTTTTGCGACCCATTTAACTCGATAAATCATTTGAAAATCAAGTCTCATTTGAGCATCGTAAAAACCATGCTCTGATACCACCTTTGTAACACCCCCGATCATCGATTGACCGGAAATGTCACAGATGCGCACTTAGACATTCGATCCAAGGTTTCTACAACTTATCCAGAGACCCTAGACCAAACGACCAAGCACACATTTCCTACCGAACAAAACTCAAGGCTTTTCAACCCGACTTATGTCAAGTAGTTCGTTCGTCCGGACTAGGACTAGCATCACATGAAACCCAAGTTTAAGGAACACATTTTTATACATCATAATACTTAGGTTCTCAAACGTGATACAAGAAGATATGTATACATGCCGGCAGTGAGTCTAATACTCAAAACATTATCATAGATATTAAACATTAGTTCTTTACAAAAGGCAACATAAACTACCGCTGGTTTCCTAGCGTTCCTTGTGTACACCCATATGGTTTACCCGCTAATGGTCACCTGTAAAACAAGTAGAGTCATAAGCAACTAATATGCTTAGTGAGTCAGGGCTCCCCTAACATTCATATAATATCCCAACCAAACCCAAAATAACAATCACACGAAATCATGCACAACATAAGCAGCGAAAATAGAATTATGCATATTTTAATTCATGAGTTTTAATCTTTAAGTTTTCATTAAGGCCTTTCGTGATTGACTACTTCCCAACCCTTGACACCACTAGGCATCACCCGACCCGTAGCCACTAAGGTTAGACAAGCCGATGATCTGTCACCCATTCCAATGGCCTTAATTGATAAGGTATCACACCGGAAATTCTGCATCGTCATGCAGTACACGGTCATAGGCTGCAATCCCGTCTCTCTGTGTCTTCGTGTACTTAAACTAGTACTCATTATGACTAGTTAAGCCACGGTATATAGGGAAGAGTCTTACCATGTTTTCATTAGTTTATAAAGTTTACCGAACACTTAAGTTGCTAATAAACTTATACCAATTTCAGTCTTATAAGTTTATAAAGTTTACCGAACACTTAAGTTGCTAGTAAACTTATAAACGCATAGTATAATTTTCAGTCTTACCACGTTCATCATAATTTTATAAAGTTTACAAGACACTTAAGTCCAAGTAAACCTATAGCATATAGCATAATTTTTAATCTTATACGTATGGCACAAGTTAGAGCTTTTAAGCATCTAACAAGTGTAATAATTCAAACTTCAATGAATCTCACATGCTTAATAATCAAACACATAAACACTTCACAGAAACGTCTTATAAACACAGAGCAATCATCAACCATCAATGCAATCATGCACACTCATACTTGAATTGCAGTAAAACAACACGCATACACCAAGACTCACTTTTGGTTTGATGGAAGGTCACGGTTTAACTTGGAAATCTCTATCCACGTTTCTGATTAAACTTGAAATTAGGATCTGTTGGAACAGATCACACTAGTTACCATAGGAAAATACACAATTCTAAGGTGAACTAGCTATCCAAGAGATCACGCGTCTTACCTAGACCGAATAGGATCACTTTGGAATTTTAGACTTATTTCTTCAATCCAGCCGAAACTTTACCTAAGTTTCGTGGTGGTTCCAAGCTTTGGATTAAGAAACTAAGGTTGGATTCAAGATCAGAAGGCAAAATCGAGTTGGGTAGGTGAGTTTGGGTCGAACAGCTTACCGACGGACAACGATTCATGGCTCACGGTCACGGTTCACGGTTCAAGGACAGATTTGGGCAGAGCTTTGCTATGGTTTTTGGATACGAAAATGGGAGCAGCTGGGTCATTTTTATAGGAAAATTTTCGTCCAGCTGCTTGTGGTGAGTCATCTCTCACGGTCGCGACACCTCGTGCTTACCGATTTGTCGTGCTTACTGATTTGTCGTGCTTACTTAATATGCAAGACCAGGCGTGTGGATGACACACGCCCACACACAGCTGACACACGCCCACACACAGCTGGCACATGCCAAATCAAGCACACAGGTAGGTGAGTCACCCAGCAGCTTAACCATGGTTCTCGGCAAAACTGCCCGATTCGGTCCGTTTCGGCCATCGAGCTAATCTCTTGATCCAAACTGATTTTTCTTCGTCCAATATATATTTCTAAGTCCTTTTTATCCTTCCCATAATCCTCTAAATGGGTTGGGAGCAATCTGGTCCTATCTCGATCAAATCGTATAAAGCTTATCGAGTTTTTTTTTTGCCGTATGTACCGCGTGATCCAAATTCCATTCTCTTCGTAACAACTTGATAATCTCTCTATCCAAATTTACTTCCTTATCTTTATTTTCCTTTTACTTAATGTGTCTAACCTGATTTGGCTATTTGGTCTCAATCTCGACCCTTTTGACCCACGATATGCCCCGTATCGTCGATATGGTCAACTAACTCGAACCACAATTAAATTCCTCTGATCCAACTGAGATTTTCTTTGACCAAAAATTCCTTTTAAGGTCTCTTATAGTTTTTCCAATTCCACTTGGCTTGATTTGGAACTTTGGATCCAACCTATCTTGGCCTAGCCGTATCAACCGTCCTTACGAGTGAAAATTGAAATTCACTCGTCCCAACTTTCTTTTATTTCGACTTAAAGGCTTATCTTGATCTTCTCTTAATAATTCCAAGTGAATTTCCCTTGGTCAAATCCAGCCCTTATCAGGGTCATTACAACGACCCAGCTTCTTCACCGTGGGTCGTGACCTCCGATCCGTCTGCTGTATCATGGATCGGGGTACACAACCCAGCTTCTTCACCGTGGGTCGTGACCCCCCGATCCGTCTGTTGTATCATGGATCGGGGTACACGACCCAACTTTTTCACCGTGGGTCGTGACCCCCGATCTGTCTGATGTATCATGGATCGGGGTACACGACCCAGCTTCTTCACTGTGGGTCGTGACCCCCGATCCGTCTGCTATACCACGGATCGGGGTACACGACCCAGCTTCTTCACCATGGGTCGTGACCCCCCGATCCGTCTGCTGTATCATGGATCGGGGTACATGACCCAGCTTCTTCACAGTTAGGGATCCCGATACAACTCCTTCACGGTTAGGGATCCCGATCCAACTCCTTCATAGTTAGGGATCCCGATCCAACTCCTTCACAGTTAGGGATCCCGATCCAACTTCTCCTTCACAGTTAGGGATCCCGATCTAACTCCTTCACGGTTAGGGATCCAGCTGCTAGTGCTTTTTCATACTTAGTCATTTTTCAGTCGTTGATTCTCAAGAGGTGGAATCTGACCCCAACAATGACCCAACGAAGCAACGAGCCCAATATCTTGTTGGGCCAAGGCAACAAACCACAAGATATTGGTGGGCCGGGGCGACGGCAGAAGAAGCAGTGACGAACCACATCCTTGGCTCGACGACAGGAAGCAGTGACGAGCCAACATCCCTGGCTCGGCGGCAGAAGAAGCAGTGACGAACCACATCCTTGGCTCGGCGACAGGAAGTAGTGACGAGCCAACATCCTTGGCTCGGCGACAGAAGAAGCAGTGACGAGCCAACATCCCTGGGTCGGCGACAGGAAGCAGTGACACCAACATGTTGGCAAACCAACAAACGGTGACGAACCAATATGTTGGCAAACCAACAAATGGTGACGAGCCAACATATTGGCAAACAACCAAATGGTGACGAGCCAATATGTTGGCGAACGAACCAATGACGACGAGCCAACATGTTGACAAACCAATCTCTTGGCTCGGCATCAAGGAGAAGCAGGCGACAAAGCCAAGACCTCGGCTCGACATCGACGAGTCAGACTAGACAAACAGGCGAGACATGCGACAAGCCAGCCCGCCGATGACCCAACGAAGCAACGAGCCCAATATCTTGTTGGGCCAAGGCAACAAACCACAAGATATTGGTGGGCCGGGCGACGAGGCAAAGAAAGAAGCCCACATCCGAATCAGAGAAGAAAGGAAATCCCGAAGAATAAGGAAGTTTTCCTTTATCCTTTAGAAAAAGGTCTAGCCGACTTATTTGCGTATAAATAGACAATGTACCTCTTGAAAAAGGAGATCCGAAAATTGACCTAGCTAAACACTGATTACTTTACAAACAATTTTCAAAACAGCTTGAATAAAATCTTCATCTTTGGATCTCTGTTCTTGGTTTTTTTACATAGAAGTTTGTCGAATCCCTAACTTTCCCTTACCAAATTTAGTTGTGCGAGTTTCGACTCCCGCACGCAAGTCACAAACTTTACATCCTTCACGGATATCCTATCACCTTGTCTGTTGCT
This sequence comes from Pseudoturritis turrita, assembly GCA_900406555.1. NCBI lineage: Eukaryota > Viridiplantae > Streptophyta > Magnoliopsida > Brassicales > Brassicaceae > Pseudoturritis > Pseudoturritis turrita. The sequence continues at coordinate 28,384 of OVBL01000790.1, read as the reverse complement.
GGCCACAACAGATGAACCACCACATCCTTTACGGATTTTAACCACTATCTCTATACGGGATAAGGGTCCTCAAACACCCTCTCACGGGTATAGAAGCGCGCTATAAAAATTCTGACTGGGTATATCCTGGTCTAATATCTGACTGGGTATATACAAATTCTGACTGGGTATATACAAATTCTGACTGGGTATATACAAATTCTGACTGGGTATATCCTAGACAATATTCTTACAAGTTTACGTTCGAGAGAGACCCGTAAATCGAAAACTCGCAAGTCTTAAAACTCGAAGTAAACTCTTAAACTCAGTATACACCTCTTGGTACACTGGTCATAAACATCTCCGAAACATAATACTAACCCACCAGTTAGTATGAGATTTTAACCATGTTTCATGGTCAAAAAAAGGGACTGTAAGTCGGAACACCACAAACCCTAAACTGACAAACAAAACACTCGGCAACCGTACGTTTTAAAACATGATGGTTTGCAAACATATCAAAATGCATCAATATGCAAACGAGAACATAAGCAAATAAATCTGACAAAGATAAAAAGGTGTTATGCCAATGTACGGAAACTATTACAAAAAATTTAGCAGTAAAAAAGTGGATAAAGCCATCCAGGCACTTGTTCCCAAATACTAAACAAAGAGTTCGGAGTCAAAAAGCGTTAAGAAAGAGATCAATTGGGAAGGTCCAGCTTGGCGGTTATTTCCAGCTCGGCAGTCGACTTATCGGTGAGACTGGCAACTCCAAGCGTACCGACATTGGAGCCTGCAAAATCAGCAACTCTGGCCTTCTCTGCTGCATTCTCCATTGGCTTGCTCCCTAGGAGAGTATCCACAGAATCTGAGGAAACAGGTGAAAGCGTCAGATCTTTCTTCAGCTCGGCCTCAATCCTCTCAAACTCATCAGCCGCGTCGGTCAATTCAACTCTCCATCCTGTCAGCTTCGTCACCTCGTAGTCAAGATCAGGCGCATCCTCTTTCTACAGAATCTTAAAAAACTGAAGGTTGCTGTCAACTTGGGCTAGATCAAGCTCTTTTTCCTTTGCCACCTTCAGCTCGTTGATGCTCTTCTCAATCTTGGCGAGCCGCTCCTGGAATTTTTCTGACATTTCTCGCCTCGCTGCCTTCCGGGCTTTTTTAATATTCGCCTCGTGCAAAGCGTTAGCAGCGGTGAGTTGCCTCTTTAGGGACTCAATTTCAGCAGCCTTCTTCTGCTTAGAGTGGTCCAACCTCATAGCCAAGTCGCCTGCCTTGTTCCATTCGATCTTGAGAAATGCCTTTTCCTTCTCGAGAGCCTCAATCCGAGCTGAAGCGGTTGCCAGCTCAGCAGTGTGCCTGCTCTCCAGCTCGGCTAACTTATCTTTGAAGAATGATGCGTCCTTGCGGGCATCGTCGATCTGATGCCTATCCTTTCGCACATCGTGTTCAAAGGCAGCAACGATCTTGTTTATAGACGCGACGAACTGATCACAGGAAGAAACAGTCAGTACTTAGTCGTTTTTTACTCATCAAAACGAGTAATCTCCAAACATACGTTGGTGCCTCGGAGCGACATGTCAGCATATAGGTCGCCATGAGATAGCACATCAAGAGGCGGTAATCTATCTCCTGAACAGCGAACTTATGAGAAGAGAGACGCTGAGGCTGCCTCATCGTTGCATATCGGCTCGGATCCTTTGTGCCTAAATGACGACGGCACCGGCTCGGTGGTAATTGGATCGGCAGGCTTTTGGCATTTTCTTTTCTCCTGCTTCTCCTTGGCCTTTTCCTTGTCGGGTTCGAGGACGGAGCATTTACCAGAAGGTTTCTCCCCCTCTCTGTGCTGAGCTAGACCGAGCTAGAAGGCCTGGTAACTGGAACAATAGCAGAAACCACTTCCCTGGTTTTGGCATCAAAAGTTGGAGGCTCGGGAAGAGTTTGACGCTCTGTCCCGGCGTCGATCTCACCAATCATTTCAAGATTTAGTTCTGTGACTTGTCCGACACCATCAGCGGCTCGGCTGGCAGCTTCTTTTTCTCCATTCTCCTTCAGAGCTTGCTTATCACGGATTGTCAGCCTTTTTCCCATTGTTTTTTCTGGAGGATTTTGAGATGGAGATTCAGATTTTGAGCTGTCATATACTTCAACGCCGGTGAAGATGGCTCGGACTTTTTCAACTATCCTTAGGGAAAAATGGTTTTCCCAATGGCACTTTCTGGTAGCAAGCGCGTTCCGAAGCGCGAGCGTATCTTCTGGGTAACGTGGGAGAACCTGCCGAAATGCAAAAACAAAGAAGAAAAAGTGTCAGCTCGCCACAAAATAAAACCTTAGCAAATCTCCTGAAAATTCTACGGCTCGCCCACCAATAGTTCCCCACTCCGCCTTGACGTAATGGACGCTTTCGGCTTCGACCGTAGCATCATTGATAGGAACAAAGAAAAAATAATTCCCCCAGTCACTGTCTTTGCTTCGGGAGCCTTCGATGATCTTTCTCTGCTTCTTATTAGAAATATAGTAGGCTTTGGAGTTTTTGATCGAAATTCGAGGAACTGCCGAAGATGGGAGATGCGAACGGTCACGTCACACTCGTAGCTCCGAACCAGAATCCCAACCAAGCGACGCATCCCTCGAGGAGTAATCTTGCTTGGTGCTAGCCCATGTTTGGACAGAAAATGGGTGATCAATCCGGGAATTGGAAACCAAAGAAGACATTGATAAAAGAAACTCTCGTAGAGAGTAAAATGCCCAGGCGGCAGAGATTCGGCTCGGTCTGTTGAGGCAGGAACAACCAGATCAACATCTTCAGAAATATTGAATCGATGCCTTAATGCCTCCAAGGACTCGGCAGTGCACAATGACGAACCAGGTGGGCCAGGTCGCCTCTTACGAGCTTTCCTCCTAGGCTTGCGCCTCGTCGACGTGCTAGCTTGGTGGCTCGCAAACAATCTCTCCAACCGCACCTTTTCTACCTCATCAAGAATGTATTCTGTTGGCTCGGCGTTGATTTCTTCAAGAGCTTTCTGTATCAAAATTGCCTCGGCCTCTGCTTCGGCATCAAAGGCTTCGTCAACCAAAGATGAAACGACAATTTGTAGTTGACCTAGCGGAGAATTAGGCTCGACTGGCTCGGTAACTTGAGGAGACAGCACCATCTTACGACCAAGCAGTGATGTAGAATTCGCCGAACCAACAGAATCTTCCAGCTCGGCGGTATGAGACATCAAAGCTTTTGGCTCGGGAAAGCATTGGGTACTTAGCAAAAAATTGAAGAATTTCGGCTCGGAGACGCGGAAGATCAAGGCAGCAGCGTGACCCAGATGATGATGGATCGGGAAATTCAAACACTCGCCGCAGACAGATGATGATGGATCAGAAAATGCGAGAAGTCGCCGGTTGATCTTGAAGATGGATCGGATCATTTAAAGGACCGCCGAGCCACATTTAAAGATGGATCGGAAAACTCAAGTTTCGGCGGCAGAAGGGAAGAAATTGATAAAGACCTAGCCAACAACTTAAACAAAAAAGAGAGAAAAGAAGAGAGAGAAGAGAGCTACATGATTTTTTGGAAACGAAGAGAAATGAGTTATGAGGAGTGAGACGAGGATCTGAACTTATAGGCATAAAAAAGCGTAGCGCGTGACGCCACGCGACCTCGAAAACACGCAAAAACGGTTGCAGTTCCCAATAAAGTTATGGTTGTGACAAGAACACTCTGTCACCGAGCCAATACTATATCCGAGCTAAAAACTAATCAAACTCAGCAAAATGGCTCGGCAGCATACTGCAATGGTTCGGCAGTCAGATAACTCAGGTTATGGCAATGATAGTGGCCGAGGTAACTCATAATAACGTCGACCAAATACAGCTCGGCAACATGACAGCCTGAAGTAACATCGCGAGCCAAAATGGCTCGGTAATGCAAGTGACAAGATGGATCGGCAGCATGTCAAGGAATTGGCTCGGCGACAGATACTCCAGCGTTGGCTCGGTAATAAACACCTCGGCATGTGTTGTCCCACATTCGGTAAAATCAAGCAGGATACCGAGCCAAGAAAGCATGCCTCGGCCACATGAATATACGACTTCGGTAACACTATCAGTCTGACTCGGCATACATCAACGCCCGAATGATAGCTTCACCGCAAATTTGGCTCGGTAGCCTGATGATAGTTGATCTCGATCTCGACTTTTCACCCACTACAAAAAAACTGCAGAAGAGTGACTACTTTTTGCGACTTTTTTTTTAGTCGCAAAATATTGTGACTATTTTTTTACTATTAAGCGACTTCCACATATTTGGAGGCTATATAGTCGCATATTTACGACGAATTTTAATAGTCGGTAAGTAGTCGTAAATATGCGACTAAAGTAAGACTATTCGCAAAGTAGTCGCAAAGAGAGACAAATTAGCGACGAAATTATTAGTCGCAAAATTGGTCACAAATTGCGACTACTTAGCCACTCGTTAGGAGCGTCACATTTCAGTCACAAAACGGTAACAAATGAAAGTAGGTGGAAACGTGCAAAATATGTTTGGGAGGTAGGTATACCTAAATTTTGTGACTCTTTTTGGGTAGTCACAAAGGAGTGATAAATATTTTCCTATAAAATAACCGACGTGCTCACCCATTTCATCACAGAAGAAAATATTCAAATACATTGGGAGATTTTTTTTTTTTTTTTTTTAAAGAGAAAAAAAAATGTCGAATTCATCCCGAGAGTGGATGTATAATAGAATCGATCCACGTACAAATAATCTCTCGAGTGAATTTTTGGAAGGGGTCGAGCAGTTCATGAATTTCGCAAGTAGCCAGGAAATAGCTTTAAGCAGTGGAGGTAAGTTTTACTGCCCTTGTGCTAAATGTCGAAATTCAAGTCTAAAGCTAGCAAGAACAGTTTCGCAGCATTTGCATAGTAGAGGATTTATACAAGGATATTATGTTTGGTCTGAACACGGTGAAGATTATAATGTCGTTGGGGCAGGCACGAGTAGTCATTATGCTAATGTTGATTTTAGTAGTGGTAATCAACCAATAAATTATGATGGGGGAAATGTATATGCTGGGATGGTAAATGATGCATTTCATGGTTCTACGGCATTTAATGAATATCATGATCATGAACATGACCAAAGTGGAAATGATCATTATCATGAAAAACCTACCCATGAGGCAAAACGGTTCTACGCCATGTTAGATGCTGCAAATACGCCACTTTATGATGGTTGTCATGATGGTCATTCGAAGTTATCATTAGCTTCGCGGTTCATGAACATTAAGGCGAACCATAATTTGGCTGAAACATGCATGGATTCATGGGCCGAATTATTTACGGAGTATTTACCAGAGGGTAATCAGGCAACCGGTTCATACTACGAGACAGAAACATTGATGCGAAAGCTAGGATTGCCGTACCATACATTTGATGTATGTGTAGATAATTGTATGCTCTTCTGGAAAGAAGATGAGGATTTGGAGCATTGTAGGTTTTGTGGAAAACCAAGATATAAGGCTAGTGAGGGACGAACAAAAATACCGTTGAGTCGTATGTGGTATTTACCTATCACTGACAGATTGAAGAGGATGTACCAATCAGATACGACTGCATCATCGATGAGATGGCATGCTGAGCATGTGTCAGAAGACGGAGTAATGTGTCATCCATCTGATGCGGTAGAGTGGAAGAATTTCAATCAAATGCATCCGAGTTTTGCAGTGGAAATGCGAAATGTTTATCTTGGATTATGTACAGACGGTTTTAATCCTTTTGATATGTCAAAAAACCATTCTTTGTGGCCTGTGATCATGACACCCTACAACTTACCCCCGGATATGTGCATGAAAAGTGAGTATTTGTTTCTCACAGTTTTGATTCGGGACAAAAATCATCCACGAACCAGTCTTGATGTCTTCCTCCAACCACTGATCGACGAGTTAAAGGATTTATGAAATAACGGAGTTGAGGCGTATGATGTGTCATTAGATCAAACCTTCAACCTTAAAGCTGTTTTGATGTGGACGATAAGCGATTTTCCGGCATATGGTATGTTGTCGGGATGGACGACACATGGAAGATTATCGTGTCCTATTTGTATGGATGAGACAAATGCTTTCCAATTACCGGCTGGTAGGAAGACATGTTGGTTTGACTGTCACAGAAGGTTTTTGCCCATCAATCATCTGCTGCGGAAGAATAAAGTAAATTTTCTGAAGGAAAAGGACGCAAAGAACGACTACCCACCTCAATCATTGACTGGTGAACAAGTGTTATATGAATGTATATGTCATGTCGAACCACCTAAAACATCTGATTGTGATGGAAATGGACATACAAAAAAACTGGATGGCTATGGGGACTGGCATAATTGGCATAAAGAAAGCATATTTTGGGAGCTACCGTACTAGACCGATCTCAATCTAAGACACAATCTTGATGTGATGCATATCGAGAAAAATGTTTTCGATAACATCATGTATACTGTTATGAATGTTAAAGACAGATCAAAAGACACAATTAAGTCAAGATTGGATATCGCAAGATTTTGTGCTCGGAAAAATTTGCATGTCGATGATCGAGGGAGAGCTCCATTTCCTATTTGGAGGTTGACTTCAAAAGCGAAAGAATCTTTACTACAATGGGTCAAGAATGAGGTTAAATTTCCAGATGGCTATGTAGCAGATTTAGCCAGTTGTGCAGACATCAATGGTGGAAAGTTTTAGGGAATGAAAATTCACGACTGCCATGTATTTATGGAACGGTTGCTTCCGTTTATATTTTCAGAACTTTTGCCCCGTAACGTGCACCAAGCATTATCAGGTATATATATATATATATATATATTATCGTTTAAAGTGTTTCTATTATTGGAACTTATGTATATTAATTAGTGATATTTTTGTAGGTATTGGAGCCTTTTTCGTGACATAAGCAGTAGATCATTGGATCAAACCCGCCTCCAACTCCTCAAGGAGAACATTGTCATGATTTTGTGTAATTTTGAAAAAATCTTCCCACCTTCTTTCTTTGATGTGATGGAGCACCTACCTATCCACCTGCCATACGAAGCAGAGCTTGGTGGTCCTGTGCAATATAGGTTGATGTGTCCCTTTGAAAGGTTTCTTAAACATTTGAAAGGGAAAGCGGAGAACAAGAGATATCCAGCGGGATCAATTGTTCAATCGTACATGAATGATGAGATATCTTATTTCTCATAACACTACTTTACGTCGCAAATTTCTACAGCTAGCAGAAGAAGGTAAAAATTTACTTAATATGTATGTTAATATTACTATCATGATTTGCCTCAATTTGTGACTAGTATAACTTTTGCAGGGCAAGTCGTTATGATGAAGGTGAAGTACCCGTATATACTGTACCGGTACCAGATATATTTACTGAAGAAGGTCGTCCAAGTGGCAATTGCAGTGAATTTTGGTTAAGCGAGAAAGATTATAAGTGTGCACATTCATATGTTTTGCGGAATTGTGACTATTTTCGGCCACTTGAAAGGTAACTATGCTTTCTAATTAATTTAAGTTAATTTTATCTATTTTTAGATACTTTAGTCATAATTAGATCTTATTATTTGCAACACAGATTGTTGGACGCGCAGATTCGATTCGAATACCCAGAACTATCTGATGATGAGGTCACGGCGAAAAGAGATGAAGATTTTCATCAATGGGTCCGCCAATATATATGTATTCCCACCGAGTGCATTATTAAATTATAATTTCTTATGTTAATTGGCATATTTTCTACTTTATAGGTAAGATCAATGCAAAGTGAAGAAAGTTTTCCTACTTGGGTTCATGAAATAATGGAAGGTCCAGAAAATAAAGTCAGATCGTGGCCCCTGTATTTTACAAGAGGGTATTTGTTTCACACGCGTAGTCACGGAATGACGCAAAAAACAATGAATTATGGGGTATGTGTCCGAGGCCAAAATTATTCTGAAACATCCGAAGAGGATGATTTCTATGGGACCGTAGAAACTATCATGGAGCTCCAATATCCCAGGTTTGTTAATTTAAAGATCATACTTTTCTATTGTGAATGGTTTGACCCTACGATTGGAAAAGGCACTCGAAAAAGCGAGGGAGGCATTGTTGACGTGCTCACATCACGAAAATACCAAAACTACGAACCATTTATTTTAGGTATGATTTTTCTGTTTTAATTCAGTGTATATTTATATGTTTGTATATATATTTATAAACTTCTAATTTAAATTTTAATTAACGGCAGGGTCTCAAGCTGATCAAGTTTGTTATCTTCCTTACCCATATACTAAACGCCCTCGGAAATTATGGCATACAGTGCTGAAAGTTAATCCGATGAATCATGTTCAAGGAAAATTTAACGAGAAAGAGCTGATCATTTTGCAACAAACTGATGATGATGGAATGATGGATACGGTTGAAGAAATAATTGTCGATAGTTTAGTCGACAGAAATAATCCAGTTGAAGACATTGATTTCGAAATTGAAGACGCTGAACCAGATGATGAATTTCAAGTAAATTTATCTTCTTCAGAGGATGCTGATGGAGTTTGAATAATTAATATGTATGCCATTTTAAATAAATTTTTGTAAAACCCTTGTTAAATTGAAATAAATGTTTGCGTATGGAAAATTTATGTTTGTAATATAATTGTGGCTTTTGTTTCCAAAATATATTTTATAATTATTTTTCCGAATGGTAAGTATCGTTATATATAGAAGTTAATGTGTTAAATAACCGAATGGTTACAGTGGCTCAATGGATTTGAGATGAAGTTATAAGATTGGTAGGTCTTGGGTTCGATGCACAAGTTTGAATATTTTCACCAATTTTTACAAGAAGTCACCAAAGCGTCACTAAATACATACTATTTTGCGACTACGTTGTGACGATGTTATAAATTTGTGACTGCTTTGCGACTACTTTGCCACTCTCATCTCGATTTTGCGACTGTTTTGTGACTAAGTCGCACATTTATATTTTCTTAAAATGTTTGGGTTTGGAAAATTTGGGTTTTCACGTAAAATACTATATATACAAGTTATTGTAATAGAAAACCGAATGGTCACTATAGCTTACTAGAAATGCAACATAATTATCAGTTTCAAAATCTGGGTTCGACTCCCAAGTTTTTTCTTCAAATATTTTTACTATAAAAAAAGAGTCATTAAATACCCACTATTTTGTGACTACTCAACAACGATGCTCTGAAAGTGTGACTGATTTGCTACGGTTTAGCAACGTTCCGGTGTGATTTATGTTATACAACAAAAGACGATTGTAAACACGTTGCTTGTACGTATCAAAATACATTTGAACCACTTGTTACACTAAATATATAAAATCATTCCTGAAACCTTTAGATTTTCAATTTGATGAAGTTCCATTTTCATCTTACTTAACATATTAACCATAGAACATGTGTTTTGAATATAAAGTTTGATTTAAGTTTCAAATTTTTCCTAATTTACTTAATTAGTATTACATTAACCTATAAACTAAATCATATGGTATAGAAATGTCAAAAGACTACTTTGTTAATCATGTGGATCAATTTTTTTGCTCTAAAAGTTTAGTGTTTAGAGTATAGCTTTGTGACTAAAAATAACGTCACAAAAGAGTAACCAAATTGTGACTATTTTGCCACGTTTTGTCAAATGCGACTAATTTGCCACTACAGGAAATTTTGCTTGTGGGAGGGTAGTTTTCCCTCCTAAAATTTGGGCTAATGGGTTTGTAATTTTTTGGGCTTTTGGGCGGCTAGTTATCCATCCTTACATTTGGTTTGCGACTATTTCCCGACTACTTTGTGACTCTAACATAAAACAACTACTAGATATCAGATCTCCAAATCATTTTATGAAACCCTAACTTTTGTGCTTTCTCTTGAACCAAAAGTGATTCCAACGCCGATTTCCATTGCTCTTCTGATTTCACTGTAAATCTTTTCTCTTCATCTCGGTCTTACCATTTCCTTCTTAATCCTCATCTCTTCCTCTCGATTTCCTTCATTGAATCGAAAGATTCATCTCTTCCTTTCCGATTTGGATCGGTTGGTGGAATCTCAACCGATGACTATGAAATCTCAAGGCACTAGAGGGCGAGGCAGAGCAACCGCCAGAGGCAGTCGAGGTGCCGGAGACAGTCGAGGCAACGGCGTTCGAGGCAACGACAGAGAGGGTACGCCCTCCAACGGAATTCTTTGACAATCAAACCAAAACCCTAGACCCTCAGCGGAGGTCAGATATCCCACGGCAGAAATGGTTCACCCAATCTCGGAGGTTCGACACCCAACGTCGGAGAGGTTACGCCCACACCCAGACCTGGTAGATCTGTCGGCACTGGAGTATCTTCCTATTCTTCTAATCCATCATCGCATGGGACACCTTCATCTGCAGCGACACCGTCATCCCAGGTGACTATTTTAGTTTCAAGGACGTCTTTTCCAGTCCAGTATCCACTAACAACTCAACCCCAAGCCTCTCGTCAACTTCCGTATCTGAAGCCTCAACAACAACCGCCTCCTTATCAAAATCCAAACCCACCCCCTCCGGCAATCCCTATTGGACAGCAACAACCGCAAGTTCATGTTCCCGACTATGAACATGAAATTGAGGAAGAAGGCGAAGATGATGCTCCCGAGTTTAAAGAACAAGACTACCAGCATTTGTTAGATGCGCTCTTGGCCCTACCTGGCCGAGAAAACCTACCACTGTTGAGTGAGCATCCAATACCCGGCGTCAAGACCACATGGTATATGTTTGCTCTTCTTTTTAGTTTTACATGTGATTATCTATGTATAAGTTTATGTACTTCTGAGACTGATTTGCATAGGTGATATTCGTTTAAGGTCTTTATGTGATTTGCCTACAGGAAATTGATGCATTATCATAGGTGATGTTTCGCTAATGCATAAATGTAGCTCTATGCATCTTGGTGTCCGTTTGATGATGATTATTTGTCTCATTTTATCTGTTTCAAGATGGTTCATAGTTTAACCATGGTCTGAGTACAACTAAGCATTGAATATGTTTATATTTGCTTACATAAGATATAGAGACAGGCATAAGACTTGGAGACAAACAATTAAGCATGGTTGAATCTGTTTGTATATGTTTGCATCGTAGTGACATTGCATATGTTTGTATTTGTTTGCATAAGATATAGAGACAAACATAAGACTTAGAGACCAAATCGTAAGCATGGTTGAATCTATTTGCATTGTAGTGTCATCATCCATGTATTGTAGTTTGTTCTTTTATATATCAAAACTTCTGAAGCTAATTGACTTTCACTTTAACTTTACCTATGTTTATATTAATGTAATAGGTTTACACGGGACAATGGAAAACTGACTCGTGTGATAGCTGGAATCTTTCGTCGGAAATTTGATGGGCCATACTTTAGCTGGAAGGTTACGCCTATCCACATCCAAGAGAGATATTTCAGAACGTTTGCGGTATGGTTTTGTGGTTTTACTTGTTCAATATTAAAGTACTAAAGATATACTTTCATTAATGCTTTCTACTCTTCTACTGTGTAGCACAAGTACAATTGGGATGTCGGGATCACAGAGCTTGTCAAAGACCACTTCTTGAAGATTGCCAAGAATCGGATGAAAGGCATAGTGAGCCAGGCTAAGAACAGTGGTGAAAGGCCACCCTGGATTGGTGAGAGGCTTTGGGAACAAATGTGGATGCATTGGAACACTCCCAGTGAAATAGAGAGGAGTTCTACTGCTTCACAGTCCCATAACTCTGATCGGGGCGGTCTAGGAATTGCCAAGCACGTTTCGGGCCAAAAATCATAGTTGTGCGTGCAACAAGAAATGGTAAAGCCTTTAACCTTCCTATAATGTTTTAAACTGCATCTACTTAATATGTGTACTATATCAGCACAGGAGGAGGAATTAAGGCGTCCGGTTTCTTATGGAGAAGTGTTTATGAAGACACATACAAGGGCAGATGGAACTTTTGTTGATCACAAAGCCAAACAAGTAGCTGATGTTTATGAGAAGAACCTAGCAGATTTCATCCAGCAAAGGCTGGAGGATGGCCCAGATTGCTCAGACGATGCGTCTGAAAACTCTACGCATCGGACCCTCACCATTGAACAAAAGAATGAGATCTTTCTTAAGGTAATTTCCTTTACTTTCTGGTTTCTTAGCATAGGATTGTCTTTGTTTTGCTGTCTGGTTTCTTATCATAGGCTTCAATGCTATTTTTTTCCCAATTATATTTCATTTTATGTTGCTTTTTTGAGTCACTGGTATTATCTGAGCTTCAATGATACTTCATGTCTTTCTTTGGTGAACATGAATTGTTAGCATATGAACATTTGGATCTTTTCAATATAGTGTTCTTCTTTCTGCTTTTTATTGTGCATCATTGTCAAATCATTGTGAAAATTGTGAAATCATTCATTCTGATTTATACACTTGTAATAGATGTGAATCATTCTGATGGTTTTACTTGTACAAGGTGTGAATCATTCTGGTATACAATGTTTATGAATCATACTGTTTTGAATAATTTTGATATATGTATTTGTTTTTTCCTTCTTCTTCTTAAGCATTCTATCTGTTTAGCTTCACAATAACGTCTCTGTTTTGCTTAACTATCAACATGTTTTATGTTGTTTTAGTGTACTCAGACAGATCAGAAGGGGAACCCTTTTGGACTTGGCCAACTTCGAGAGCTTATCAGCGAAAGAAAAAGGAAAGAAAGCTATGCAAGCTCTTCTTCCTCAGCACTTTCAGAGATGCATGAACAACTTCAAACAGCTCGTCGCAAGATAGATGAACAAGAAGCGGAAAATGCTCGACGTGATGAGGCACAACGACAAGCTCAATTACGGATCACAACATTAGAGAAGCTGATCTCGTACATGAAAAACTCAGATCCCGGCCTCGCAGCTTACTTGACTGATCAGATCCCTGTCTTGGATACTTCCCCAGCACTTGCTCCTACCACTGCCCCAGGAACCGCACCACCTACTGTAGCAGGCACCACACCTGCCACCGATTCCTAATCTTTTCATCAGCCCTTCTTTTAAAACTATATGACTTATCTTTTTGGGATATTTAGTTTATGTTTCAATACTTGTTACTTTTGTTCAAGACTTAAGTTTTTTTTTGTCTATTAGTATTTTAACATTCGGCTACTTCCATTACTTTTAGCTTATAAATTTTGGAATTCTATAAATTACGGATTTTAACAATTATATATATATATTCGAATTATAATTAAAAAATATGGTTGCAAACAAGTTTCAAATTTGTGACTGATTTCCCACACAAACACAAAGGAAACAAAAACAGGAGTGGCATTTTAGTTGTTAAAAAGTGTCGATTTCGTGACTCTTTTACGACCACTAACGTTCATTATCCTCTACCGTATTAGTCTTAAACACGTCACAATTATACGACTACAAGAAACGTCACAAATTAGTCTCCATATCACGACTACCAAACTCGGTCATATAGTAGTCGCAAAGTTTATGTCGTCACTATTTCGTTGTTAATTTAAGACTACCATACACAGTCTCCAAGTAGTCGTTAATATACGACTGCTGAAAACAGTCACAAATTAGTCTCAAATTAACGACTACTTTGCGACTAATTTGTTTTGCGACGAAAATTTTTGCGACTACTTATTTTAGTCATTAAGTAGTCGCAACTAGATATTTTGCGACTATTTTGTAACGTTTTTGGGAGTCGCTCAATAGCTGTTTTCTTGTAGTGACCTCGTCACTATTATCAATAATACTACCGAGCTGGGCGGGCTAACTGTTGGGGTCGTTTTTTACCCCATCAAGATCAATGGTTAAAAGCACTAAGTATGGGTGTTAGACCTAGCCAAATGGAGAGAAAGCCTAGCCAAAGAAGGAGACGAGCCAAACATTGGCTCGGCGACGGAGGAAAGGTGGAGACGAGCCAAACACTGGTTCGGCGACAGAGGCAAGGTGGAGATGAGCCAAACACTTGGCTCGGCGACAGAGGCAAGGTGGAGACGAGCCAAATATTGGCTTGGCGACAGAGGAAAGGTGGAGACGAGCCAAACACTGGTTCAGCGACAGAGGCAAGGTGGAGACGAGCCAAACAGTGGCTCGGCGACAGAGGAAAGGTGGAGACGAGCCAAACACTGGCTCGGCGACAGAGGCAAGATGGAGACGAGCCAAGCACTTGGCTCGACGACAGATAAAAGCAGTGACGAGCCAAACACTTGGCTCGGCGACAGAGAAAAGCAGTGACGAGCCAAACACTTGGCTAGGCATCAGGAAGAAGTAGCGACGAGCCAACACTTGGCTCGGCAGCAAGGAGAAGCGGTGACGAGCCAACATGGCAGACCAAAAAACGGTGACGAGCCGACATGTTGGCGAACCAACGAACAGTGACGAGCCAACATACTGGCAGACCAACAAACATTGACGAGCCAACATGTTGGTGAACCAGCAAACGGTGACGAGCCAATATGTTGGCAGACCAACGATAAAACTCCTCTGGCTCGGCGTTAAGGCAAGGAGGTGACGAGCCAATAATGAAACTCCTCTAGCTCGGCATCGGAAGGAAGCACCTATGAGATCTAAGGCCGAGGCAACGAATCACTCTGCCGGCTCAGCATCAGGGGCAAGCATCTACGAGCCAAAACATCATGGTGGCACGACAAGCAGAACAGGACAAATGAAAAGACAAGGAGGTGACGAGCCAGATCTCTGGCGATTCGGCGATATAGCAAGTTCACCATAATGTTGGGCCGAGGTAATGAGACGCAAGAGGTTGGTGGGCCAAGATAGCAAGTCAAAGTGAGAAGCCCACATCCGAACCGACTTATACAAACCAGAGAAAAGAAATCCCGAAGAAGAAGGAAGTTTTCCTTTATCTTTTAGAGAAAGGCCTAACCGACTTATTTTTGTATAAATAGACATATACCCCTTTGAAAAAGGGAATCGGTAATTTAGCTAGCTAAACAGTTGTTATTCCCTGCAACAGCTTTCTAAATAGCTTAGATAATAAAAAAAAACTATCTTTGGATCTCTGTTCTTGTGTTTGTTTTCATAGAAGTTTGTCGAATCCCTAAATTTCTCTTACCAAATTTAGTTGTGCGAGTTTCAACTCCCACACACGGCGGCTTTATCGCTTACGCCCTTGACCTTTGACATCACTGCTTTGAATCTTCCCATGAAACTTCGTAATGTCTCCGTAGGCCCTTGAGTTAATGCCCAGGGATCGGCATCAGAGGCTCCTCGATCCATAAACATGGAGTAATACTTTAGGAAGGCGGCAGACAGCTGCTGAAAATCGTCAATGGAGTTCCGCTCCATTCTAAAAAATCATTGGAGGGCTGCACCCTTTAAATGCTCCACAAATAGGAGGCATAAACCGGCATCTCTCTCCTTTTCTCTGAAATTGGCTCGGCCCATTGCTATGATGGACGCTGTTATTTTCTCCTTTGGGTGGGTTGTCCCTTCGTAAACTGGAACTGTGATCTTTCCTGAGTCAAAAATCCTTGCCTTGGTAATCCGGGCTGTAAACGGCCTATTGTGGGCCTTTTCTAGTACGCGATCAATCTATTTACTGGTTGCCTTGTGAACCTGGGATCTGACGGCTTTCATCTCAGCAGTGGCACGGTCCAAGGAGGATCGGATTTCGTCCAACTCTTCTCTCTGGGCTCGGCTCGTCGTTCTTGGTTCATTAGCGTATTGCGCCTGTTAGACCCACAGGAGATTTTCTTCTTCCTCTGCCAAGTTCCTGGCTTGGTTCAGGTTGATGTCACCTTTGCTGGTTCGGGCTCCCATTATTGTTTGTGCGAATCCTTCGTTGGCGACATTCTTTGTGTCGTGGTCTCCTTCTTCGTCGAGAACGATTGCTGCAGCCGACCCACCGTCGGTACGTAGGTCATGTCCATCGCTGGCTCCTCTTGCTCCTTGGATCAGGAGGTGGCTTGGTGATATTTAATTTGGTCGCCGCGGGTGTTTGTTCATTGGTTGGATGTGGTGGTGGCAGTCCTCCCAAATTCCTTGGTGCGTCGCGTGGTGTTGAAAAATCTAGGGCCGTTGGGTTTAAGCCAAGTCATCTAGCGATTTCGCTGACAGGTGCGTTCATCGTCGAATCCATGCCTCCGAGCTGTTCAGGTTTGTCTTGCTCCTCCGCCTTCTTCAGCAACGTAGTCATCATGTTCTTCAGCTCTGTCAGCATTTCTGAGGTGCCTTCCTTGTTTGCTGGCGGCGGATTGATTCTCACTCCAAGAAGATCGACGCCAGTGTTGCTCGCATCTTCCCTGCTTCGGTCTCCGTCGGTAGTCATCGTTTCAGATCTCGTATTCGGTGGTTCTTAGGTGTCAGAAAGTTTAAAGATTTCCCTCAGACGGTGCCAAATTGTGGGGTCAAAACTCGCACAAATAAACTTGGTTAGGAAAATTTTAGGGATTCAAAAAACTTCTATGAAAAGAAACCAAGAACAGAGATCCAAAGATGGTGATTTTATTCAAGATGTTTAGAAAGCTGTTTGCAGAGAAAGTAACAAGTGTTTTTCTAGGTCAGATTGCGGATCCCTTTTTCAAAGGGGTACATGTCTATTTATACAAGAATAAGTCGGCTAGACCTTTTCCTAAACGATAAAGGAAAACTTCTTTATTCTTCGAGATTTTCTTTCTTCTCTAGTTGGTTACGACATCTTGGGCTTTACAGTTGGGCTTGGCCTCCAAACTCTTGTGGCTCGTTGCCTCGTCCTCTGCTAAGGGTTTTGATATCATCACATCTTCATTATAGGCTTAAATTCATGGGCTCCTCATCTCGGGCCATACATTCATTTGCTCAGCTCGGCCCAACTTTCTGTCCGAGCTTAGCTTTATCTTCGATGATAAGTTTCGGCTTGGTTACGATGAGCTCGTTTGTGATTCGGTATATTGCCGACCCGAGCTTCACGGCTTGGTGCGTTACCAAACTAAGCCCATTGGCTCGAAGTGTTGTCAGCAGTTTGGCTTGTTGCCAAAATATTGGTTCGCCACCAAAACATTTGGCCCGTCAACCATACTTTAGCTCATCACCATTTACTGGTTTGCCACCAAAACGTTTGGCCCGTCAACCATACTTTAGCTCATCACCGTTTGCTAGTTCGCCAACATGTTGGCTCGTCACCATTTGTTGGTTCGCCAGCATGTTGGCTCGTCACCGTTCGTTGGTTCGCCAGCATGTTGGCTCGTCACCGTTCGTTGGTTTGCCAATATGTTGGCTCGTCACCGTTTGTTGGTTTGCCAACATGTTGGCTCGTCACCATTTGTTAGTTCGCCGCTTCTCCTCGATGCCGAGCCAGGGATTTGGCTCATCGCCGCTTCACCTTGCTACCAAGCCAAGGATTTGGCTCGTCGCCGCTTCTCCTTGCTACCGAGCCAAGGATTTGGCTCGTCGCCGTTTCTCCTTGCTGTCGAGCCAAGGATTTGGCTCGTCACCGCTTCTTCTTGCTGGCGAGCCAAGGATTTGGCTCGTCACCGCTTCTCCTTGATGCCGAGCCGAGGATTTGGCTCGTCGTAGTTTCTCCTTGCTGCCGAGCCAAGGATTTGGCTCGTCGCCGCTTTTCCTTGCTGCCGAGCCAAGGATTTGGCTCGTCACCGCTTCTCCTTGGTGCCGAGCCATTCCGTATCTCCGCCGTCACAGCTCGTCATCATCTTCACCATTATGGCTCGTCGCTAAACCAGAAACTTGTGCTCGTTCGGCTAGGCTTTCCTTTTTGGCTAAGGCCAACACCTACACTTGGTATTTTTAACGGTTGATCTTGATGGGGTAAAAACCAACCCCAACACTAAGTTTCCCAACTTATCCATTACACGAAAAAAGCCGTATCTTCACCATTCCCATTGGATTTCATAGTAGCCTTGGCTTCTCTGTGTATAAAGGGTCCCCAATAGCAGACTCGATTACACTCAAAACCCTCAAAGGTAAATAGAGGCGGAGGAACGTTGCGCAAGACAACCCAAATCGGAGCGGCAATAATTGGTAAAGGAACCAAATTCACAGCATGAAACCATATCGAAACAGAGAACCCGTAGGTTCCCGCCTGCCAGAAGCCCACATCCAAGACCCATTTCCTCGTCTCAACCGAAGGGATGAAGATGAGAATGGTCCGATCTGAATACTAGCGGATGGAAATACGACCTTGAATACTCCAAATCGGGTTCAGATCAGCAAACATCTTACCATGGAAGGAGGAGAACCATGAAATTGAGCAACCAAATGGCCATTCCATACATCCTCAGACTTAAGAAGAACCAAATCAGGCGCAACAACTGAAGGTGTTCCATCGTCCATGAAGGAGGGAGGAGCCATTTTATTCAGA
The DNA here is from genome assembly GCA_900406555.1 of Pseudoturritis turrita. Lineage (NCBI taxonomy): Eukaryota > Viridiplantae > Streptophyta > Magnoliopsida > Brassicales > Brassicaceae > Pseudoturritis > Pseudoturritis turrita. The sequence goes on along the minus strand of OVBL01000790.1, from coordinate 10,062 downwards.
TTACGTGGAGGAACTAAAATGAGAAGCCCACAACTGAGGAGGAGCAGGATGAACCACAAGACGAGCCAAGCTTGGAGAAGGCTCAGCAGGAACTGGAGGAGCAACATCCACCACAATAACCAGAGATTCTATAGTAGCTAAAACCGGATAGGTCGAAGCTACTTTGGAATCTAAAATCGTGGGGCGAGCTGGTAAGGGTTCAACCAAAGAAAGATGCAGTGAGGGCGGAGACTGGAAGAAAACCTCCATGGATACAACCGCGAGTAGATATGGGGGTACTAAACGAGGCGAATCTGGAAGATCTTCCGTAATCGGAGAAGATGAGAGCAACAAATTCAAGACCGAGAGAGATATGAGAAAGGCGAACAAAAAGGAGGAGGAGGGAGAAAGCCAAAGATTTCTCGCCGGCGAGCGTGAGGATGTGCCAACGGTGGTGGCTAGGTCGAGAACCTAATCGCACTTCATATCTCCTTTTCTTATACTGTTCATGAAAACTTAATTAACTTCATTGTAATTAGAAAACTTTTCATTACTATATATATGTCAGGAGCTCATATCACACAATTCGGTAATATCTAATCGAAGACTTATCATAATATAATATATATATATATATATATATATATATATATTATTTTTGTTACTAATATAATAACCAAAAACATATATTAATATTATAATAGTAAAGACCAGTGTTCACCTTAGCTTTTCTCTCTAGGAAGCTGTCGCAGCTACAGTAGACTTTGTCGTCTCTTTGCTTTTTTGGGTCCAGCGTGCGGCGGCTTCCATAGCACCGACGTCAGAGCCCGTTTCTTTCTTGTTCTTTGCCTTTCATTTCAGTCTGTTTGTAGTCTCTCGGATCCAATCAAGTTTCTTCAAACAGGGTTTGTGTTGGGGTCAGATCCCACCTCACTAGGATCTATAAGCAAAAATGGGTGAGTAGGAATGACGAACCCAAGACCAAGACGAGGCAACGATGTCGTAGAAATCCTCATCCATATTGGCGATGTAGGTCGGTGGCTTCGAGATACAATGGATGAGTAGGAACGACGAGCCCAAGACCAAGACGAGGCAACGATGTCGTAGAAATCCTCATCCATATCGGCGATGTAGGTTGGTGGCTTTGAGATACAGTGGGCCGAGTCAAAATGAGAAGCCAATAACTTTCTGTCGGATTATAAGGTTTATGGAAAAAAGAAAAGATAATCATAAAGAAAGGCAAGAAACGAAGAAAAAAAAAAGATTTCTTATCAGTTTAGGGCTAAAAACTACTGACTTATTTTGCATATAAATACACATGTACTTGTGCCCTAAAGGGGGATCCGCAACTTTGACCTAGCGAAGAATACTTGCGATTTCTCTAAACAATCCTTGTATTCAGAGCTCTAAAAGCATATCAATAAAAAAAAACCAACTTTGGATCTTTCATGCGTGTTCTTTCTCATAGAAATTTCGGTTCCCTAACTTTTTCTCTAACAAATTTAGTATTGTGGTTTCGACTCCCACAGTTTGGCTTTGATCTGGAGCTCTAATTCGGTGTGATTTGAAGCTTGGGTTCCGTCAAGGTCTAGGGCGGTGGAAGAGGATGAGCGGGAGTGGGCCGTCGTTGAGAGGTTTACGGTTTTGCCGATCTCGAGATCTCATTCGCTGACCTTTCCGATGTGGGCTCTTTCGCCGGTTTCGGCTTCTTCACATCGTTAGTGCTAGTCGGAGTCGTCTTCTGAAATGGGTAGAGATCGGGTTTGCTACTGCTTGCACAATATCTAGTCACTGACTTCCCTTTTGGCCGTGATCTGGGTGAGAAGCCGTCCCCATGGGTGTTTTTGTGGTTTCGTGTACGGATCAGTGGACCTTCTATTTTGAGTTCTGATTTTTTCATCTTTGTCGTATGTTAACATCTATACCTTGGGGGGGGGGGGGGCTCTGTCATTGCTTACCGGTTTCGATCGTGTGTCGTTCGGACTCCGAGGTCGGTATAGTCTGGTTAGTGTGGGTTTGCTTTTTGTATCTACTATAAAGATCTGATCGGGATCTTGGTTTCTTCAAGGATTCTATCTAGGCGTCGTCAAGTAGAGGATCGCTCGGCATCGCCGTTTCCGGAAGTTTTGTGTGAAGATCCAGTTGTTTCTGGTTTCCTCCATTTTACCGGTCTAGTTGGTAAAAATTTAAACAGTGTCGTAATAGTAGTTTGGTTACTTTGCCAATTATTACATAATCTCTTGCTACACGCTCCAATTTCTCTAGTAATATCCTCAATTAAAACTTTTTTAATTTTTATAAACAAAACACTCGTTGCGGTAGGAATAATATTGGCTTAAATCAATAGTGTCTTTATCGTTTAGCCCAACCCTTAACGCCGGAAAAAAAGCTTACCGCCGGCAAGTAAAAATAAAAGCGCTTAAACGGCGTTTCTTCTTCTCCTTCTCTGAGACCTTTGTTCATCCTCAATTGTCACCAAACCTGATATTATTTGTATATATGCACACGGGATTGGTCGGAAACATTTGGTGGTTTGTCATTTGATGTTCCGCCTTTTAGTCTTTTAGCTCCGTTTGATCTGTTGTGTCTGAAGATCAGAAATGTGTAACTTGTTATCTTCCATTTAGCTTTATTTTTCAACTGTCACACAATTAAGCCAAACTTACGGCCTATGTTTTAGACTTGGATGCATTTGTGAATTTATGCTCCTTGTTATATTTATAATGATTCTGCCTCTTAGCTTTATCTTCATCGTGTTTCGGATGTAAAGCCCTTGAACTTTATAGTTTGTGCTACAAATATGATAAGAAGATTTGTGTAGTTTTTGATGATAAGGTTTGGTGTGGTGAGAGAGGCATTTATAATAAATGTTTCCTTTAATCCTTATAGGTGATATTTGTTAAGCCAGTAATCATCATAGCTTGCAAATTTTTGCACCAGAATGCCTCCTTCTTCTCAAGCCGTTTCCCTTGTTGGGTATGTTCCTTTGGCAGTGTCTTGCTTTCTACATTTTAACTATTGAGGATCTTGAAGTAGACAAGTAGTAATATAGCCATTAGAAGTCTTGTTGGAATGCATTGTCCTACATTGTCGACCATGTACCGGTAAACTCTAATCAACTCTCTAATGCTAAGCCTTGCTTTGTATTCTTAGTGAGTGACTTAGAATCGGTTGGCACTGTGTCTTGAGATTTTTTCTTTAGCTTGGGTGATGATATCTATGGCTGTTTATCTTAATGTTGACAATATTCTTCATCAGGGCAACTTCACCTCCTTCATTTGCGTTGGAAGTGAAGGAGAATCAAAGTTTGAGCGACTTTGTAACCCTTTTATTTACACCCCTTCGGCTCTCTATCCTTTGCAAGTGGAGGTAACTGCTAAGATATGATTTATCTTCAAATTGATGTTTGTTGCTTTTCCCTTTCATTTTGTTTCCTTGTTGGGCATAATTAGTTTGGTATTCAGCCCACTGGTGCTGGTAACAGCCTTTTGGAATGGCTCTTATGTACAATGTTTGAGACATGATATTTCCTGTTCTTAGACAAGAGTAACTGGCTATAGATCTCAGATTCTGGGACTACAACTCATAATCTGAACATGCTATCTGAGGCTAAGTCACAACTTCAAAAGCTTCAGGTTTGTTGCAATTTCATATGATTCGGTCACTTATGCAACCATGTAAACCAACCATTTAACAGTCACTGGTGTTACTGGTGACTATCAATACAGATCAAGATCCCTCACCATCAGCCTACGCAGAAAGAAGTTTGGTTTCTGATCATTCTGAAGGGTGGTTGTCATACAAAGCCACGAGTAAACTAACTGCTTCTCCCTTTTCCAACTCTGGAACTGATTCGCACATGTTGGCACTTCTAAAGGTAAATCAGTTGGTTAAATTAGTCTCTGACTTTTACCTTTTAGCACTAGTTTAATTGCTAAAACATTTGCTGAAGATGTTGTGTGTCAGAATGGACTTATCTTTTCCGCTTCTTGTTATGTCAATAAAGCCAATTTCTTGAAGCAGTTCACAATGAACAGGAGCGTGGTTTTCTGCCTTTGTCAGCAGCACTTCTCTCAATGCCTGGATTGCATTATAAAGTTGGGGACATTATGGATGTCTTTACTGATATCGCAATGTTTATTGGAAACATAATTCTTTCACTTATGTTTTCTCGCACAGGTATTCTTATTTAGCTTTCCCATTAGAACACACTTGATCATTATGTGCATTAGTGTTGTAATACAGCCTGTTTCTTCTGTTTACCAGGATTGAGCTTTTTGCTACATCATTCTCAACTGACTGCTACAATAATACAATCTCTTAAGGGATCTGTTGATCTGAACAAGGAGGAGTGTGTTCCTCTCCGCTATGCATCAGTTTTGATATCCAGTAAGGTTTTACTTGCAGCTTACTGGAAATTGGAATAAATCTTGAAGTGCAATTGAGGGTGGTGGGTTTAATTTACCATAAAGGGCATATGCTTTATATACGTAGATTTATACTTGTATCCTACTAGTTCTTACATACTTCATTCAGGTGAGTGCGGTAGATCGTTTGCTCAAGTCGACTCCACAAACAGAAGAATTTCTATGGATTTTATGGGAGCTGCGTGATGTTTCTAGGTGAGAAATGTTTTGCTGTCATGTCTCAGTGTGACAAAATATGCTTTTGTTTGTTTTTGTCTTCTTTTGAAATAAACTTGAAGGCATTCTGCAAGTGCAGGTCTGATTGCGGGAGTGAAGCTTTACTGACATTAGGTGTTTTACCAGAGGTATGAATCTTGAACCAGGAAAAATAATAATATACTTTTGCTGTTTTTGTCATCGTGGTCTCTCACAATCTATGCTAAACTTGCTGTCATGAATTCATAATTCTCATTTTTTCCTCCTGCTTTGCTTTTGGAGCTGAGTAGTGGTAAAACATTTCAAGGTGAAAACCGTGGCACGCATTTAATTGTTTAAAAGATCACGAGTTTGGTGGTTCTTTTAGCTGCCCTCACGAAATTTAAACCTTTGGTTATAATGGGAACTTTTCTGGGAAATTAGTGACGTAAGTGTTGGTCATGTAAGTGTTGTGTATGAGAAGACAAAAAATGGTTTTGAACTGTGAAGATATAAGATACATAATGTAGATGATTTCATAGTTTTATTTGATTGGCCTGGGCGTTCTATGAGAAATTGGTTAGAGCCATTGAACTTTAACGCTTAATGATATTCATTTGGTAGTTTTTTGGCTGACCATGACAACTCCTTGGGGTACTTTAAGAAATCGTACTTTTAAGATGATGATAGAAGGGAGGCCTCGTGCATGAATTATTTTAATTTTGACAATAAGAAATTAGTTAATCACCTTGTTTCTTGTGCGAACACTGTTAGTGTTCTTATTCATTGTAGTTAATTCTCTTGTTCTGAGTGTTCTACAATGAATTAAAGCAGGGATACTTGTGGTTTTCAGTAACATACTTTATCATGCTTTTTAGGCTTTAGCAGTCTTGATTGAACATGCTTCTATCCTTCTGCTGCCCATATTTTCATCTATCAGAGAGTGTATTTTGGATCAGTCAGCAACAAGAGACACTGAAATTTATATGGAGTTTACTCTGCCTCTCGAACTCTCTGTCTATGCACTGCTGCTTCTAACTACTCTTATTCCTCTCTTTCAGGTCTACCGATTTCTTAGCTTTTTGGCTAAGTTTATTTGAGCATCCGCATGCTAAGGTCATACCCTTTGCCTTATGATCATAGTTTTTCTTCTTTTGTTTCTCTTTCACCTGGAATTTATTCATTTCAGGGGTTATTGTTAGAGGAGGGGATTGTTCAACTGCTTGTCGAAGTTCTGGAAAGATGTTATGATGCCACTTATCCAAGTGAAAACATGGTTCTAGAGAATGGAATTGTGCCTGAGCATAGTGTGATTCAGTGGTGCATTCCAGTTTTCAGATCAATCTCACTGCTATGCGATTCCCAAGTGCCTCTCTCGTGCTTTCAGGAAAAAAATCTCTTAAGTGTTTTCAAAGCCTACTTGTACTAGTAGTACCTTAGCTTGTTAATTCAAAAGATGGTTTGTCTAGTCTTGCAATTAAGGCTCCATCAGATTATGCCTTGATGGTAAAAGGTGACTTCCAGTCTCTTCACAATCTACTAATTCCCTGCTCACCCAGTTTGCCACAAATTTGATAGGAATTTTCACTCTGATTGGCTACGTATCCTCATTAAAGAATCATTCTTCCTGTCTTTCATGTTTTAATTGTTAGTTGATTTTTGGCCATCTTCATTGCATATGTGGATACATGAAACATAACATCGATGCCCCTTCTGTTCTTAAGTTGGTGCATGCATACAGTTTAGTTAATCCGGTTTTGTTCAATGATATAAGCCTAAAAATTATTAAGTAGAAAATGTGCTTAGTAGCATCTGGTGCCGTTCATTTTTCAATACTTCCAACTGGTCTATCAAACCATTCTTTTTAACTATATATTTAACACCGTGTTTCACATCAATCAATTAAGCTCTGTGTAGTCTAATTTTCTTCATTTTTTTCCCAGTTTGGACTTGAAGAAGGTTGCAGGACTAAAATCCCTCTTTGGCCTTCCAAGTGATTTTAGTGGCGCATACACTTTTAGAGGGGAAAACATTGGTTTGCTTGAAAAAGTGGTGACACTATTGAGTTCAATGACTATGGAATCTGGTAGTTAAGCAACAACTGAGATGAAACTCCATGTGCATGAGGTACTGACTACCCCATGCCTGTTGTTTCTTGCACCATCCACTTCTTTTGCTGTTTTCCTCTTGACACTGACCTCTGTATTCTCTTTGTGGATTTGAAGGTATCACGGTCGTTGCTAAAAGATGGGAATATTGATGATATTATCTCTTGCAAAGGTGTTCCTCAGCTGCCATCGATGCAGCTTTCACAGGTACAACGCCCTATGTAGCCCCCTCAGCATGTTAGGCCACCCATACAGATATATTCAGCATCAGAGCAAGGAGTATCGTTCCAAACGCTTCAGATGCAACAGACGCGAGTTCAGCCTTGCTATCAGCCTCCTCAACAACAAGATATATGCAGCAACATGCTGTTCAAAGTCAGCAAGGAGCTTGGACTTCTCAGCGGCAACAGGCTTTAGATTGCAAGATTAATTTGTCTGTTTGGATTTTTTTTACCAAATTTGAGAGACCGACGGTTGTGATCATTATCAGTGTAAGTGGGACCCAATGAAGCATGAGAATAGACGTGAAATCAGAGCTAATTTTTTTCCCCAACATGGATAAATGTTACTCACCTCTCTGTGTCATCAAATCAAATGACTTTGGCCATTATATCTAAAGCTTGTTATCGATTTTTTTATTTTTTATTTTTCATCATTTTATCCATGTTTTCCGACGGCTATAAGGTGAGTGTTTCAATATAACAATAAATGCTGCATCAACAACTCTAAAATGCACACCATTTGGCCCTTTCCTTAGTGAGTGATCTAGAATCAGATGACAAGTCTTGAGATTTGTCTTTAGCAACTTCACCTCCTTCATTTGCGTTGGAAGTGTTCGTTAGATCATGTGAAGGAGACTCAAAGTTTAAGCGACTTTGTAACCCTTTCCTTTACACCCCTTCAGCTCCCTATCCTTTGGAAGTGGAGGTAACTGCTAAGATATGATTTATCTTCAAATTGATGTTTGTTGCTTGTCCCTTTCACTTTGTTCCCTTGTTGGGTCTGATTAGTTTGGTATTCTGCGACTGGTGCTGGTAACAGCATTTGGGATTGGTTCTTATGTGCAATGTTTGAGACAGGACCGTTCCTGTCGTTGGACCAGAGTAATTGGCTATCAGAACTCAGATTCCGTTGGCTGGAAATGTGACTTAAAGCAGTACACACATATCGGTCTTCTAATAATAGAGGGATTAAATAACTTGTAGCAGATGGTAAAAGGGTTTAATTTGGACAGTAACAAAAGCATAAAACTACTTGCTAAGGGTTTAATTTTGGACAATAACAAAAGCAAAAACTAATTGTTCTCTCCTAGGAGTTTAGACAACAAAACAAAAAGATTCTTTGGAAAGACTTCACCGCATCATAACAACCTCGGTAGGCCAAAACACACCAAACTCTCCAGCTGGGTCAAGCGAGATCCGACCGTAGCCTTGGTTACCCCACACCACTCCCCACGAGTTCTGCACCACGAGGAACTCTTGTCCTGTTTTGGTGCAGCGGCCTTTACCAACAACGAGAAGGGTGTGATCCGTCGGCTCCGGTTCGTTTTCAACTCAACCAACTGGGACGTCGTAAATCTCCTACAAAAACAAAAGGAAATATTTCACATAGTGTAATAATTCAATGATTGTAAAATACTATATTTGGTGGTTGAAATGCTTACTTGTGGACCAACGTAATTCAATGATTGTAAAATACTATATTTGGTGGTTGAAATGCTTACTTGTGGACCAAGGTTCTTCAAAGGTTTAGTATCTTCGAGTGAAATGGCAAATGGAATCTCTTGGATCAGTGCATATGCTTGGTCTTTCGTGAAGTCTCTTTTAACTTCAAACCGTCCACCAATCCTATGCCCTGTGGATGCCTACCAAACAATAATATAATGTAAATAACAGATACAAAACTTGTAAATAGAAAGTTGAATTGTGTTATTATTTAGTTACCTCTCTTAAGCGGCGGTCATCCCTTTTGAGAAGCCCTGTGTTGATGATGTAGTCTAAGGCAATGTTAATCTGCAAATGGCTACACAAAAAAAGAAAAACAAACAAAAAGATTGAACAAACAGAGAATGTTTGGGAAGGTTTTTCTTATCATTCGCAGCCTCTCAAATGCCCGATATATACAAGGCTACTACATGGAGAGGAGGCTCTAGTCTAAGATCTTAAATCAAAGGGAAAAGATACGCTATTCTAATTTACAATCAATTGAGATAAGTGCATATATATACAATATAGGAAAGTGGGAGATTTCCTCAATAAATATTTAGCATAAAGATCCTTGAAACTTTCTTTAATATGAATTATAATAATAATTATAAAAAAAGAGTTAACTGGTTCGATTAGAGTTTATGGGAGAACATCTAGGATAGAGTTACAACAACAACACAACAACACGACTGATCTATCCTCTCTGGTTACGTCATTTCCAAGCTCCATGCCAACAAAATTAAATCTAGGATACAGTTACATCAACAACACAACTGACCTATCCTATTTTAGTCTCTGGTTTGGTCATTTCGAAGTCAACTTATATCCCAACAAAATTAAATCTGTAAGTCAGCTTATATCCTCCAATCATGTTCCTCCACTACATCGTTATTCTAGATTATGTAAAGAAAACCTATGTAAAGCTGCTTCCTTTAGCATTTAATTAGATTACCCTCTTGACAAAAAACAAAAAAAAAAACACAACTGATCTACTCTAGGTCAAGATTTTCAAGTCACTATACTGTTTATAAGAGAAAACTTCAGATTCTTCTCTGGATATACACAGAAAAAGCTTTCAAGCCATTATATTGTTGATAAGAGAAATCTTCAGGTTTGAGAGCAACTAAAAGAATGGAAAAAAATGAAATCAGAGAAAGAGTTTAACATATATACCGGAATTGCAGTCATAGGCTGGACAGGTCCTCGTGGTTGCACCAAAGCACGTCTGAGATTGTTCAAGGCATTCGGTAACCTGCGTCTTTTGGGTCGAGCCCCCATTGGTGGTCTTGGTTGCTCATCATTATCCATCCTTCAAGAAATCCAAGTTTAGATGTAAATACAGATCTAATATTTCGAGTCATGTATAAAAGATTGAAAACAAAGAGGGTTTAAGCTGCGTGAAAGGGAATTTGTGTTTGAAAAAACCCTAGTTAAAAATGTCACCTTGTTTCCCTGGAGATCAGCTGTCCGAGAGAGAGACGAGGAGAGAGTGATTGTGGAGAGCTGTCTGAGAGAGAAATGAGGAGAGAGTGACTGTGGAGATGCTGTCTGAAAGAGAAATGAGGAGAGAGTGACTAACCCGGTTACAAAAAACCCTAGTTATGAGCTTTTAGTTTTACAAAAAGAGAAAAAGTGATGAGCTTTTAGGTTTAGGCATCCACACACACA